>CP139509.1:25807725-26288477 GCA_021014915.2 Artemisia tridentata subsp. tridentata
AGTTGCAGATTCATACTATCTGATTCGGATTACTTTACCATTAAACTTCAATGATAATCAACATTACCAAAGTAAACACTAGCACAACTAAAGGGTACCTACGAAAAACTGTTAATTTGCTTATCAAAAGTTCTAAATTTGCTAATTCACTTACGAAATCATATAAGCAGTTTGTATAAGCAATCCCAGACACCCTCAATACCGCAATAAACAGATAACAAAACAATCCCAAACATCCCCTAATCATTGTATCAATCACTTTTACCCTTAACCGCTTCAATCTCGGCCGTAACAACTCCTCATTCTCATCATCTGTATCAGCAACAGATAGTGTCTCAATTTCAAATTCATCGTCATCAACAGCTACCGAAACCCGATTCGATGGTTTCTTCATTTGGGGGTGCGGGTGTGGTTTTGAGATGATCGAAATCGAAATGAATGTTTTCGAAATTAATTTGGATTGAAAATTTTGGGCATTTTTTGATGTCGAGAAATGAAAAAGTTTCTTGGGACTAAAAAAATATTTTGGACTTATATTGTTATGCTTCAAAATATTAATTTCTGTCAGTATCTTAGTTTCTACTTTCCATTTCAAAGTAGAGTATTAATTAGGGGTATTATGGATGCTAAATTAGACAAGTAAAATTACTTTTATTTTAAAAACTACTGTTATTAAGTTTTCAAGAAATGAGCTTAAATGTTTTAAAAACTTCTGTTATTAAGTTTTCAAGAAATGAGCTATGTTTTACAAGGAGCATAGATAAGTACTTTGCTTGCTTACGAGCATCTTAAAAATAAATATTTTAATGGTGATCAGCATTATTATCGTTAACTTAATTTTACATCACATTTTTATTCTACCACCAATCAGATGTAATAAGACCACCAAGTTAACAATCAAAACATATCTCACTTATGCACAAATATATCTCACGAAAATCAACACGACACAACTTTCTCCACAAGTCGGTCTTGCATATGATGGGCTTGTGCTCAAAATGGGTCCAAGAGGCGTTGAGTGGGGTGGTTTTTTTTGAACGAAAACGTAGTCTTAAGGGGAACACATGTCGTTACTTGTGTTATTACACCCAACCTTTTATCGATAACACAAAAATACTACTCCGTAAAAGATTTTGTCAATAAATTTATTTATTAAATCTCAAATTAAGTTAAGAAATTATTTTGAATTCAATTAAAAAAAATAAAAAAATAAATAAAAAAAAATAAAAAATAAAAAAATAAAAAAAACACTACTACATGGAACTCCTTGTATATATATCAAAATCTAGTTATTTATTTAAAAAACATATATACAGCATTTTTTATAATACAAAGTGCATCTGCTTCAAAAAATAAGCAAAAACAATATTGGAAAATAAGCAATTTCAAATTCATGATATAATTTTGTTTGTAGTAAGTTACGAAATTTTTTTTCGCAACTAATTATTGTTCATAAAAAGATACGGTAAATATGAAATAGTGGTTTGATTATTGATTTCGTAAAGTCTATTAGGTTGTGATCCGACTTTCTTAAGATTCGGAATTTTTCTGAGGTGAAGGGTTGTCAACATTGAATATGAGAGCTCTAGATATTTGAGCTTTAGATGATGAGCATGCATATGAAGCTTTACGAAATCATAACAGTAGGAAATAGTCAACTGCTCAAGATTTGGAGCCACCCTAAGGTCAAAGGTCTGTAATTTTGAACTACGGAAGGTGAGGAACCTTAGCTTATGAAGAACCTAACATAAGTAGAAAAAACAATTAATATTGAACCTACTAAAAAAGGCATTAGTGACTGCTCTTAATATCTGATAATTACGTTTTGAAACGGCAAATAATCAGTTAATTTTAGTGTTTAGACGGATGTTAACTGATTGATATCATTTTTAGACAAACTATTTCAAAGTTGCAGATTCATACTATCTGATTCGGATTACTTTACCATTAAACTTCAATGATAATCAACATTACCAAAGTAAACACCAGCACAACTAAAGGGTACCTACGAAAAACTGTTAATTTGCTTATCAAAAGTTCTATGTTTGCTAATTCACTCACGAAATCATATAAGCAGTTTGGATAAGCAATCCCAGACACCCTCAATACCGCAATAAACAGATAACAAAACAATCCCAAACATCCCCTAATCATTGTATCAATCACTTTTACCCTTAGCATTATTATCCTCGGGCGACGAAAAATCCTCGATATCATCATCATCAACAACAACCACCGAACCCAAATCCACTCTTCTCCTACCCGAACCCGTACTCTTACCCAAACCCGAACTACACCCGCGCCTTAACCTCTTCAATCTCGGCCGTAACAACTCCTCATTCTCATCATCTGTATCAACAACAGATAGTGTCTCAATTTCAAATTCATCATCATCATCAGCTACCAGAACCCGATTCAATGTGTTTGGTTGGGTCGGGTCGACCCATTTGACACCCCTACGTAGTAGAGTTTGTGATAAAGTATATGGAGAAATAAATAAATAAAAAAAATCTTGGGCTTTTCATAATAACTTTGTTTTGAAGTTAAATATTGTGGCAATTCATAATCTAAATTCATAATCTCTGGTATAATAATGTCTAAGATTACGCTAGAATTGTATAAAAAAAAAAAACTTTTATAATTATATAGTTATAATACACGTGCACACGCATGATTTTACATAATTTTTTCATTATGTGTTAATTGATTAATATTTTGCATAGATTTTTGTTACACGAAGAATTTGACTTTGTTTAATTGAAATTATGTTTAGGTTAATCTTCTTTAAATTTAACTATTGATATCATGTTCTAAACATTATGCGTGTTAATAGCACATAATAACTCTTGAAAAAATATGTGTCGTTGCTATGTGTACAATCACGTCTATTTATTTTCATCTCACAATAACCCATGAGGTTGTGCTTTGGATATTTATACTTCGGTTAATAATAAAAGTTTTAGTCGTATTAATTTCTAAACCCATGTATCCGCGGGTTAAATTTATAAAGAGAAGTAACATGAGTCGTTATTGAATGCCAATAGTTAAAAAATAATATTTTTCTTGATATTTTTACTTAACCTCATAAAGAGAAATATCATTAGTCATTCGTATACTTATAATCTCGTGTATATCTGACAAAATTGAGCAATTCTGTTTGTCAATAAAAGTCAAAACTAAAATGTCAGTTGGTCAAACTTTTTAATTTTTGTCTAATTTACAAAATGTGCTAAAAAATATATTTGACATTTTTGATTAAAAAAACTTAAAAGAAAAGAAAAAGTAATTTATAAGACTTTAGTTGTTAAATTTTAAATAAATATATAAATTTAAAAAATAAATTTCAAGTTTTTTAATAACTTTAAACCCCCTTATACATTAAATTGTATAAAAAAAGTACAACAATATGTTGTTGTTATTTATAGATATTATTATCCATATATAAAAGATATTTTAGCACGGTAGAGATTACGTTTGGTTATATACAATCTAAAACTGTCCAGAAATAAAAAGAAAATCTTAACAATTTTTTATTCATCATCATTGTTTTACACAAATAACGTGTCGTGATTATGTTGAAATAGTGATAAACATTTATTCAACGTGGAGATCACGGGAGGCAATAAAAATGTATTACTAGCATTGAATAATAAACAAGATTTTTAGAAGTATGATTCATATTAAAATGTTCAGAAGATTTTACGTGTTTCTTAAATTCAAGAGGGACCATTTCATTTGCTAGCTCTTTGTGGGCTTCGTGTGGTTTCCTTGAAACAACTTAAAAATATTTCAAGAAAGACAACCAAATATAATAGAAAGCTACATTAATTGCAAATTGTTGACCAAATTGACAGAACTCTTACATTGGGCCCACCTGATGGGTTTCCGGTTGTTAGGATAATAGGATTTCATCGATTATTTTTCTAATTCACAAATTTTTACAAACGACATCATATATCCCACGACTTATATCTTAAAGACTTAAACCCACAACCTCTAAAATGTTTGGTCACTCACATAACGCTTGGTCAAAGGCCTTTGGTATTGAAAATGATTCATTTAGAAACTTGATAAAGAAATCGCCCAAACCAAATTAAAGTAGGGTTAGTACGAACGAGATTCACATAACTCCAACATTTTTAACTCTTTGCATCTTCGATACTCGAATCAAACCATTAACGTTGGAGCAAGATGTTGTCGAGAATTCGTAAGTAAAGGTCGTAGCGTTTTTATATATCGTAAGTAAAGGTCGTAGAATTTTTATATAGTACTAGTGGCCAACCGGGTTCAAATCTAAAACTACAATAGGTCAAGTTTATTAAGAGCATTAGGTATGGTAATGCACCCACGCGCGTTGGGCGTTGCCGGCGTTACCATACCGTGTTGCCGGCGTTGCCCTTTCAAGTGCGTTGTTTGCTTTTTTCTTTTCTTTTTCTTTTTTTTTCCAATTTAAATTGTATATGTTTGCAGTGTGTGTTTTGCAGTATGTGTGTGTGGGGTTTTGAGAAGATAACGTTTTATTATTATTATTATTATTATTATTATTATTATTATTATTATTATTATTATTATTATTATTATTATTATTATTATTTTATTTATTTATTATAAAGTAAATTTCATTAAACTTGAAAACTTTTACATAAAGTTGGATGGGAGTCTAGACACGAGTTGCGCTCCCACTCCTTTCTGAATACAAAAGCTAACTCTATGAAAGATAAAAACACCACTTATTATTATTATTATTATTATTATTATTATTAAATTATTATTATTATTACTATTATTTTTATTTATTTATTTTTTAAATGGGCTGGGTTATCCATTTTTTGTGAGAACATGGGCTAGCAACAATCAATTGATTAATTTTTTATTTTTTATTTTTAAATTTTAGTTTTCTACTTTTTTTAAAATCTTTTTTGTATTTTTATTTAATGTATGAGAAATAAAAAAATATAAACAATGGTGGGTTCCAAAATAGTGAGTGTTAACATGCTATTGCATATTAGTGTAGAGGGTGTGGTTGAGGGTTTTCCCTCGCCACATCAGCTCCAAATCATCAAAAAACACTTACTTAGTTTTTTCCTTTAACTTTCCCTCAACCATTGCATCACCTTCTCTCTCTTCTATTATTTTTTTCTACCTTTTATAATTTAAAAATAATCCTAAAACACACATACCCCATCCAACTAACCAATAAAATAATTTTTCTCTATTAAAAAACTCTTGTCTCTCTCTAAAAAGCCACTTGTCTCTCTCTAAAACGCCACTTTTCACTTTCGGGACTTTACTCCCGCTTGAGAAATGCTATGGGTTTTGCCGCTAGAAATGGTATGGTGTCCCCGCAAGGAAATAACAAAAAGGAGAATCATTTGCTCTTTCCCGTGGACCGCACCTTGCACCCTTATGATAAAGGGGTGTTTTTTTGGTGTTACTTGAGATCAGTTCAAAAAATATATGAAATTGACTCGTCTTTAGTTAAGATTAACCGAAGTGTTTAAATACTTGACTTGTACAGTTCACGATCTATATTAGGTGTGTAGCATTCTATATATTATTATTTTTTGTCATACTAGTAAAGTAGTAAATTTACAAAAATCCACTACCAGTAACTAATCGAGTCGAACTATAGAAAAGCAACAAAATTGGCGAGTACAAATCTTGATTGATATTATTATTTTTTGTCATACTAGTAATCAAGTCGAGTCAAGTTTTAAGCCAAATCGATCAAGTTTTAAATACGCTAGTAGTAACAGCACAAAGTCCATTGCTCCTCGAGACTTCAATGTTTTAGGATCGAGACGAGCCCTCGCCATTAACTGATACGATTGGAATTGAAAAACTTGTGTTCTTAACAATTCTAATCTTTTTAACCTCAGATAATGAAACCATAGTTTCAGGTGTTTATTACAATTTTAGCATCAATAATGAAGCTTATAATACATATTCAAAATTGAAAAAGTGACATGCTTTGCATGAACTACCCTTTTGAGTTTAATTACTAGTAATATGTTAGTTGATTGTACCCTTTTGAGTTTAGGATAAGTTCAACTTTCAGTTAAATCAGTTTTTATATTCATTAATCCAATAATGTTCAAGTGATTAAGTCTTTGAGCATGCTTTTTCATTTTTTATAATAATCAATGCAATTATATTCAATTGAGTGATTCTTTAATATATAAGCCCCTTTCAATTATAATCATCACAATTTGGCTATCAAGAGACGTACGGATTATGAAAATGGGACAAAGGTTAAATGTAGCGGGCCCAAATTATTTTGTCTTAAGACTAAACTGAGAAGTACAATGGAGTAAGAGAGAAATCAAGAAAGGAAAGGGAAAGTTATTATTGATTGAATGAGATCTGTAACAGAATTACCAAGTGTTTATACTAATTACATTTCTATATTTACACAAGTAGTCCTCTAAGATAACAATGTTACAATAGTAATCCTCTAACTATTGTGTTGACTGCTTGCACACATCCCCCTCAAGTTGAGAGTGAGACACTCCCAACTTGTTCAGTAGTTTCTATATTTACACAAGTAGTCCACAGTTACTACTTTAGTGAATACATCAGCCAGTTGTGACTTGGTGTTGACATATGAAGGTTTGATAAGCCCATCTTTCATTTGATCTCTGACATAGTGGCAATCCACTTCTATGTGCTTTGTTCTTGCATGGAAGACTGGATTAGCTGCTATGTACAGGGCTGCTTGATTATCACAGAACAAGTTCACTGGATGCAAATCTTTAATACCAAGATCCTTAAGCAAACTGACTAACCAAGTTATCTCACAACAAGTAAGAGCCATAGCTCTGTACTCTGCTTCTGCAGATGATCTTGACACCACTGCCTGCTTCTTAGATTTCCATGATACAGGTGAATCTCCCAACAATATACAATAACCAGTTGTTGACCTTCTTGTCATGGGACAACTGGCCCAATCAGAGTCACAATAAGCTTTCAATTCAACTGCAGAATCACTAGCTAACAATATACCTTGACCTGGTGCTTGCAACAAATACCTCAACAAGTGCTTGACTGCTTGCATATGTACAGAAGTTGGAGATTGCATAAACTGACTAAGCAATTGCACTGTGTAGCAAATGTCAGGCCTTGTTACAGTCAAATAAATCAACTTACCAATGAACTTTCTATAAACTTCAGGATCTTGCAATGGTGACCCAATATCAGCCTGTAACTTCAGATTTGGGTCCATAGGAAGTTTATAGGGTTTGCAATTCAACACACCACCTTCTTTAAGCAACTCCATGGTATATTTGTTCTGAGAAATGAAGATTCCTTGTGATGATTTTGACACCTCCAGACCAAGAAAATAACTCAATTCACCAAGATCTTTCATGTTAAATGTAGAACTCAACTGTGACTTTAGCAATTGAATCTCTGAATCATCATTGCCTGTGATCAGCAAATCATCTACATACACTAGGATTGCTGTGAACTTTTGACCAACACTTTTAACAAACAATGAATAGTCAGTCTTAGACTGAGTGAATCCAAAGGAAAGCAAAGCTGATGAAAGTTTAGAAAACCACTGTCTTGGTGCTTGTTTAAGGCCATACAGTGACTTTTTTAACTTACACACTAAATTCTTTGGCAATTGAGACTCAGCTTTTGCACACTCCCCCTTACCACAGTAACCCAAGGGAATTTTCATGTACACATCTTCTTCCAAATCCCCATGTAGAAATGCATTTGAAACATCCATTTGACATGTTTGCCATCCTTTTAATGCAGCAACAGCCAAAAGAGATCTCACAGTTACCATCTTTGCCACTGGAGCAAATGTTTCTTGATAATCCACCCCATGTTGTTGTCTATTACCCTGTACAACCAACCTTGCCTTTTTTCTTTCTACAGAACCATCTGCTTTTAACTTTGTCTTAAAAATCCAATGACTACCAATAGCTGTCTTTCCAATTGGTAAAGTTGTGATTTCCCAAGTTTCATTTGCATCCAAAGCATTCAACTCTGAATCTATAGCTTGTTTCCATCCTGGTTCTGTAATTGCTTCTTTAAAACTTGTTGGATCCTTTTGAGCCAGATGAGAAACTAAGAAAGCTTGAAATTCAGGAACAAGAGAGGTTTTGGACACTTGATTTGCTTTTGGAACATGATTCAAAACAAAGTCCTTTAATTTTGTAGGTAAGGTAGTTTGTCTGGATGATTTTCTTGTGGGCATTTGAGGTGGAACTTGTGTTTGGTTAACATCATTTTGAACACTTTCAGAATTATGAGAGGAAGAAGTAGGAGAATGAACAGGGGAATTCTCAGAAGGTGATTCAGTTTGAGGATCATTTGTGCTGTCAGAATTTGTGTTTGGCAAAGGAAAATGATTTTGTACTTCTATAGAGTAATTGGTAGAAAACTGACATGGCAATGTAGTTGGCAAAGGGGACAAAAATTGTTGCATACTTTCTGAAGCAAAAGGGAAAATATGCTCATAAAAGGTAGCATCTCTTGACACAAAATCAGTTCTGTTTTGTAGATTGAAAAACTTATACCCTTTTTGATTGGCAGGGTACCCCAGAAACACACATGGGACACCTCTTGGAGCAAACTTATCAGGTACTCTAGATGGATTACTTACAACAGCAAAACAACCAAACACCTTTAATTGTGAGTAATCAGGCTTAGACTTGAGCAAAATATCATATGGATTTTTATTGTTCAGAACTGATGATGGTAACCTATTTATGAGGTAAGTAGCAGTGGTTACACAATCTCCCCAAAATCTCAAAGGCAAGTGTGAATGAAACCTCAATGCCCTTGCAGTATCCAATATATGCCTATGCTTTCTTTCCACTCTACCATTTTGTTGGGGTCTATCCACACAAGATGTCTGATGCACAATACCTTGACTTTTCAAATAAGGCCCACATTCTCCTTTTACAAATTCTAAAGCATTATCAGACCTAATAACTTTCACAGTCTTACCAAATTGTGTACTAACAAACTTAAGAAAAGCCTTTAGAGCCACAAATGAGTCAGACTTATTAACTAGCAAATAGGTCCATGTTGCTCTACTGCAGTCATCTAACACAGTCAAAAAATACCTAAACTTCCCATTTGTTGGTACCTTGTATGGCCCCCAAACATCAATGTGTACCAAATCAAATATTTCACTACTTTGTGACTCACTTAATGAATAAGGAAGTTTAGTAAACTTAGCCATTGGACATGACAAACAATCAGCAGTATGAGATTTTGAAACAACAACAGGCAAATCATTCATATGCTTTAGTTTTGAATCTGATACATGTCCAAGTCTATGATGCCACAATGCATATGAACTATTATTCACATTACCTACAGCAGAAAGAGAAAACTTTTGCAAAGTTGCTTTGACTAAAGAATTGAACACCCTGTCCACTTTTTCTGCTGGTAGATTCACAAGATGGTACAATCCTGACTTCTTTCTACCCAGTCCTGTCACCTTCTTGGTTGCCAAGTCCTGGACAACACAGAACTCAGGATAAAATGAAACAACACACTGATCATCTTCTGTAAGTTTAGGCACAGACAACAAGCTAAACTTAAAAGAAGGCACTACTAGAACATCCTTTAGTAAAGTACCATTATTCAACTTAACTTTTCCAACATGTGAAATAACTGAGGTTTGACCATTAGGCAATCTTATCTGTGGTTTAATTTTTAACTCATAAGGGTCTAAAATATCATCATCCTCAGGGGTCATATGGTCAGTAGCACCAGTATCATAAATCCACCCTTCTAACAATTCAAGCAATTCTAATTGACTGTGTAAACAAGCAATACCTGCTGCAAAATCATTAGCAAACTCAGTATCATCTTCTGCAGTCATTTTCATCTGAAAACTCCTTAGCAATTGCTCAAATTGTTGTGGAGTAAAACTCACATTCCCACTTTCCACATGTGCAACATACTTTGGAGTCTGAGTTCTTCCCTGACCATCTCTTGGCTTAAACTGCTTGGACACTTTATACTTTGGATGCCAAGTAGGATAACCAACCTTCTCCCAACATTTCTCTGGAGGATGCCATTTGAAACCACAAATAGAACACTTTTCTTGGAATTTCCCTCTGCTAAGCAATGCTGTTGACTCAATAGAAGAAGATCCAAACAACTGTCTTTGAGACTCTTCTTGCTGCAACATAGAACAAGCATTCTCAACACTTGGGAAAGGCTCAATCATTAGAATCTGACTTCTTTGATTACTGTACTGGTCATCAAGCCCATTCAAGAACTGAAACAACCTTTGTTCTTCCTTCTGTTTACTCAAAGCACTCAAGAACAAAGAAACCTCTTGTGACACAACAGAAATCACTGGCAAGACATTCACACTATCAAGTTCTTCCCACACACATTTCATCTTAGTATAGTATTCACTTATTGAACTACTTGATTGAGTAATCTCATATGTATCTTTATTCAACTTATACTTTCTTGATCCATCACTCAAAGCAAATCTCTTCTCCAATTGAGTCCAAATTTCACTAGCAGTTCCTATGAACATAATTGACTTAGCAATTGACTCATTTACAGACCCAATTAACCAGCAAATCACCATGTTATTACAAGTATCCCACAACTCTGCAAGATTTGCATCAGTTGTGGATCTTGCAACAGTTCCCCTAACAAACCCTAATTTCCTCTTTGTTGAAAGTCCAATTTCAATAGCCCTGCGCCAAGCTCTGTAGTTTTGAGCACCATTAAGTTTCTCTTGCACAGTTAACGACCCTGGACCATCTGAGGGATGAAGGTACAACGGATTTTGAAAAACAGCTGGTTCAGTCATGATGAAGGATCAAGAATCAAGAAATGAACAGCGGAAGCAAAGAAATGAAACAATCGCACACACTAGACACACACTAGCACAATCGTGTAACGATTTTAACGGTTTTATAACGGTGAAAACTCCATTGTTACAGCTCTGATACCATGAGAAGTACAATGGAGTAAGAGAGAAATCAAGAAAGGAAAGGGAAAGTTGTTATTGATTGAATGAGATCTGTAACAGAATTACCAAGTGTTTATACTAATTACATTTCTATATTTACACAAGTAGTCCTCTAAGATAACAATGTTACAATAGTAATCCTCTAACTATTGTGTTGACTGCTTGCACAAACAAATATCATTCAAGAGGAATATGCAAAAACTAGTATGTACAATACTAACTAAAATTTCATAAACTAATTAAAAGCCAAAACTCACGTACTTGGTTTATATAATACCAATACGGATCACCAATGTATAGCTATATATGCTTACTCCGGAATGCTATGTAGAGCAGGCCTCCACGCGCATTGATGAGATTCAAATCGATCACTCACATTCATCAAGTGAGCAAGCACTTGTTCTAACCGTTAACCCTTGGACATCCGTCCAACCCAATAATTCCTCCAGCTCCTTTTTCGATATCTTTATCTTTATCTCCGTCTTTGTCTGTTTTTCACCATCAATAGGATAGTTTTCAATCTTTTGATTATCGTCACGTTTGCTAGATGGAACAGGAACAGACATACTTTTCAGTGATGTTGCCAATGATCGGCAGTCGTCTAGGGGTGGATGAATGGCTGCTGGCTGCTTTTTTATATAATTTCCCATATTTAGTTTATGGTATGAAAAATATGAGTTGGGTTAAGAGCACTCGGTACCTTTGGCTGGTAACATGGCGCCGTCGGACCAGCCGAGAAATTTGGATGGCTCATGGTACCGTGGGTGGCGCCATGGTGGCCAGCCCTGGTGATCTTGCGCCGTGGATTTTTTTTTTTTTTTTCTTTTTTTTTGTGGGTTTGTTTGTGTTTGTGTTTATATGTCGTTTTTGTGTTTGTATTTGTGTTTGGTGGGTTTTTTTTTTTTTCTTCTTTTGAGTTGCAGGTTTAATAAGATGGAGAAGAAGAAGACGATATGTAGTAGTTGGATATGTTTGACTGTGATAGTATAGAATAAATTTACTTCTTTGGAAAGGCACTTTATTGTGTACAGACTACATAAAGGCTCTAAATTACCAACTACCTGCACCAAGTAATAAATACATATACAATTAAGAATGATAATATAAACAAGTGGGCATTTGGTAAGTGGTATGATTCTCGGTTAGGGTGCATTTTTATCTATTATGTTTATGTATTGGGTTTTTTTTATGCATTTTGTTTTTTTAATGTAATGTGTGTTTTTTTTAATGTAATGTGTGTTTTTTTTTAGTTATATTGTGTATGTTTTATTTTATGAAAAAAAAAAAAAAATATATATATATATATATATATATATATATATATATATATATATATATATATATATATATAATTTGACGACGGCACCACATTTTCTGGTGCCGTGGGTACCGCCAAGAATGTGGTGCCGTGAGATTTCTGGTGCCATAGAGATTTTTGCTGACGTGGAAAGGAATTTTGAGCCATGGCACGAAGCCATGGCTCCTGGGTACCCACTGCTCTAATGGACTAATGGTTATGTTGGGCTTATATAGGGATGCAAAGAATGCCAAGTTAGAATAAAGACTGCCACGTTGGATTGAGTAGGTTTCCTACGTGGCGCTTGAAAGCTTGACCAATCATCTTCACATCTAGTTATTAGCTGCTACACTAGTTATTCAGGAGATCGATTTAGGAAACATTTGAAATCACGTACCCGATTTAAGTTGCGTTAAATTAGAGTGTTAAACATTTGAAATGATTGAAATAATGTGGGTGTGCTGCGCATGTATATTTGCAAAATTACACCGCTATTAATTTGTCGAGTTAAACTATAAAGAATGGAGTGGATTGCTACAAATCTTATTCGATTTTATTAGTTAAAATACTAATACCAAAATCAAGTAGAATCAAGTTTCAAGTTTTATTGCCGATTCATGTACGTTTTAACACAACAATTTCTTCTTTTTTTTCTTCACGCATGCGGTCATATGAAAATTTTCCATACAACCATATACTTCTTATTTAGTTTATGACGAAAGCATATGGCCATGTGCTAAAATACCATAAGCCATATGCTCTATTCTCATATTCTATAAAGTGCATAAATCCATATGCAAAAATATCATATGGCCATATAGCTTCACAAATTATTTTTTTGTTGCATTTTACTCTATCTTCCGAAAATCATCCGTAAAAATCATTTATACTATTTTAGAACTCGTAATTCTTATAAATTTGACACTTTATAAACCTTTACATAAAATGGGGTAACAACTTAATCTAAGCACAATTCTCAAGACTTACTCGTCGACTAAAACAAACAAAGACGATTATCATTATCTTAGCAGTCCTTGAGAACCTACAAAACATATAACAACTAAAGAGGTGCTATTGAGCATAACCATTCACAACTCTTAAACATTATTCATAACCACATTTTGACTTAGCTATCATCTCATATAGCACTTTCATAAATCACATTCTATTTTCATATTTAAAATAAAATTTAAAAAAAAAGCAAAAAAAAAAAAAAAAAAAAAAAAAAAAAAAAAAAAAAAAAAAAAAAAAGCTCTTTGAGCTACACTTTTCATTTATCATGATTTGTTCATAACATATTATCCCGAATGATTCATTATAACATATAACTTACTTCGAACTTATCCCAAGGGTTCTACTTCACTTACCCCGAAGAGTGCTATTCATTACCCAGAAGAGTGCTATCATTTACCCCGAAAGGTTTCTATTTTACAGCATACACATCATAAAAGTATCACATTTGGTCATTCTATATGCTATGGATATTCTCATTTTAATCTCATGCTTTACAACCTCGGCTATTTACATATATATAAACTTCACACAAGAGATTTCTTATCACATCAAGCTTTTCACACATAGCGTCATATTCCTCATAAAACATACACATTACTCTAGTAATTAACTTGCACATTGGCTTACATTAACATATAAGTCTCTGCCAAATACTATCTAACAAATATTGACACTTTAATTTTTTATAATTTTTCTCACTTAGTCTACCATCTCATGTAGCACATTTGCAATCCACTAAAATATAAATAACGCATAGCAACATGTTAAATCACATGCTCGTTCCAAACTAACAAGTAAAGCTTATCTTTACAAACACATATAATTCACAAACTATAAATTAACAATAAGCTCTATCATGGTAAACATGTTCATTAAATTAGTATCAAGTATTTACGTCCATCCATAGCTACAAGCTACACAACTCCATAATCAAAGCTACATCGTCCCTAACAAAGAAACGCTTATACGATTCTACTCTTATACTTTCAAACTTAAGCGAGTCAAATATATAATATTCTATAACTTTTCGGTTTTGGGGTGTAACATTTGAAGCATACTTTATAAAACCGAGCATTATAAGTCATAAGTAATAGCACATAGAGTCCGCCATTCATCGAGACCTCAGTGTTTGAGACGCCCTCGCCATTAATTAATACGGTGGCAATTAAAAATTTTGTGCTTATAAATTTTTTTACCAAAGCTAAAGAAACCATTGTTTTAGATGTTTATAACAAATGTATAATTATTTTTGATGGTCACAATACACATTCAAATGTTATATGTTTACCAAGCCTATTTTGCGATTAATGCAAAGGCAAACAAAATTGACGGTGTGACTTGACTTGCTATGCATGTACCTTTTTTCATACACACATGTGGATTGACTGATTGAGCATTTATAATCATTGATCCAATTATGTTGGAGGGATTTATTCTTTGAGTTTTTAACTGTTTATAATCACTAATACGTCATGATTTTCATCTTACAATAATTGTCTGCCGATAAAAAAGTACATAACTAAAACAAACTAAAGGTGCGTTTGGTTCAAAAATTTTAAATCGTGGGTTTCTTAACTCCGTGAGGTTTTAAATAATAGAGAATCTAAAAACCCACATTTTAAACATTTCTTGTTTGGTTCACAGTTTTTAGAAAAAGGATTTATGTTGAAATACTAGTGAATTACATTATTGTCCCTTTACCCAACCTATATTTTTCATCTTCTCAAAAGCAACAGATCCTCAAAAGCTCAAGAAGAACAAATAAATCCTCATTAACAAACAAAAATTTACCAAACATTATTTAAAACCAAAATTTATTTGTTGAAAAGTCTTCACAAACAACCCAAAAGTTGAATTAAAAAAGAAATCAAAACTTACCCAGAAAAATCAAAAAAAAAAAAAAAAAAAAAAAAAAAAAAAAAAAAACAACAACTTACCCAGAAAAATAAACGAGTAGATGGAGAAGTTGAGGAGTAACAAGACTTAAAATTTCGTTGATCAAAATAATATTAAGACGATGATGATGAGCTTGATATGAAAACATGATGAAAATGAAGAATAATGGGAAGATTCAAAAAGATTGAAAGTGATGAAGATAGAAGATAAGTGTGGGACCAAGAAAAACTTTGTCCATTTCTTCCATTTCTTCTATAGCAACACCCTTATAGTACAAAAAGTACAAAAAAATGTACAGCATAAAAGGGTGTGTTTATAGGAGATTAGGCTATGTGTAATCATAAAGCCCAACCATGGGGCGTTTTGCGCCATGTGGCAGTCCAGTCAGCAACGGGGCTCCAAAGAAATAGGTGTGTAATGGTGGGTGGGGCTTTATGCGACACGTGGCATAAATATAGCCGTTGCTATATACATTCAACGTTCGATTTTTTTGAAAATACAAATGGGCAAGGCGCTAGCATACTCACGCGCTTCGGATTTTTTTGGGCTTTAGCGCCCTTGTGTAGTGATTTAGGGCGCGAACGGGGCAAAAATGAGATGCCTAGCGCCCCATTACACATAGCCTTAGGGGTGTTTGTATAGAATAACCCTTTTATAAATAAATCATCACTCATAGACCTTTTTATGGGACCCACTATATTTAAAATATCTCATTTTTACATATTAAACACGAAACTAGAGGATATCTAAAATGAAAACCGTCCAAACCCCTCAAAATTGGGTCAACCAAACAGCACCTAAGATTTTTGAAATAATAATTTGAAGAAAAAGTAATGAATAAAACTCGACATCAAATTTTCATATTTGTGTTTCTAGTAAAAGAAATTTAATTTGATACTTCAAAAGAAAACGTGAACAACTAATTTCGTACTATAATAAAGATATATTCAATTTTGACACATGAGGGTAAAACTATCTTTTCAATTTTCTTTTTCTTCTTGACACACCACTTTCAATTAGTAAAGAGAAAATTACAATACATATAACATAGAGTACAACTCACTAAGACAAACCAAACAAACACTAACAATCATTTTCATCTCTCTTAAAAAGACAAACACCTCTCTATCTTTCTTCAAACCACCATACACAGATCTAGAAGATGAACCACTCACTACAACTTAATTAAAGCCATCAAATAAAACCTAAGGAAAAATAAAAAAATAAAACCATACAAAGCACCATCATCGTCACACATATACAAACACACAGATCTAGAAGGTGAAGGCTGGTGGTTGTGAAGGGGCGACGGCAGCTGGTTCCGGTGGTCGTCCGGCGGTCGGTTGCCTACACCATCTTAAAACCCATTAAATCCATTGGAATCATAAAACCTACTCCATTCCCTTTTTGTGAGAATATATAAAAGTCGTAAGATTCGCTTACTTTTGTGGAGCAGGAATTCCTCAAATTTTTATTAAAGATACTTGATAACTTCTTTGTTTAGGTTAATTTAGTGATTTATTAAGTAAATACTTAACATTGTTTTTTTAACCTAAAAAAAAGAGAAGAAAAATACAAAAAAAGATAAAACAAAATAGTAATTCACATTACGAGAATGAAATATGTGGTGGCAAAGTTGTTTACATTTTTTTTTTTTTTTTTTTTTTTTTTTTTTTTTTGCATTTTGTATTTTTTAAAGCATATTCCTTGGTGATTTACAAATTTTTGTTGGCATTATATGGTACCATAGTGTGGCCTCACCCTATTATTATATTTTTCATCAAGATTTTGTTATGAAAAACCTGAGATCTTTTTATGGGAATTTTTCTTAAGATATTGAGTTTGATTAGAGCATGCAAGTGTTTGAAAGAAAAACCCATTTAGATCTATGATGCTTTGGGTTCGGATCTTGCTTGGCTAAACCAACCCTTGTAATGTTTATTCATTAGAGGTGTTGATGGTGTTGAATAAACATTTGATTTTTCTTTTTGGGTTTTATGTTTTAATGGTTGTTACCGAATATGATTTCGGAGATGAGTGGAGGTGAACGGAAATGGTAATAGGCGGCTGTGAGTGGAGGTGACGGGAGATGATTTCGGTGGCGATGGAGGTTGGTTGTGGACTGATGGTGATGGTGATGGTGATGGTGATGGTGATGGTGTTTGTTAAATGGTTGTGATTGTGTATATAATAATATATGTGGAACATAGTTCTGGTAAAATATTGGTAAAATATTTGTTGATGAGATAGGAAAAAAAAATGGTGAAGATGAAGATGTGAACTTGGTGGGACATAAATAAAAAAAGCAAATAGTTTTTTCGTTTTATAGCTATGTTTGTCGCGGAGCTTTTTGGGGCAATGAGCGGTGAGAATGAGCTTTTTTATTTTTGATGTTTGTTTGGTAAGAGAGCGATGAGTTGTAGCAATTTTTTAGGAAAGTTTTTTTGTCAATGCTTTCTTTTGAAGTTATGGATATTTACAAGAGTTGTGGATATATTTGATGACTAAAATACCCCTACCCCATCCCTAATACTTTTTCCGTCACAATTTAATTGTTCATATTTCCTTTTATGAATGTCTCAAATTAATTGTCCACTTTTTTTATTAAGTAAAAACTAGAGAATCTAGTGGAGGAATATTTCATTTTAGTGGTTGAAAATTAAAGTGGCCTCACTTTTATTAAACTTTGTGTTTTCTCTCTCCTGACAAACAAATTGAGACGGCGGGAGTAAGAAACATGCCTAGCCAACGTGCTGTGGATATATTTTCATAGTAAACTGTTACATTGTGATCCTCTTGATCTTATAGGAAACAATGAATTTTCATAGTAAACTAGTACTTTTCAAACCATGTTTCTTTTCTATGAATCATATTACATAAATATATGATCAAACCTTCAAACCAGCATTACCAAATTTGCCTAGTTGTGTGGCTGTGTTTGATTCAGTAGTTTTCTTATTGATGACTCTGAACAAAACTTCGTAACACTTATCATCAACGCTTAGCTTTTTATATGATACAAGTATTTTTCTTATTGACAACTCTGAACAAAACATACTGATGAACAAAACTATGGACGAATATAACAAACTGTAGCAAGATGTTTGTGCTTGAGATTGACTTAGCGGTCTGTTCCAGGAAACGTGAATTTGTTTAGTAGTGATGATATGTTGTTGATAATGTCGCTAATGATAGTAGTTAAGGTGCATATGTTGATTTTGGGCTCGGTTAGTTTATGAGGATGTAGTTATGATCATTAGCAGTTGGAGTGTTTGTTTTGTGTAGGATTGTTGATTTTAGAGGCTAGTTATATCGTCGGTAGTACATTACTAGTGTATAACGGTATTATGAAATGTCCAGCATGTAAACGTAACTTTATTATTTATTTAGACAATTTTCTATTGAAATATGTATATGTCCTTTTACGTCATTTTACATATATATAAATACAGCTACAGCTATGTTACAAAATGTTTTTATTTAAAAAACAGCTACTGCTCACGGCCACTGCTCACAGCTACTGCTACTTTTACCAAACACAGATGTTTTGTACGTGGAGGATTAGGATAAAAAGACAATACTACCCTCATGTGCAAGTCACATGAAGGGTGTTTAACAGTCAAAATTGACTTCGTTTGGTCAAGGGACTTTTAGTGTGAAGGGTTTCAGAGTTAGTGACCGTTTGTTCAAAAAAATGTCAAATGATTAAGAGTGAAAGTCAACGCAAACTATATGGATCATCTTTGTAATTTACTCTAAAAGATAAGTGTGGGACCAAGGAACACCCTTATAGTACAAAAAGTACAAAAAATACACCGGTGATGCACACCGTACTGTGTGTATAGGAGATGAGGGGTGTTTGTATAGAATAACCCTTTTATAAATCATCACTCATAGACATACCCCTTTTTATGGGACTCACTATATTTAAAATATCTCATTTTTACATACCAAACACACGAAACTAGAGGATATCTAAAATGAAAACCGCCTAAACCCCTCAAAATTGAGTCAACCAAACAGCACCCAAGATTTTTGAAATAATAATTTGAAGAAAAAGTAATGAATAAAACTCGATATCAAATTTTCATATTTGTGTTTCTAGTAACAGAAATTCAATTTGATACTTCAAAAGAAAATGTGAACAACTAATTTCGTACTATAATAAAGATATATTCAATTGACTAAGTCTAGCTTCAAGTCACTCTCAAGGATGAGAACGTAAATTTTGCAAGGGCTCTACTATACAAACACCCCCTATGATGTCAAATCTGGGGGTGTTTTATCTTTTATTCCATTTGTCCCTCTTTTGTTTACAGTATATCACAGTTTTTTGTCAGTTTCTGTTCTGTATTTCTGACAGTTTTAAGCGTTTGACTTATTAAACTTTATATTTTCTGTTCCGCACTTTCAGGTTTATAGTTTTCTTATATAAACAAAATTATATAAATAAATAAATAAATAAATAAATAAATAAATAAATAAAAGGCAAAAATTAGGGAGTGTGCGGTTGGTATTTTTAGGGGGTGTGGGGATAACATATCCCATTTTGCAAGCCTCATAAGTTGACTAGCATGGTCAGTACGAAATATTGGAAATGGGGCCGAGTGTTTAAAGTGATTGGTACACCATTTTAGTTCGTCTTACTAGAAGTTAACTCTAGTCGTCAAAAATCATTTACTGTATAAGTTGCAACTTTGTAAGTATTCGTATTGATATATCTACATGTTTATATATATCTAAACTAAAATAACTTTGAGATCATTGAAAATTTAAATATTAAGAACGTTCTAATAATATTTTTGCATGCAATGCAATGTTGTGAGGGATTAAAAGCTAAAAGTCATGAGGTACGTTTTACTAAAATGAGTAAAGATTTGTAACACAATAAATTGAGATTAGATGCGCTTCTGAAAAGAATTGTTATAGCTGACAGAATTTTACATTGCGCAAAAAAAATCATATGGTTCACAAACATCCGGAGAACCCCTTTCGGCCGTCCCTTGTTGTACAGATCTTATAGTGAGTAGATAACACTTTGTGGATGTAACTGATCAAACTATTACATGTTCAGTAATTAAATCAAACCATGCATGAAAACACAAGTACTCCCACACTTGGCCCATAAAGATGAGAGTATAGTGTAAAAAGAAAATATATATTTGAGCTTTTCTATTAAAGGCCCTCCACTCACAAATCAAATTGCCCCAGCCCACTAAGCCCAAATGCTCTTTGTTTATACATTTGTTACCGACTACAGCAGCAGGTGCGATTGTGCGAATACGGCAGTTTCCAGTAGCCATTCGAAAGGCTTTTTGATGGCAAAGTCTTATATGGCAAATTAATAGCTTCAATCTCGGCCTTACCACCACCTCCTCCTCTTTGTCAGAATCATCAACACAACTCTTCTTCTCATCAGCAGGTACTGGAACAGCTTCCAAAACCCGAATCCATGTATTATTCAGTCTGATTTGGGGTATCATCCAAATCGAAACCTAATTGTCTAATGAAAACGTATTTTTAAAACTCTTTTGAATAGACGGAGAGTTGAAGAAGATGCCATCAAACTTGACATGATAGGTCCTTCATCTCTTTCCTTTTATTTAATTTATTTCTCACACCTGTTATTATTATACAATAGGTTCAAATTTTCAGATATGTGGGTAGCTTTTAAAACTTGTTTATGAATTATGACAGTTACATTACTTTTAAAACCATACTAATCAATTTTATTTATTTTAAACATGTTACTTCGTATCCAACCTTTTTTCATAAAGGATGCATGCAGTTTGACTAAGTCAACTCATTTAGTTGAGATTCGAGGCCCAAAATGAAACAACACAATGATACGAGTTTATATGGTCATTTCATCTCACATGTTACAGGAGCAAAGCTTGGTGTCACGTCCTTGTACGGTATCATCTTCCGCAATTATTTTATGATAAAAGTACAAACCTTTTAGACTCTAGTATCATAACAATATCACGACATATCACTTACGTGGTCAATGGTGATATGGTTTTAGTTATAAGCAACGGTTTGTGTTAGCTCATTTTTACCATGTTAAACTGTTTACCAAATTGTACATTCTAGGGTTTGTAGCTCAACCATGACAAAGACACAATATGACTACACAATGGCAAAATACATATCGGTTAGGCTCAGTTTCTTATAAATATAAATAGTTCATGCTCTGATAATTTCCTATCACCGAAATATGTTTGTCGATATAGTTCCCTGTAAATCTCAGCGACATTTGACGAAAGCCAATAGTTTGACTTAAAAAGTCGAAATTTTAATGTTTTTGCTTAATGATTTGATCCAAATTTAGAGCTTCTTTATGTAATATGATCTTGCATTACTTAAAAACAATTTCTTAAGTTTATTTTTAATACTTGATACGAATTCAGTGGCGGAACTAGGATGAAAGTTCAGGGGTAGCGAAATACGAAAATTTGTTTAGGGGTAGCGAAAATTTGTTTCAGGGGTAACGAAATACGAAAGATAGTACGAAAAACGTAAAAAAAAACCAAAAATTCCAGTAAAATTCCACTACCGGGTAAAAGTTCAGGGGTAGCGACCGCTACCCTTGGGTTGCATGTAGTTCCGCCCATGAATACGATCATCCCCAGCCTCATATAAAAATCCGACCATTTTTCATTAAGAACGCAGTTTGACTATCTAAAAAGTCAACTGTATCTATTGAGCACCATGTTGGGGCTATACCTTAATATAGTGCCTATTTAAAAAAGTACTACTGCAATCGTTACAAACAATCATACTTTGGGAGTGTACCAGACAATACTAATATTGACCAAAATGGGATAAAGCCAAAATCGTTAGGCATCATTTCCCCTTTGCAAAATTGGAGAATAAGTCAACACAACTAGTCGGTCTTGACCAAGTTCTACTCAAGAACTCAATGTTCTGATTTTGTTAAAGAGTATGATTATCCAATAAAAGCGTTCATCTTCGATGCTAAATAAAGAGAAAATGAGGTCAAACTATAGTCATAAAGAATGGTGAGAGATCAATGACACGCTTAACCAAAACAAATTGTTCCCATATTTTACATAAAATATGACACTACTCTTTATAAGCCGTTTGGCCAAAGTGCAAATGAATAAACCTTTTATTAAAAACCTTGCGGCCAAAGTGTGAAGAAACAAAACTCAAATAAAGTAACCACTTTTTAACCGGGCTACAATTCTGACCCGTTTTCTACCCAAAACAAACCACATTTGGAGGGTTTTCGAATTCCTTTGGGTAGTGATGTAATTAAACGAGGTTTAAGTATCAGTTTTATCTTATCAACAATTATTTGACCTTCAAGTTTGCCCAATAAAGATTGAAACAGGGCTTTAAAGTTTAATAAATCCATCTGCTAATGAGTTTGGACTTTGGAGGTACGAGTGTTTAACATAATAGGCCCTTTAATAATTGGTTGATGTCAGATCATCAATGAATTCATTTTAACATCCAAACTCATGTCAAAATCGCATCTCTTTCATCAGTAATGCAGTTGACTTTCTGAACAAGTCAACTCTGCTGCATGAAAGGAGTTCCATGTACTGTAACAAAGAAGCTGAGTTATTAGCAACAAAGCTTGCTGTCATGTCCTGTACGTGTATCTGGTCAGTACTGACGCGGTTTTAGTTATAAGCAACGTTTTGTGATACTTCAGTTTTACCATGTCAAACTATTGTCCGAATTGTACATATGACTACTCAATGGCTTTCAATAATACAAACAGTTGATGCTCTGATAATTTCTTATCACTGAAATATGTTTGTCGGTTCAATTTCATAAAAAACTCAGTAAAATTCGATGAAAGCCAAAAGTTTGACTCAAAAAGTCAAATGCTTTTATGTTTAACGATTTCATCCACATGTAGAACTTATTTATGTGAATCAAAACTTGTATATGATCATACATAACTTATAACACTTTCTTAAGTTTATTATTTACATGATCATCTACAGCCTCATGTAAAATTCTGACCATTTTTATCAAGAACAAAGTTGGACTTTCTAAGAAGTCAACTGTGTTTATTGAACTCCATGAATTAACTTATCTAACTTCAAATTCTACTATGAGTTACAGTAATTAGTACAAAATCCAAGATGGGCATTATAGTGTAATCTAACAGTGTAATAGAAAGTACTAATATAGTAATACTGAAAGATAAAAGAAATCATAATTTACAAATGATAGTACTTTGGGAAGTGTACCGGAGAAAATCATCAATGATCAAAACATGCAGATTGAAAGAGAAACACTTGAAAATAATCAACAATCAACAATGATCCTTTAGTTCATTTAAGTGACGCGATGAAGAATCTAAGCACGCGAAAACAACCAACAATGCCTGGTGAAAAAAAAAAAAACATAAAAAATTACATCAAGTTAGAAAAATAACGTTTGAATGGAACAAATGTCAGGATCGAAAGTAAAAACTTATATAAAACAGATACATTAGTTGTTGTCATGTAAGGCGATCAATACAAAAACAGAGACAGAATGTACCTGTTATTTATGTATTGGCTCCTGTGGGTCTGTCAACTGCGTCATTTATGGGTCGCTGCTTATATTTCCCATGAGTATAGCGCTTGTAGACCTTTGGTGATACAACACATTTTATCTTACCAATGTTGTTTGGAATATCTCGTAAACGGTTACTATCTGTTAGGGTTAGCGTCTCTGGAGATTCTATTCGGCCAAGATCATCGGGTAACTCCTTTAGCAGCAAACATGATCTAAGTTTGAGAGATTTGAGATGTTTCAACTTACGAAATGCTATCCGGAAAATCTCTAATCTTTGTAGATGAAAAGATTAGCTCCTCTAGACATTCTAACTGGTCAAGGTCCCGGGGTGCTTCTGTAATACTGCCTTCAAGTGTAAGCTTTCTTATACATTGTAAACTACAAATGCTTCTTGAAAGACTCTCAAGATTTGTACAAGCACACAGACCTATAGAAATTAGCCTTCCAAGATTTCCAAACAATGAAGCTGGATCTTCTTTATAAAAACATGAAAACTTTAACTTTGGAAATTTATTGTCGGAGTGCTATGGGAAAACATTTGTGGGTTCTGTAACAACTTAAGACTTAAACCTCCCACAACAACTTAAGTCTAAGATGGCAAGCTTTTTCAGATATCCAATCGGAGCATTAATTTCTACCAAATCATAACAATTTTCAAGACCTAAACATTTGAGATTTGGTGTCAGGCCAAGGTTAAGGGTCTTCAGCTTTGAATGACTGAGTTCGAGATATTGGAGCTTTGGACTTTCAGCAGGCATTTGAAGTTCTACCAAATCATTACAGCCTTTGAGTATTAGCATCTTAAGATTCGGAGTATTCCCGAGGTGAAGGGTTTTCAACTTTGAATGACTGAGGAAGACATATTCGAGCTCAAGATTTTCAATGGGCATTTGAAGTTCTACCAAATCATTACAGCCTTTGAGTATTAGCATCTTAAGATTCGGAGTATTAGCATCTTAAGATTTTATTTTGTCAAATAACAGGTTTCATTTTGATAAGTCCATCCCCAGGCCTGTTGAAAATTTAAACAGGTTTTGCTTACTTGATCCGAGGTTCAAAAAAAAAAAAAAAAAAAAAAAAAAAAAAAGTGTGAGTGTGAACGACCCAGATCATCATTTAACAAAAGAGATGACTCATTGGGTTCAAGGATCAATCAAGATTTTGCAGAAGGGATTAAAAGCTTTTCCACGTGGTTCTTCACGAAAGGGTTATGATCCTATCCAAGGAGTTCACAACACACGAGAAGGTCCATTGGTTGCATCTGTTATATTTGACATTACTTTTATAAGCCTTGTGGCCAAAATGCAAATAAATAAACCTTTTTATTTAAAACCTTTTCATTTTCACCCGCTTTTTCCAACGAATTACAAATTCTCACTCAACTCGTTCTCCGCGAATTAACTGATTCATATGTTTATCTCCGACCTTTCAATTTTCACCCGATTCAACTCACTCACTCAACTCGTTTCCGTAACGACTATACATCATTTATTAGCATTAACGATAATGATATGATCCTTATCACATCCATGTGTCCTAATATCACGCGCCTCAAACTCCGCGTGTGTCGTCAATTAATTGATTCAGGTATGACTGTTTTTACTAAAAATTGAAGGAATTTTCATGTGTTTATTGTCCGTTTAGTGATAACTCTAATCAGCTTGAGGTTTTATTTAACTATCCTGACGCTGAATTTCCGTTTATTAAACTTAGGAGGAGTGTTTTTAATGAACCATTATTCATACCGGTTCTAAATGTCGTGATTTAAATGCTTTACCGTAAAGCATTTACGTATTGTTGATGCACGAATGTTGGATTGATTAGTGTGAACCTTTGAGGTAAAGGGTTTATACCCGGTAAATATATAAAAAATAATAAAATGAGAACCGTACATGAAAGAGTGGGATGAACCACTCTTAAAATAAAAACAACTGTCTTAAAATAAAAACTAGATGCAAGTTTTAACCTTATCATGTCCACTATGATGCTCGTAACTTGCTCGGTTTTCCTCTCACCTTCACCATGTATCCTATTATTCCTCTCTTGCCACACATAATATGACGTAGCAGCCACGACTAATCGTCCAACAATACTTGTCACATTATTTTGAATGGACAGAGGTAACAACCAGCTCATAATGTCATCCCACATTGGCGAAATAGTCGGGAGATCCGCAACTTTTATCACTTGCTTCCATACTTGAGATGAATAGGGACACTCGAAGAACAAATGTACACACGTGTCAGGTTGGATTTTACGTAATGGACATCGTATCAAGCTTAAATCAACATCATTTCCAACGTCCCATTTGTTGGAATATGTGAATCATACAAATACTATAAACACATAAACACAAAGATCACGTAGCGGAATGGATCTACATAAACATATAATTAATTAAACTAAAAGAAAACGTACCTTATTGATTCCTAGCAAGAACAAGGAATCGATTCAACAAGAACTAGATAAACCCTAAATAGGGTTTATGGTTTGGATCGAACACCACAATAAAACACAAGCTAAAAGAAGCTTGTCACTCGTTCTTGTACACACGAGATACTAGTGTTCCAATGGGAAAAGCTAGGTTCAAGAATCACAAATAAACCAAACACTTTATTGCTATATTGAGATCGCCAAATCCTAGTGGATTTAAAAGAGGGTCGATCGGTTCTAGCAAGAGGGGAAGAAGAGAAAGAAGTTTGGCTTAGTTAGGGATTCAAGATTGGGGAAAAACCAAATACAATGGAATTGTATTTATAGGCAAACCCTACTTCTCTCCCAAGCTACCAAACCGACAACCCCCCTCCATGGGTTGGGTCGGCCGGATCTAGCCCAAGCAAGGGCATTCTAGATCCTTCTTTTCCCTTTTTTCACATTTAGTCCTTTAACGGCCGTTATCTCTAACTCCGTTAAGTACTAACTGTCGTTAAGTATTTGTTTTGTGAAATGAATAAATATAAATATAAAATATATTTAATTTATTCAAACCATTGGAACTCTCACGTATTGTGTGCAATCCCGAGTCTCGGGTTCGAAACCAGACATACTAATATTAATAATTATACATTAAACTCTAACAACTCCCACTTGGATAACTATTAATATAGTAATGACATGGGCTAGTCTAGCTTAACAGATCCCAATGCCCCCAGCTCGATCCGAGTATGGTTTTCCTGGAAAAACCACGTGATGAATTTAATCATCATACTTATCCTTTTGTTACTAATACCGCGTTAATATGGATATGGATCTTGGTCATTCCATAATTAACAATAGTTTCTCGTTTATTCATAATTGATCAAGATTACCAAAACATCTGAACGTCTTCCAGATAGACTTTGGGCGTGCGCACGCAAACATCTTGTCAATCCTACGAGTGGCCAAGCAGTATTATACTTCAACACAAAGTTGAAGGAACAAATCATTTATTGACTACGAGCATAACCCTCGAACTTCGCATCACTTCCAAAAATAGCCCTTATAACTACCTTTTACGGATAGCGTTAGACTACCTTACAGAAAATGAGCTACATCCTCGGCAATTATCTGGCATCTCAAGTCAGAGGATAAATATTCATGATATACTTAATGACGATGATCCATAAAGAATAATCATGTGGTTGGGATAAGTCTTATATTCAATTTATCCAATATTGAATATCATGTGACATTGGTGTCTCAACCTTACAGTACATTCTACCAATCCTCACATTTGTCTTAGTTCAATAATATTCCCATATTATTAATTGACAACGGACTATTTAGAATAAAATAATTATTCGCGGATTTAAACATGCAAATATAGGACACAAATATTAATAATGAGAATAAACGTTATCCGCACTTTATTTCATTAAAATAATAATTGTTTACACGCCCCTATCCAAAATACTAATCATCAGATTTACATGAAACTATCGGCTAAACGAAGACCAATACCCTTAGCATGTCGAGTAAACGTTTCCTTAGGTAATGTCTTCGTGAAAGGATCAGCCAGATTGTCATCCATGTGAACTTTGAGTACATTGATTTCACCCAGTTTGACTTGTTCTCAAACATAGTGATATTTCCTACGAAAATGTCTGGCGCCTTTCATAACTCCAGGTTCATTGGCGAATGTGATTGCAGCAGAGTTGTCGCAATACACATTTATAGGTAATTTATTTGACGGCATCACTCCAAGATCCGAAATAAATTTCCTTATCCAAACAGCTTCTTGTGCAGTTTCTGATGCAGCAATATACTCAGCTTCTGTAGCAGACATGGCCGTGGTGCTCTGCTTTTTACTCTTCCAGTCTACAGCTCCTCCATTTATGACAAAAACGTAACCCGTCTGAGACTTCGTATCATCTTTATCAGTCTGAAAGGACGCATCGCAGAAACCTGTACCATTCAGTTCTGCTTCTGGATTCCCCCCGAAAACTAGAAACATATCTTTAGTATTCCTTAAATACTTAAGAATGTTCTTAACAGCATGCCAGTGATCTTTCCCTGGATTTTGCTGATAACGACTGGTTAAATTTTGTGCGAATGCCACATCTGGCCTTGTATATCTAACTGCATACATGATAGATCCTACTGCCGAAGCATACGGAACTTTCTTCATGTATGCCACCTCTTCAGGTGTAGAAGCACACATTTCGCTACTTAAGCCATGTTCTACTTGCATGGGCAAATATCCCTTCTTGGAATTTTACATATTGAATCTCTTCAATATTTTATCCATGTAAGCACTTTGGCTTAAACCGATCAACCGCTTAGATCTGTCTCTATAGATCTTGATTCCAAGGATATACGCTGCTTCTCCTAAATCCTTCATGGAAAAACATTCACATAGATAAGCCTTAACTTCATCAAGACTAGGTATATGATTTCCCATGATTAATATGTCATCGACATAAAGGACAAGAAAAGTAGTGTTACTCCCACTAACTTTGTGGTATACACACACTGGTACAGATTCTGCCTATCGTCACACTGGAAATGCGTGACTATATGCATATAGTCACACACGTTTTTTTGGGTGTGTGTGACAAAAAGTCGCGCCACCGTAGGTATCATATGGTCACATTGTTTATTTTGTGGCCGTTTTCATCGAAAAAGAGTGACCAAAACCCGAATATGTGTGACTAATTAGGCACAAGTTTTGTTGGATTCATCAGTATGTGTGACTATTTCCCATCCTATGGCCACACGAAAATATAATAAATGTGACGTTTGTGATGATTTAGTCACACATCGTGTGTTGTTTTTTTCGAGTTAGTCACATACAATTTAAAAAACAGTGGCCAAAAGTGTTAATAAGTGTGACCATATGCTGTTTAAAGTGAAGAAATGTGTACTATTGATCATCCAATGGTCACATGAATTCTTAGTTTGTGTGGCCTTTTGTAATATTTAGTCACACAAAGCATGTTTGCTTTGGGTATTTAGTCACATACAATTAAGCATAAAGTGGCCAAAAGTGTTAATAAGTGTGACCATATGCTGTTTTAAGTGAAGAAATGTGTATTTTGTGTGACTATTGATCATCCAATGGTCACATGAATTCTTAGTTTGTGTGGCCTTTTGTAATATTTAGTCACACAAAGCATGTTTGTTTTGGGTATTTAGTCACATACAATTAAGCATAAAGTGGCCAAAAGTGTTAATAAGTGTGACCATATGCTGTTTTAAGTGAAGAAATGTGTATTTTGTGTGACTATTGATCATCCAATGGTCACATGAATTTTTAGTTTGTGTGGCCTTTTGTAATATTTAGTCACACAAAGCATGTTTGTTTTGGGTATTTAGTCACATACAATTAAGCATAAAGTGGCCAAAAGTGTTAATAAGTGTGACCATATGCTGTTTTAAGTGAAGAAATGTGTATTTTGTGTGACTATTGATCATCCAATGGTCACATGAATTCTTAGTTTGTGTGGCCTTTTGTAATATTTAGTCACACAAAGCATGTTTGTTTTGGGTATTTAGTCACATACAATTAAGCATAAAGTGGCCAAAAGTGTTAATAAGTGTGACCATATGTTGTTTTAAGTGAAGAAATGTGTATTTTGTGTGACTATTGATCATCCAATGGCCACATGAATTTTATGTTTGTGTGGCCTTTTGTAATATTTAGTCACACAAAGCATGTTTGTTTTGGTTATTTAGTCACATACAATTAAGCATTAAGTGGCCAAAAGTGTTGATAATTGTGACCATATGCTGTTTAAAGTGAAGAAATTTGTATTTTGTGTGACTATTGATCATCCAATGGCCACTTGAATTTTATGTTTGTGTGGCCTTTTATAATATTTAGTCACACAAAGCATGCTTGTTTTGGGTATTTAGTCACATACAATTAAGCATAAAGTGGCCAAAGTTGTTAATAAGTGTGACCATATACTGTTTAAAGTGAAGAAATGTGTATTTTGCGTGACCATTGTTCTTCCAATGGTCACATGAATTTTTATTTTGTGTGGCCTTTGGTACTATTTAGTCACACATCGAATTAAACAAAGAGTGACCAATAATGTTGGAGCAGAGTTGCTACTGCTAGCAGTACTAAGGTAGTCCAAGGTAGTCCTGCTGAAGCAGAGTTACTGCTGCTAGTACTATGCTAGTGCTGCTGGAATGTGTATATATATTATATATAAAACAATATTAAAAAACACAAGAAATTTCAAATTGAATTAAACTCTGATGTATATAACTGGACAAAATATACAATTGTAATGTCGTACTTAATTAATCAAATATCTAAAGACTTTTGAACCTTCACCCCCTTAGCAGTTTGCCTTAAGTCGTTAGCAGATATATATTGTTTCTTCGTTGGTGCCTGTGGTACACATTTAGTCACTTGGTTTGTTGGTGTAACCTGTAGTAAACAAAAGACGCTTCTATCAAACATTGAATTACATATGAATAATTATATATGTAGGTTGAAAAAACACATGTACGTACCACCTCTTCAAAAATAACTTGATCCTTTGGCCATGCAACGAAACTACCTTCGACTTCCTTAACTGTTTTGAACCCATTATTTGCTACGTCCGGTATGCATGCTGCATCAACTAACGATGAATCAATTGACACTCTGTAGCAATCATTTGGGAGTGGTAGGTTATGCAGCATTTGCTTTCCATGAGACTGGTATACGGTACCAAAAGCAACGATATTTGATTTCTTTGTGTGCCAGAGTTTGCACTTAAGTGTCTACAAAAAAAAAAAAAATTGCATGTATATATCAGAAATTATTTAAACAAAAGAATAACAAGAAACATGTTGAAATACATACCGTTGGCAGTGCTTGTGTTAGAGACACATCTTGTTGCGATTGGGAATCTGGAGACCCGTTTCGTCGCTTCTTTTGCTTTGGCTTATTGGGTCCGACAGTTTTAGCAAGTTCCTATATGTATATATAAAACACGTTACATTATTTAAACAAAAGAGTAACAAGAAACATGTTGAAATACATACTGTTGGCAGTGGTTGTGTTGGAGACGACACATTTTGTAGCGATTGGGAATCTGGAGACCCGTTTCGTCGTGACTTAAGGTGTAAAACCCGAAAATTTTGAACGCGTAAAATAACCAAATTACCCTTGATCTCAAATTCATGAATGACGTTTAAAACTTTAAGACATTTTAAATCCCGAGTATGCCCTAAGTATTTAACGATAATAAGTGAACGAATAAAACGAATGTATACATTTTAACAAATTAAATCCCATGCCTAACTTTAAAATATAAGCTCCCACTTGAAACCATTCACACGTTTTTCTCTTCATGTGATTCCTTTGGGCCGATTTTACCTTGTCACTTGTGTACAACCTTTGGGCCTTAATCCATAATGATAGCATTACAACTTGGCCCATTCTTCCTCCTAAAAACTCTCACAAAACCGGACTTAAATCCCTCCCAAATTAGCCACACGGTTTTCCCTTTTTATTTTCACATAACCGAACATTTTCCAAACCAAATAAACCCTAAAAACTAAAGTTTCGGCCTCCATATTTTCCCTCTTGTGCTGCTGCTAATCGATCCAAACAAGCCCCAAAAGAAGGTGTTCTTGCTTCCTACGAATCAAGGTAATATAGTTCTTGTTCCCATTAATCCATGCGAATTGGATACTAGCCCTAAATTGTGTTTTTTTTTTTTTCACTACTAGAAAATCAGGCATCAGCAACAAAACTTTACATCGCTATTCTGTTACTAAAGCCCTTCAACGACGGAATTGTGACGGATATATTCCGTCGCAAAAAAGAGCCTCGCAAATTTTTAGTAACAATTTAGCGACAAAAATTCTAGAGTTTCGGCAACGGATAAGCGGTCACATGCCCCTCGCTAGAGCCTTTTTAAAGTTACCTAAATTAAATTTGATTCGACCATCCAGTGACGGTTTAGCGACAGAATTTTTGTCACTGATAGTAATGACAAAACAGTCACTAATACATTGCTAATAATCAGCCAACCATTTTGTTGTTATTCCATCGCTACTAGAGATGGAAATATTTGTCGTTAAACCGCCACTAAAAGTATTGTCTCAAAACCATTACTAACGATTTTTCGCTTAAATCAACACCATTTCATAGCATGTTTGAACTAATTTGTCGCGATTTAAAAATCTTCACATGATAGAATATGTCGCTAATCAGTCAATAAACGATACAATTTATTTGCCATTTGTTCAAGATGTCACACAAACGAATACCACAATGATAACAGTCACGAAATCCATATCCAAATCAAATAACAAGCAGATTCGAAAGAAATCTAACATCTGATCTTCGACAACATAGAAGGAAGTCTAAACCAAACATTCACTCTTACATAAAAGTCGAGAACCGAAATAGATTTAAAGCTCTTCAAAGTGTAATGGTTGATGTCCACTTGCATTACCTTTGTTTTTTTTTTGGTTGGCGGGTAACATGACTCGATACCATACTCAAGAAGCATATCTTGTATTTCTGCACGCATTGCTTCCTTGAGCTCTTCACGCATTTCTTCTTTTAGCTCTTCGCGCATTTCTTCCTTGAGCTCATTCTTCATTTCTTCCTTCAGCTCAACTTTCATTTCTTCCTTCAATTCTTCCATTAACTCTCCACGAATGCTATCAAGATAGTTCTTAAACATAACAAATTCAAATATTAGTTTTTTGAAATATGTACTAAAATAAAGACATGTGACACTTCTAGCAGTAACAAAGTAAGGATTAACAAACCTGAAGCTGTTTGTATATAAAAGAAAGAAGCACACTTGATCTGTTGAACATCTTTGGATACTGTGGATGGAGCAACGGTATATCTTGTAGTACTTGGTGCAGTCATCGTGTACTGTGGATCTGACACTGAACCGGCACATTGTTTCCATAGGTCATCATCATAGATGGGATGATTAGCAAGATCGGATCCATATTTATCCAAGCCATTATATGCAACCTGTAGATAGTCATGAAACACAGTTTTTTTAAGGGCTAAATATAGACATAGCCTGGTCTAGTAAAGTGTTGGGCTTTTTTGGCCCCAAAAAAGTCGTTTTCTCAAAATAGCCCAACACTTTAAGCGACTGAATCTGGGAGTGACATGTGGCGGAAAAAAGTCGCTTAATTAAAAAAAAGTCGCTTAAGCGACTTTTTTTTCAATCTACTGCTAGTGCATCTGTTTCTACAGCTGGGCTTAATCGAAAGTCGCTTAATTTACAAAAAGTCGCTTAAGCGACTTTTTTCCGCCACATGTCACACCCAGATTTAGTCGCTTAAAGTGTTGGGCTATTTTGGGAAAGCGACTTTTTTGGGGCCAAAAAAGCCCAACACTTTACTAGACCGGGCTATTTGTTGAATTGCCCCTTTTTTTAATGCAAAACCATTTATATAAAAAAAAACACATTAAATATCACTTTATAGACAGTTATCTTATAACTATAACGAGAAATTTAGCGCCCGCCATGTTGCAGCTGGAGTTATTTGTTTTCAAGTACTGTGTTTTTTGGGGCAAAAGAAAAACAAAAGAAAACACAAAAAACTGCACAATGTTACACCACAAAATAGGAGATGCTGTGAGTTGCAATTTAGCAAGCAAACTTACATCAATCATTAACACATGAAAGACAGAAGTAATATCGTATCCCATAACAGATCTACTAAAAGTAAGTAAATAGAACCCCACGCGAGCAGATTCAAAAAATGACCCACTGTAATTGTAAGATTACATTAACATACAAAGGTATGGACTGTAGTGCTAATGTTCGAGTAACCAATATTCAATAGTCCAATATAAGTACACGAACTTTGGTATTAAAGAAGGAACCTATGCCAACATACCTACAGGATTTGCTGTAACTTTTCCTTCAGCCATGAAAGCACTATCCACTTGCAGCAAAGACAGAAATTTGGTTTCCTGTACAAAATAAGCTAGTTCATCAATCCAGCATTCCAGATGATGAAAAAAAGCTGATGCATGAAGAATTGATGAAGTGTGTCATGCAGAAATGGCTTCCTGCTGCTACCACTTAGATAACAGCTGTTAGCATCAATTTTGACACTTAGATAACAGGAGGTTGAATAAAGCCCACATATACAACAACAAAAAATTGATAACAAATAAATGTAATTACCTGTATAGATCAATTGTAAGAAATCCGGCCCCAAAGAACTTATCTGCAGAAAGAAACCCAAAAACTGGTAAGATCATTTCGTAGAACTTCATTGCTATTGAGTGTTTGTCGGCAACTGGTGAATCACTGCCAAAGCTGGATTTTAGATTATCCAATGGGATAATGGTTTTATCAGGAGTAGCATGTTGTCCCTAAAAAAGAACAAGCAGGGAGAAGCTCCACAGAAACTGATAATCTTGCTGTTTCAATTCCACCATATTGTATCCGGAGAAAAAAGCTCTTCTGGATGTGTTTTCAGATGTTCTAGAAGATTCACTCACATCCCCATCCACTGGAACAGCATCAAGAGAAACTGCTTGCAAGATAAACGGCCAGGATTCTTCTAAACAGATAACTTGAACTAATAGGACCATGACAATTGCTTCAAGAAGAAGGCTCATCAAGCTTGTCTGAGATTCTGCAGCTTTAGACGATGTATGCAAAACCATCAAGATTTTCAAACAATCTCCAGCAACAGTTATTGCTTCCCTTTTAACGAGGTTCTGTCATAAATAACAGTCTCAGGATTTTGAAAAACGAAATTCAAACTATGAGGCTATGAGCAGATATGATACCTTCAATGCTTGCTTGATGATCCAAAAAATATCGTTAAGAAGCTCCCGATAAAGAATGTAATAAATGTGTTACTTTCAGCATTGGAGTCTCGTATCACGCCAGTTAATGTTTGCAATGCAGTCGCCTGAACCTGCAGGTAATGAATCAATACGAGAAGTCATGGTGGAAATTTTGACCCATTTATATATAAATAGGTCAACTGCTGTTATGTATGATTTCTAACTTGTTGCACGGGTAAAATAATAAAAATAATGGGTCAAACGGGTTGAAAGTCACCCTAAGTGTATTTTTAATGCATAAAACCTTTCTTGAATTTTTTTGTTTGAAAACTATATTAGTATCAAACTGTTTGAATTATGTTGCAACAAAAAAATTAAGAATTGGAGAACAAGTGTTTGGGTTGAACCTAATCCAAGCCACCCAACCCGCCCTTTTGGTCACCTCTAGTTGCAGGTTTTGCAACTCGTACCTGTATGCGTTGATCCTTAAGAACCTCGTGGAAAAAATTTTTGAATTGGCATAGCATGCTGTAGAATATGGGTTTACTCTCTTGATTGTCACTAATAAGTTCAATTTCATATGCTAATTTAGCGAAGGTGATAATTTGTTCAAGAGAGAAAGCTAGCTTCTTTTGTGGCAATTTAGATGATTTTGTCATCTTATCCTCCAACTGATGAATGTTCTTGATACAGTCATTGGTGAAATTAATATTCAAATTCAGACATGTCCTGGTTATAGTCCTCAAATAGCAAATAGCATCATCATCCAGCTTAGGTTTTCCTGCCAGAAAATCCTATGTCAGCTAGCAACTTTTGTCATTCAAACACAAATGATACTCGCCATAAGTTATCAGAAATGCATATTTTCATGTGTTATGAAACAAAATGCTTAAAACTCACCATCAACAAGATTTTTCAACATAACGACCACAGATTGTACATAGTCAACAGGATTCAGCAGCCACACGTCATTTGAGGCTTCTCCAACACACTTATATCCAACAAGAAGAAATGCCAATGCTAACTGTAGTTGCTTCTGTGCAGATAATGGGAAAAGTGAACTTTACTAGGGCACAAAAGTACCATAGATAATTGAACTATTGAAGAGTTGTACATAACAGAAACTGTACAAGAAAAAACTTGAATATAAAACCTAAAACAAATAGAGCCAGTTACCTTTGATTCTAGACGCATCAAAAGATTCTTTGCTAAAGTGAAAGACAGAGATATTTTATCCTCCCAGTTTGTGTGACTGGATGCATTTACATGGGCACTGATAGAGAGCAATAGAATATAAAAAAAAGTGGTATTCGACAAGATAAATATTGCTTAAGATAACTGAAGAGCGAAAGATCATTTATTTAGAGTTACCTTTGTAAAAACTTGAACATGAATGACAAACAAAGTTCAGCTGCTTGAGATGCAAATTCTCCAGTTTCGAAGAAATGTTTAGGGCAGTTCTGGACAATCTGTAAAAAGAGCAGAATGGAAGAACTTTCTTCAGTAAAAATATACAAGTCATCAACAATGTCAAAATTGAAAATTGCCAATCCTGGATATCTCAACAACAGCATAGAAGGCAAGCTACACGTTCAAATGTTTCAGCACCAAATATTAATCATAGGACAAGAAGTATAGGAGTTACACTAGATCATTTAAGATATCCTCATACACACGGAATAAAGGCAGGATGCTAAAGCTAGTAAGGCTCTATCAAAGTGAGACCAAACGGCTCAATGAATGCTGGATTGATGAACACACCCTACAAGCAAATAACACGGTGAAAATCCAATGCTGCAACGCCTTGGATAAGTATTTACACTTTTATTCACATTTGCAGACACACAAAAGTGTAATATTGGAATAAACCATTTTCCAAAAGTTATCAGCATTTTTTCCATTCAAATGGAAGTGTGAAATCTTTTTTAAGAATTTATATATCTAGTACAGTAGTACAATAAACATTAAACATTTTCCGAACTTGTGATGTAAAAATCCATGTACAAATTTCATATTCTATGATGCGCAAACAATTATATAAAAAAGTGACGATACAGTAACAAATCTTATAGTCGTATTGTCAAAAAGTGTAATACCTTCGCTCTTGCTGCAAGTCGATATATAGATATATGGCACTTCAGCTTGTTTATGTTGTTATAGGATAGGAAGACCATACATATCATATACAATGCCACAATGAAATAAACTGATTAAAGTGTTTTAAGAAATTACTACCACCAAATTATTCAAAGTTGTGACTTAGTTTGAAAAGGGGGCAAATAGAAAGAAGTTTCACCCACATCTAAATTTTGATGGATCTCCGTATTGGTTTGGCTTTCGGTGCTGAAACTTCATAGCGCATTTACGGACTACTTTATTTTATTTACATCCTTAACCAAGATTCACCAATTAAAAATCTTTTATCTGCAAATAAATAGTAGCGCTTAGTACATAACATAATCTCATATTCCCTGTTTTGTATGTGAAACTTTTAGAAGTTTCAACCATTAAACTATAAACCATACCTTACCCATCAGAGTACATGTTATCATTGATTCAGAAATTTCACAATATAGTGACCCTGTATCTGCGTGAAACTTCAGTAATCAACAAGATTATTACAAAAGAATATAACATCAACTCATATAAAACCAAGCATGGTTTTATTAATCATATAGTCTCAAAATGTAATAACGATATCAACTAGACGTTACAGTGCTATAAGCATCATCACATTCATTAACCATCTTCCATTAGAAAACTATCATAAACAATTAGATGGAACATTTTAAAACATTTTGATTTTCCAATACCAATTATAGTTTCAATTCGAGTTCAAGAAGGGTACCCGTGAACTCTACCAATTAATCCCATATTAAACATAAGCACACACATTGACCGTATATGTATACCCTTATTTGAGACTAGAATTTTGTTAATACCATAAAAATTAGCATAATGTATCTGTTCAACCTAAATAGAACCCTAATCTTGAGAACGTCTTGACCCAAATTAACCTAAATTAAAAATAACAATTGCATATAAATGATAAATTAAGGAAAAACAAAATATACAATTTTTGTCCTCAAACTCTGTTAAAATGAAGAAGATTTGTCGTGGTGACATATGTGTGGAGGTTTGGGATTCGATTAATGGAAAAGAAGATGATCAATATATCACACCATAAATGGAGATGGTGATGATTAAGGTTCGATACTCAGGTTTTGAGGGAAGTTTGAGATATAGATGGTGGAGGTTAGTGGGGGAATAAAATAAAATAAATGGGGGAAACGGAGGTAGAAGTTTTATTTCGTGTTTGTCTAGTGGCGGGGTAGCAATAGACGTGGGCGGTGACCACATGAGTGTGTCGGGTCACAGGTCTTGACGGGTCCGAGTCTAAACGATTAATATGGGAACACACATTTAGACGGTTCCGGTCATACACGTATCGAGCCGGGTCTACCTATTCATTTTCAAGAAAGAAAAATCAATTATGAGTAAAAAAAAAAGAAACATAAACATGGTAATTTTTCGTTGACCCGCTAGACACACCATAAACTAAGGCTGACCAAAATCAACTGAAAACCGATACTGAACCGAACAAGCGAACGAACAACGAACGAACCTTATTCCGTTTGGTTTTTGGTTTTCTCGGTTCAATTCGATTCGGGTCAGGTCAAAACATACCTATTCGGGGTTCAAAATAGCTAAACTGATCCGAACCGACCTTATTCTATTCAGTTTTGGTTTAATAGGTTTTACCCGTTTGGTTCGCGGTTCACGTTTTACCCTTAATTTGTTTTCGGGTTTTGTCGGGTCGAGCCGGATTTGACCCGTTGCTCAGCCCTACCATAAACCGGTTGTCAATACCCAATTACTTTGATTGATTCAAAAATCGCGACCGACGTCTCATTGCCATCTGATTGGTTGACATATTGTATTTCGATGTCTATTTTTAGTTTGTATGCTATTAGTGGATTTCTGGATATAAGTTTATGTTTGTTTAAGGTTTGTGATAAGTCTGATATGTGATTATAAGTGCTGATTTTATATGATGTGCTACAAATTGTGTTTTATTTCGCTCTGGATATGTGTTTTTGTTGTTGAAGCTTTGTGATATCTTTTAAAGTATGATGTGTGGCTATAAAAGCTGATTTATGCAGTTTGTATAATATGTGGTCATATGATTCTGTACGATGTATATAAGTTGTGGTCATAACTATTAATTTCAAAGGTGCTACAACATGTGTATTTATTTTTTTGAAATGATCTTTCGATTTACTTTTATTTCTTTTGGATGTGTAAAATGGTAGGATGGTTGAGTACGAGATTTTCTCGGCTTAGCAACCACTATCATCACAGTCAAAATGATAAGGGATTTGCGGATATGTGCTCGCATTTTTTTTTATACAAATGATGTTCGCATGGCGTCGTTTTGGGCAAAGCGCAGTCGTTTTGAGCTCTTATAAGCTGTGCATAGCTATAAGTGGTATAAATTGTGTTTTATTTGGCTGTGGCAGAATGGAAGTATGTCTTGATCATGGTCTGATGTGTTTGTCGTGATATCTTTCGAAATTACATGTATTAGTTGTGTATAAGATGTGGTCATAAGTGCATATTTCATAAGTGTTGTTTTGTTGCGTGAAATGGAAGGATGGTTCAGTGCGAGATTGACTCGTCTTAGCAACCTCTATGATCGCTGCTGAAAAATTATTTTATACGACACAACTTTATCATTGATCTAATGAAGAGGACATGTATATTGCCTGATTTAATAGGCCCAAACAACGCCGACGTTTAGCAGGCCCAAATGCTATTACATACATAAGTAACAAACAATGATTCATCATCGTATTATTAAACCAAATTATTATTCATAAAAAAAAACACTTTTTTGGGGTAACAATCAATTTTAACCTTTTGATTGACTAATTCATGGCGTTTGAACCCGTCACCACATAAACTAGATTAACGACCAGATAATAAAGAGCAACATCACTAGAGTAATTACATTTAATTAAAAGGAAATAAAATTAACGACCAGATAATAAAGAGCAACACCACATAAACTAGATTAACGACCAGATAATACAACGCCGATGTTTTGTTGTTGTTGTTGTTGTTGTTGTTGTTGTTGTAAGACTAAATGCAATGGAGACTGGTCTTACCCTTACCTCCACCCATCACACACAACACCCATTAAAACCCATTCCCTTACGTGTTACCCAACAAAAAAAAGAGGAGAGAGTCGTGACCACACTCACCATTCACCTCTTTTGTTTGTGAGTGTGTGTGAGTATTTTATGCGGTATGTTTGTATAAAATGGGGTGTTTTTTGAAGGTGAATGGAGTGATGACCATTGAAACTGAAATGTGAGGAGATTAGTGATGTGCTAAATGATAATGTGGTGCTGATATGAAGGTGGGGAAAATGATTACTATTGTGTCTAGCCTAAGTATAAGCTTGCAACCGTATTAGATATTTATTGTTAATATTGATTTTAAGTTATATCGTATATTCCTCTACTACTTATAAAACATACATACCATTTTCCTTAAACTTATAAATGCTTAAATTTGAGTAATATGTAATGCTTATATTACCCTTAAATTTAAATTAACTTAGATTTGACCATAATAACTGAACTACCATATATGCATTGATTTATTAAATGACAAGTTTTACTTTTTTGAAATGCTATACAGTATACGCGGTTATAGGCTTTCAAGTTTTTAAAATGATAGGTATCATTGATTAAAAATTATAACAACATCTACTATTAAATTGATAGTGCAAATATTTTTTAATATTTAAACTTTTATCATTTTCTTTTGTAACTCATAGATTTTTTTCTTCGCAATGACTACAAACTGAACCCTTAAGTGTTGCATCAAATTTCACACCAAAAACCACAAATTAGCCATGCGCGAGTACTCGTGTAGTGGTTACAAATTAGGAAGACCGCATAAAAAACATTTGGTATAATCAGTGTTGGTTATTTTACTTTTCTTAAGAACTGATAATATGGGAGGGAATTTGTAAAATATGTGGTGCCAAAACTTTTTGGACCATGTCAACTAGTATATTTTGATTTTCAAATAAAATATTATAGTTAATGAGTTGGAAAAAAATGGAGGGAACAAAAAAATCAGTGTGCCGCCAATTATCTTGGCAAACAAAAAGTAAAAATAAACTACTGTGAAGAATTACACCTAAACTAAATTATTATACCCGACTCCATCACTAATCAGTAGCTAAGTGAAAAAACTTAGCGACGTATTTGAGACAACTTAAAAATCCATCATTATGTCGTCAGAGTTCTGTCGCTAATAGTTGCAACCTAAGTTCGTCACTATCTCCGTCTCTATATGATTACATTTAGCGATAGATTTGTGACAGATGCGTAATTCATCTCTAAATTTGTTACTGATTTGTTACTAATTTGTCGCTAATTTATCAAAGCTAATTTTGTAGCTAATCTATCTCTAATCCGTCACTATGAACCATTTTTTTGCGACAAACTGATTTACTCGCAAATTTTCGTCGTTGTTGCTCAATATTCTAGTAGTGTAAATTGTGTTTTTTTTTTTTCCTTGTGGGCTGCTGCTGTTCGATCAATAAGAGGAGGAGAAAAGACCCATTCGTGTGGTGTTTTGATCTTGTGTTCGTGTTCTTCGTTGTCTACAAGGGTATGGTATCGTCCTTGCTCAATCCTTGTTCTTGCCTTTTGTTCTAATCGAATTATAAATCACAAATAATGTCACATAAAATCATAAGTTATGAAAAACCCTAAAACTCGTATGTATGAATCGAACCAGGGATTTCGTGGTGAAATAATTCGTTGTGATCATGTTAAACGTGTTATAGACCGACCTAAATAGGTTATGGACTCAACCAAAATCGTTGGGAGTAAAGAACTAATGATTCGAATGATAAAAACCCTAAAATAGACATGTTTCTGTGATGGCTGTTTCTGACCTGGAACTTTGCTCGACTTTAACCGGCTGTGAATTTATGATGTGAACGGGTATTGGGATGGTTTTTGAGTCTAAAACTAATTTCAATGAAGTGGCTATCTGGAGAAATTTATTTTGTAATTTTTAGAGGCCTGTAAGGCTACTTTTTGATTTTTAGAAAATCATGTGTCTGGTCGTATTTGTAAAGTCTGGAAAAATAATCCGGGTTTTTCATTTATCATTTTCAAACCATAACGAATTAGGATGTTTCCTTTTAGCTGAGTAATATATCACATGTTGGCTAATTACTGGAATTTTTGTAGAATTTTATAAATTTTCTAGACTGGGAAAGAAGATGGAAAATGGTCGGGTGTTTTTAATTAATCCGGTTCTGGAACAGGTTGGGAGAAAGGATTTTTAGTTCGTATCTAGACAACTTAATAAAATCTGGAAAAATTAAATAAAATACTCAAGACCCTGGGGAACGTCTGTGAATTTTTATAGATTTTATTTCGAAGGTTTAATATGGTTTTCAAATTATTTAAAACGAGTCCAGTTAATACCTGAAAACTGTCAAGACATGTAAAAAGGGTGTGAATTGTTATTTTCCTAAGCGAAGGGTTATATAAATTGTGAATCGTGAAACTTGAGGGTATAATTCGTATAATAAGTTAATTTGAAGGTACACTCTGTAATCTTGGAAAATAAAATGCGTGATGTGTTAATAAATTAATGAGAGGGGTTAAAATGTAAACTAAGTAAATCTAGGGCTTCATTTTGTAACTTTGATAGTAAAGGGGTATAAAGTGTAAATTATGAAACCTAAAGGACTAAAAGAGTAACTTGATGAATCTAAAAGCTAAAATGGAAAGTTACTTAAAAAGGAAGGGTTTGTAATTCTTGTCTACCCCTCTAGGTGTGAAGAAAGAGAGGTCCTGATCCACTCTGCGTCATCCATTTCTGATTTGTGTTTGCTTCTGGAATAAGGTACAGATATTCTGACCTTCTCTGTAAGGTTTCCTGTGATCTCTTTCATGTTCTGATCTGTATAGCCTCTGATTGATACCTGAGACTTGACCTTCTGATAATGAACCCCTGCATTTATCTCTTGTCTTGAATTTTGATATGAACCCTGACATGAACCCTAATATGATACCTGACATTGATACCTTGCTATGATTCCTTTGTCTGGAACCTTTGACCTAGTATATGAACCTAGACTGTGAAGCCTTTAATTTCTGACCTGGAAAATGATTTGAGAAAAGCTATTTAAAAATGAAGTTTACAAATGTGATACAATACTCTTTTGATTGGGATTTTACTAACTTGTATGAAAACTATTTTAAAAGACTATCTGCATGAGAAACCATTTTAAAAGATCATTTATGAACTCTACTTTGAAGGATTATTTTTATGAAGACCGTTAATAAAGATTATTTTAAATGGACTCTTAATTAGAAACCCTTTTTAAATGAACTGTTACTGACCTGCTGATTATTGACCACCTGATATTGACCTGCTGATACTGACCTGCGGATGTTGAACCTTCTGATATGACAACCTGATTATGATGTGAACCTTTGACATGTGACCCTTGATCCCAGTTTGATACCCGAGCCAAATTTGTGACCCTAGCCATGAAGGTAACATGGCCGTGTCTGTGATGCACCACTGGCATGACTAGTGTGTAGCCCTAGTGATTTGGTTACACCGTCCCCATCTTGATTCTGATATGTGCACACTCCTGTTATTATGGCCAATATGATTTGTTCTTGGGGGGCGAATGGATGCATCCTAGTCTTGTTCTGGTTCTGATATATCTGGTATGTCTGGTGACTGGTACTGTGTGCAATACATGCCTTTCACAACCCTGGGAGCTTGCAACTCCAACCCTGGAGGTATTCCCTCAACCTTGTCTTGGTATGCTGAGGTCACCCCTCCATACACCCTGGTATGTGATTTGATATGATATGTTTCTGGGCTCGTGGTGGATTACTGTCCTAAACCTTTACTCTCTCTCTGTACCTTGACTTATCTATTTCATTATGCTATATCTGTTCTTGTCCTTTTACTTTCATTTCTTTTGCTTTCGTTTCCATTTATTATATATCTGTTCACTGGGCTTTGTAAGCTCAGCCGCACGTTTTCTTTTCGTGTGCGGCAGGTTTTTAGTTGGAAGCTGGGTCGTTATTAGAGAGAGCCCTTGACTTAGAAGACCTTGCTAGCTAAATTGGATTTGAGATGATTTGAAAAGTTAATTTCAGACTTAGTGATTATTGTATATCTCACTTGTAACCTTGTAAATTCAGATTTTGGTTTGTAACCCTTGGAATCCTATTGTATTATTTATGTCATATGCTTGTGTTTGTTCTGATAAGAATCCGTATCTGTGACACCTTTGCCCTTGTCGGGTTGGGGTGTTACATAAGGTTATGCTTAGGCCTGACAGTTTTAGCAGCAGGTTCCTATACGTATATATAAAACACGGTACATTAGTCGATCATGTATGTAAAATTCAAAAATCAAAGGGCGATCTTTTATTACTATACTTACCATTGTTTCCGTTACCTTTTTAGAAGTTTCAAGGCCATTGGAATTCTCCTCAATTCCCGCATCTTTAGGACTTACAACACCACTTGTCTGAGTGCCATTGGAGTCACCTGCAATATTGTCAATGGCCATTGGAGTCACCTGCAATATAAATTAAGAAATACAGTCACTCATCAGTTTATGTTCAATGCCTAGTATCATTAGCATCAGTGGTGTTAGCATTAGAAAATGAAATTGTTAACAACATAAAAAATGGCTTACAACTGAGGCTATTGGCGATGGTTGAGTTGGCAGAGTTATATTCATCCCTTTATCATTCAACTGTTGCAGAATTTGAGAAAGCATTATATTTGTGTTTTCCACCTCACCGGATAATTTATTGACCTGCACATCTTTTTCGGTCATCTCGGCGGACAATTTTTTGATCAATTTATCTTTTTCTTCACGCTCGCGTCTCTCATTATCCAGTTGAGTTTGAAGTAAGGCAATTTTTTCATTGGCTTCTTGTTTTCTTCGAGGAAGGCCAAAATACTCTTTGTATGTTACTGCACCTCCCACTCCTCTGGCATAACAGCCCTTTTCCTTACCAAATACAAATGTCATGGCATCAGTGCCATCATCAAAACCCGATGTTCCTTCCTTGATCTTGTCATCAGCTTCTTTCTGCACAAAAAATATAGGAAATGTTGGGATTAAAAGTCTTCTTGATGCTGTTAGAGTAACTGCTGGTATACAAGCTACTACTGCTAGTACACAGTTAAATGTTGCTGCTATATAAGCATAATAATAGAATTAGCAGTCAAACTTACAAGTTCATCTCCCTTTGATTTAATATCATCATTTGGGTATTCCCCGTCTTTGTTTACCCTTCCTTTCACCCACATTACATCACGGGGGGGGGGGGGGGGGTTCTTCATCCGCTTCAATCTCTTTATTTTCGATCTAATAAACATCAAATGCATACCCATGTAAAGTTAAACCAAGATAAACGAAAATATGAGGATGCTTACACATGTACAGTTAAACCAAGATAATCGAAAATATGAGGGTATTAATGCAAATGTGCAAATTGGGCAATGTAAACAGATTCATTTCTCATACTGATCGTCTCTTAATTGGTAAAACAAACATTGTGTAATCTTACCATTTTCTCTTTGACATAAGCATATCCACCTCGTCCCATTTTATGCTGATAAATATTTTGGGAACGCGCCATTTTACCTTTCTCAGATTTCTCCTAAAAACACAAAATCATAAGGCGTTTAGATGCGGTAATGCTGCAAACTGAAAATAATAAAATGACATATACACTTAATTAAAGATGACTAATTAAAACCTTGTATGCTTCGGTGGTCGTGTATTTAACATACTCGACCCAGTCTTCTGATTTCATTATTGTATTATACAAGTCCGGGACTTCATTCAGTTTGGAAGGTGTATTTAGGTTGGGCAAAATGTAGTTGACTTTGAGCTTCCTTCTGTAATTCCTTAGCATTTTACCAAGACGAATCATTATCAATTTTCTGTATTGGACGTCAACAACAAAAAATTTCTGAAAAGATTAACACAATGTTGTTAATTAGTTGCACATAATGTAACTGCATACATAAACTTATGTAGTATTGGGTTACAAAATAGTATATATGTACCAAGATTTCATCCCATAGTTTATCTCTTGCTTCTTTATTCACCTTCTTCCAGTGTAGAATCTTCACACCTATCTGCTCACGAGCCACATCTCCTAAAAAACTCACAAACACTGCTCTGTTTTCCCCTGTTACCCTACCGAGTGCATCGAAGGTTACCTTGAGCTTTGTTGCACCAGGTTTGTCATGCTTCGCGCGAAACTTTACTAGCCTGGTTGAGCCCCTCTTAGCTACTATCTCAGGTGTTTGGTTGGTTACAGGCTCATCTATATCTTCTTCATCAGAAGACTTTTCGGATTCATATTCTAAGGCGTTATCATCATGTACAATATGATCAAGAGGAAGCAAAGTATGGTTATCAACAATGGGTTCAGTTTCCATGACTCTTGAGCAACAAAGGGTAAAAGAAAATGATTATGGCTTAGCTTGGAGAGTAATGGTGAGAGAAGATTTGATTTTTGTTTTTTATTTGCAGTCTTTTTTTTAAGGAGAGAAAAGAGGCTATACACCAAGAATATGAATCGTTTGTGATTCAAAAAATTTCGATCCAAAAATTTGCCTCCAAGTTGTAATTTGAAATTAACAATTGAATTATTTGAAAATTTTCCCTTTGAACCTGTTAATTAAAGCATAAACTTGAAAAAATCAAATTTTTGGCTCCAAATTTTATAGAGTACTATCTTAATAATCGCAAATAATGTATCATACTGTGCAACCATCACATCAACAGTACAAACGTAATTACTACTAGTTATTGTACCCTTACCAATTACATTTACAAAACACAAATTACTAATTACCTTTTTGTTATTTGGTTTCATTGTTTGCGTGCTTGTGTTTGCCATAAGAATGTGTGTGTTGATTAGGGTTTATTGATTTTTGTGTGTGTTTACAAATGACCGGGTAAAGGGATTAATTGCTGGTTGAATATTAAATTTGTGGTTTGGTTTAACTATAGCTGACGTGGCAAGATTTGTTTAAAAAAAAAAAAAAAAAAAAAAAAACTAATGGTGATGAGGTGGCGGTGAAATCCGGCTATAGCCGGTAAATAGGGATGGCAACGGTTCGGGTTCGGGGCGGGTTTTAGTATACCCATAACCGAACCCGTTTATAATATACCCGTACCCGCCCCATATCCCACCGGATACCCGATTAATATTATCCATCGGTTTTTCGGGTTTCCCCGCGGGTATTAGTTATCCGTACATAGTTGAATATTATATGGACAAAATTGGCGGTATTAAGATTAAGTCACGCTAAAATCCACCGAAAAAACAAAAGAAAATACTTTAACCACTCCCAACAATAACTCAGCTTTAAACTTTAACACAATGCCACGTCAGCTTTAACACACTCACCCTTAATTAACTGAGCTTTAGTTATACACAAGATGTTTAACGAATGAGCCGAGATGATATGGTTGTATACGAGATGTTTAACGAATGAGCCGAGATGATATGGTTGTATATATACGAGATGTTTAACGAATGAGCCGAGATAATATGGTTGTATACGAGATGTTTAACGAATGAGCCGAGATGATATGATTATACACGAGATGTTTAACGAATGAGCCGAGATGATATGGTTGTACACGAGATGTTTAACGAATGAGCCGAGATGATATGGTTGTATACGAGATGTTTAACGAATGAGCCGAGATGATATGGTTATACACGAGATGTTTAACGAATTGAATGAGCCGAGATGATATGGTTGTATACGAGATGTTTAACGAATGAGCCGAGATTATATGTTTGTACATGAGCAACACACCCAACAATAACTCACGCAACCTTTCGACCCTGTTTCATCATTTCTTAAAAGAGTTTAATTTCTAGACCAACCCTGATAGCTGGATGGTCTTGAGGCAACTCACGCAACCTTTCGACCTCTGGATCAGCACGATTATGCATCTGTAGCATAATACGAGTTATCTCACCTAGCAAATTGTTAATCAATTTGAGTTCTTTTTCTTGTTCATTGTGTAATCGGGTGAGGATAGCCTTTTGCACCTCTGCTAGTTAATTTGTTAGCCACAATGTTTGTGTTAAAATTAGTGATACTTGCGAGAGAGTTTTATAAGAAGTTGTGTGAGAAAACGAAGTGTTGTGAAAGTGGCTTTGATAGTGGAAAGCCGTTAAACTAGCCGTTGGAGGCTATTTTAAAAATCAGATTGAAAGTAAAAGTAACCGTACGAGTATTATTCAAATTCAAACGTAAAGTAACAGTACAACATATTAATAACGAGCGGGATATTTAAATTTTAAAATTTCAAATTCAAATTAGACAAAAAGGCGGGATATATTTAAAATTTATCAATTCAATTCAAATTCAATTCAATTTATAAATTGAAAATAAAGTATCAAATACAAATACATTAAACATGAAATAGAAATACATTAAACATGAAATAGAAATACATTAAATGTCAAATAAAAACTACGTTAACATAAACAATGATTGATTAACATAAACAACATACGATTAACATAAACAACGGACGATTAATAAAAACTATCATCTGAATCTGGGTAACCATCTTCAGAGGATTCGGAAGGTGTGAAAAAACCAGACTCCCACCTTTTCCTACGTTCTTCATCCTCCCTGGCTTGCCGCTCCAAACGATCAGCTTCCTCTTCTCTTTCAAGTGCTTCCATTTCCAGGAGGACTTGCATATCTGCTTCCTCTTGCCTAAGTTGTTCCTCAGTTAACCCAAACGGATTTGGGTCTTGGTTGGGAACTGGTTCATTTTCAGGTTGATTATTCACCGGAAAATTTTCCGGTTGGAAAACCGGAAAGATATGCTCAGGTGGAGTATGGAATTTTTCATTTTTGCTAGGTGGGCTTGGAAACTGTTGGCCAAAATCCTTTTGGCGAGGTGGGCTTGGAAATTGTTGGCCAAAATCCTTTTGGCGAGGTGGGCTTGGAAATTGTTGCCCGAAATCTTTTCTGGAAGACATCTTGAATGTGAGATGCTTGGATCTTGAGTATTTGAGAAGTTTGGAATGTGTTTCTGTGTGACTTGTGCTTCAGAAGCATTGGTATTTATAGGGTACAAATGCACACGTTTTATTAACGTGACTTTGAATTTTAATTGTTGGGGCTAACCTGCGTTAACGCAGCGTTAATATGTTGTACTTTATCTTACGTTTGAATTTGAATTTGAATTTTAATTTGTTAAGGCTGAGTTATTGTTGGAAGTGGCCTAAATATACCCATACTTCTCAAACACATTCAGACTGCGATAGATATTAAAGCATGTATTTACATTAAACATGTACTAGAAAATATCAATTACCCTAATGAAAAAGTCAATTAGTCATTAAAGTTAGCACACAAATTACATTAAACATCATTAATATAATATAGAAAATATCAATTACCCTAATGAAAAAGTCAATTAGTCAATCCAACACCAAACACACTTCTAGATCAACTACACTAGTCAAATCCAAACCAAACACAAACCAAATCCGATCAATATTATCCATCTGTTTACTTTTGGCGCCTCTCGATGGTCCCTCTTCCCGCCTAAAGTATTGGGAACCGTTCGTATACCTCTCTAGCCTATTTGTACAACTCGACATGGAAAACCGTTCATAATTAATCAACCGTACCATATACAACTCCTTTGATATTTTCATTAGAAAATAAATTTCAAATTTCAATGGCTGACTCCTCTTCAACTCCTTCTTCCAACAAAAACAAACGCCCAAGGGATGATTCTCCTCCACCAATGCCTGAAAATTATAAAAAAATGGGCATATCCCAAAATATTTGGGAGAAATGTAGTAAAGGCCCGTATGGTGTTGAAAACGCATTGTTAGAAATTCACAACAAGCGTATAAATATGTATGAAGAAAGGAACAAGAAAGATTTAGAGGTCATTGAGGAGCATCAGAAGAAAATTGAGGAGAGGAACAAAAAAATAGAAGAAGAAAGAGAGAAAATAGTTGATGTTTACAGAAGTATTGAAGCTAGTAAATATGTGTCTTAATGTATCTTTTCTTTATATATTTTGCCTATGTATATTTTGCCTATGTAAATGTAAACTTATTTTGACTTGGTTTAATATATGAATGCAGTTATTATGTACAAGTTTATGATATTTGAATACAGTTATTATTATTGTACTGCTAGGTAAACAATTGTACTGCTAGCGAAACGTTGTACTGCTGGGTATCCTTTTAGCAGTGGTTGGGAGTGCAGGGTAGTTTGTATCACTTTTTACTTAAAGGGTATAAACCCCCAATTGCTGCACACAATCACATTCACGCACACATTAATCTCTCTCTTCCACTCCCTAATCGAATTTTAATTGTCAAATTGCAAAACCCCCAAATCAAATCATAATGTCGAACCTAACTTTTACCGAACCTCATAATAATGTTGCCTTTTTAGAAAAATCCAATAAGTCTGTAGATTTTACTGAGATCATTGATTTCCTTAATGCAAGCTATATTAAGTTTGCATTAACAGTAAAACCTACTATATATACTTCCAACATTATCCAGTTTTGGTCGTCTGCTAAGGTCCAAACTATTAAAGGGGAAGCACAAATCCATGCCCTTGTAGATGGGCAGATGATTATCATTACAGAGGCGTCTATTCGAAGAGATCTTCTCCTAGATGATGCTAACGGAGTTGAGAATCTTCCAAATACTACAATCTTTGAAAAACTTGCACTGATGGGCTATGAGAGATATACAGATGCTTTAAAGTTCCAAAAAGGTAATTTTTCTCCTCAGTGGAAATTCTTAATTCATACTGTCTTAGTGTGTCTAAGTCCAAAGACCACTGCATGGAATGAATTTAGCAGTAATTTAGCTTCTGCTATAATTTGTTTGGCTGAAAATACTCAAAGATTTAATTTCTCAAAATTAATTTTTGATAATATGGTTAAGAACTTGGATGGTTCTTTGGCTAAATATTTTCTATATCCAAGGTTTTTGCAACTCTTTTTGGACAACCAATTTAAAAAAAAAAGAAAAGTCACAAAAATGTTTATCCCACTCCCTGCCTTACCAAAAAGGTTTTTGCTAATATGAGTAGGGTTGGAAAAGATTTTTCAGGGAGAGTGACACCTTTGTTTCCAACAATGTTGGCACTAGCCCAAACCCAAATGGGTGAAGGTTCAGCAATCCCAGCTGGTACCCATCACACACCCACAGAACAACAACAAAAGACCTATAAACGTAGGACTAACACCAAGAACACTGAGCTACCTCAGGCTAGTGGTTCTATACCAACTGTTGCAGATGAGGATGTCACTGGGGGGGAGAGTGACATGTTGGCAAGGGCTGCCACTACTGTGTCTAGCTTAGCAGCAGCACAGGAAAGTGGTAACATCATTAAGACCCGAACCAAGACAACTTCTAATGAAGAAAGTTCCTCTGGAACTGATTCAGGTGAAGGTCCCAGTCACATGGAAACAATGGGGGGTTCGGATGTTCATCCTAGGGGTGAGACTGAACTTAACTTTTCCAGTGATCCACCTCTCGGGCTAGGTAACACAAGCCGAAGTGGTGAGGATAGTATGCAACTTTTGAATGAATTGAAGGATACCTGTGCCAAGCTGTCTGCACAAATTGGTGATCTGCGAGCAATAGCTTCTTCCCAAGATGGAGTCATCAAAGCTCAAGGTGGGGAGATAAAGGCTTTGAAGAGAAGGGTTAGGTATTTAGAAGGAGTCAAAGGATCAAGAATTCCCAAACAAAAGGTTAAATCTTCTGAAGCTTCTAAGGATGCTCCCAAACAGGGAGGGAATGAAGGCAAAGTTTCAGGGGAGGATAACCAAGGGAATCAAGTGGTGATTGATCATCGTCTGGGCAAGGTTACAAATGCTGATAGTGCTACTGAGCCAATTACAGTTGGTACTACAAAAGCTAGTACTGTTACACCAGAGGTTTTTGCAAATGCTGTTAGTGTACTTGCTGAGCTGAAGACAGCAAAACCAGTAACCAAAGGTGTTGTGATACAAGAGCCATCATCCTCTCCAAAAGCTAAACAATCAACTCCACAGGTACAAGGCAAAGGTAAAGGGATTCTTACTGAAGAGCCTGTGGAGAAACCATTATCAAAAGAAGAGCAATTAAAAGTTGATGCTGAAATTGCTATGAAATTCTCACAAAAGTATGATGCAGAACATCAGACAATTTTGGAACAAAGGAGAATACAAGAAGAAAAAGATGCAGAGTTAATAGCTTCATGGGATGAGCAAAGGGCTCAGGTTGCAGCTGATTCTGAGCTTGCTAAGAAACTACATAAACAAGAGCAAGATAAGTACTCAGTAGATGAAAAAGCCAGGATGCTGAAAGAATTTTTTGATGCAAAAAAGAAGTTGTATGCAGAACAAAGATATGCAGCTAAGAAGAACAAGCCACCCACTCAAAAACAAAGAAGAGATCTCATGTGCAGGTAGTTTTTTTTTTTTTTTTTTTTTTTTTTTTTTTTTTTTTTTTTTTTTTTTTTGCAAAGTTATTTATATTAATATCAACAATACCCAATATGTACATCATATCATAAACATCTACTCATGTGCAGGTATTTGAAGAATGTGGACAGATGGAAACTAAAGGATTTGAAATTCTTGGATGATAAAAGAATTGAAGAATTATATGCAATTGCCAAGAGAAACAATGATCTCTTCTTGAATGACAGTTCAAAGAGAGCAGGTGAACAGTTGGAAATAGAAAGCAGTAAAAAGAGAAAACAAGAACAAACTGAGCAAGCTGTTGCTGAAGAACAAATGCAAGCTCACACTGAACTTGCAGTTGACTCTGTAGGAGAAGCCATGGATGCACAACCTTTAACTGTCAAACATCCCATTGTTGATTATAAGTCTGGATCTTTTGGGGAAACAGTTTATTACGATATTAAGAGGCATGATGGTTCTTCTAGAAGGTATGTAAGCTTTCTTCACATGGTTCATGATTTTGATAGACAAGATATGATAGCTCTATGGAAATTACTCAAACAAAGATTTGGTAATAAGACACCAGAACAAGCTAATTATGATAGAGAAGTCTGGAATTATTTAAAGGTAATGTTTGAACCAAATCATGAAGATGAATGTTGGAGAAGACTAACGCACAATACTGTTAAAGAATGGAAAATTTTTCAACGATGTGGAGTACATGCTTTAACTGTGAATGAGTTGGTGATCTACATGCTTGTAGAAAAGGATTACCCTTTAAAGTTTCACAAAGACATTCTACATCAGATGTTGCGTGTGAAGAAAACACTCAAGCTTCAGCTTAATTATGATGACATGGCATATGAACTGCTCAGGAAGATGGAAGAGTATCTAGGACCCAAGGACAAGAAATAGAATGTATAGTTATTACTGCTACAATGTATAGTTTGACTTAAACATGTATAGTTATTACTGCTAGTATGTATAGTTATTGCTGCTAGAATGTATAGTTATTACTGCTAGAATGTATAGTCTGACATTTATCATGTATATGTCCACTTGCAGTCAAGCTTTATTGTATTTGCAGTTTCCATTTATCATGTATATGCACTTGCAGGCACTTTAGTAACATGTTACTTCATTATAAAGTTGAAAATTGACTTTAGAAAGTCAAGTAATCTGGTTCCAGCTAGGGGCAAGTAACATACTTACATACTACTGCATTAAACTAGATAGACTATAAAATCCCAGCATTGTAATGGGGCAAATTAAATGAAGAGTCATGACTAACAGTCTGAACTCAAAATATGACTCTATGATTTAGACACCTAAATAAATACTTCATGTGACCATATGTAACATCTTGAATTTAGTCACACAAATACTCAATGTGACTAATATCAAGGTTAATGATAACTGAGTTCACATTTTGCTATACATATTAGTCACATGAATATTTCAGTGTGACTATTTTCAATGTATTGGTCACATATAATACCCTTATAATGTGGCCATAAACATAATTTAGATGCACATTTGTGGTATGGTGTTACTATTGTATAGCCTATAGTCACATGATTGTGCTACAATTAAATGTGACCATACACATTAGGAATTGGCAGGCAAACACACACTTAACTTTAGACACACATATTAACTTACGTGACTATTTGTATCGAATTTTGGTCACACTTAATCATGTATGCCTATGGTTTAGTGTGACCATATATGACATTTGGTCACACATCTCAAGTGTGTGACATATATTTGTCACTTTTAAATGCATATCGTGACTATGCTTCAAACTTACTTTTCAGTTGTCACACATTTCAAATTCATATGTGGCTAAATTTTCAACAAAAACTAGCAGTCACGCTTAAATAATGTGTGACAAACTTGAGCGTATGATTTAGCCACATACACAATTACTTCGTGTGACCATATATGGATTTTGGTCACACTTTTCAATTGCGTGACATATATTTGTCACATATGTATATATATAGTGTGACTAATGTTTCAACCTTATTTGTATCCGTCACACGTCCCAAATTATAAGTGACTAAAAAATCAAAAAAAAAATTTACCAGATACGTATAGTCACGAAAATATTCAAATGTGTGGCTATAGCCTCGGATGTAATTCCGAAATGGTCACACAAGTCGGATCAAGTGTGGCTGTTTATTTTATTCTGGTACATTTAGTCACATAAAAAGGCGACTGTGTGGCTGTTCGAAAAACAGCATGTGTGACTAAATCCCATTTTTGTACTAGTGACATGGCTCATCGAAATTTTGAGTAAATCCAAACTTCTTGATTTCCTCATCAAATTTCTTATTCCATTGCCTGGATGCTTGCTTCAATCCATAAATGGATCTTTGAAGCTTGCATACACGCTCAGGAAATTGTGGATTCATAAACCCTCAGGTTGCGCCATATAGATATCTTCATCTAGGCGACCATTCAGAAAGGCGGTTTTGACATCCATCTGCCAAATCTCATAGTCATAGTAGGCAGCTATGGCTATAAGAATCCTAATAGCTCTAATGTCGGCCACAGGAGAAAATGTCTCCTCATAGTCAACACCGTATGTTTGGGTAAAGCCTTTGGCTACCAAACGAGCTTTGTAGGTGTGTACATTGCCATCCATGTCCATCTTCTTTTTGAAGAGCCACTTACACCCAACTACCTTAGCATTGGGTGGAAGGTCTACTTCAATCCAGACTTTATTGTCTTTCATGGATTGCATTTCCCCATCCATGGCTATCTGCCATTTATCCTTTTCAGGACCATTAATGGCATCCCTATAACTAGTTGGCTCATCAAGATGATCCCCTAGCATAGTTTCCTCATCATCTATGTTTAAACATAGACGGTCAGGAGCCTTTGTAGATCTTGAAGATCTACGGATGGGTACCACTTCAACTTCAGGTGGAGGACCTACACTTTCAGGGTTCCACAGGAAGTGTGTTAGTGTTCTCAGAAGGTGACGTATCTTCATGATCATTTTCAAGATCATATACTCTCCCACTGAATTCTTGAGACAAGAAACTCTCCTCAAGGAATTCACCATATCTAGCCACAATGACTTTATTTTCTGGTGGGAAGTAAAAGTAGTAACCCCTTGTTTCCTTAGGGTATCCTACGAAGATAAACTTAACAGATCTTTGTTGGAGTTTATCAGGTGAGTCACGTTTAACAAATGCCTCACAACCCCAGACCTTTAAGTAAGACAAGTTGGGAGCCTTTCCAGTCCATAATTCATATGGAGTCTTGTCAACCTTCTTAGTTGGAACCATATTTAAAATGCGAACAGCACTTTCAAGAGCATAATCCCAAAAGGATAAGGGAAGAGTTGTAAGATTAAACATAGATCGTACCATATCAAGCAAGGTACGATTTCTCCTTTCAGATACACCATTTTGCTGTGGCATATAAGGAGAAGTGAGTTGCTAGACAATGCCACACTCAGCTAGATAATCTTTAAACTCTTAGCTTAAATAATACTCACCACCACGATTGGATCGAAGGGCCTTAATCTTCTTTCCGAGTTGTAATTCTACTTCATTCTTAAAAACCTTGAATGTCTCAAAGACTTCATGTTTGTGTTTAAGTAAATAAACACAACCATAACGACTATAGTCATCCGTGAAGGTTAGGAAGTAGTTAGCACTGCGTTTAGACACATGTCTAAGTGGACCAAAATAAGCTTGTGCTTGTATTTGGCTTATTTGGACTTTTCACAGCCTAAAATTACCACAAGGTTCTTAAAACTGAATTTTCTATCTAAATGACTTAAGGAATCTTGAAAACAGCTTATTATAGCTAAATTAAGCTGGTTCAAAGTTGGGGAAATGGTAATTGTACAGTAATCTACTTGTTTGACCAGTTTGACTAGCTGAGCCAAACACCCTTTAATATGTGACTGTGTGGATTTTTGAAATGAAACAGGTTAAATAAGCTTAGGTTTCTTGGTTGACACTGATTATCTAACTTATTTTGACTATGATAAGTAACTTTTAAACTATAAATAAGCAGTATGATAAGCTATGCCTTATTGGCTGTTTTTGGCTTTTTATGAGTTTTATAAAACAAAACAAGCACAGGTTATTTAAAACTTGTGAAAATAATGAAATATACTTAATAACTATAAATAAGCAAGAATTTAATGAAATAAGCTAACAACAAGCAGTGTAGCAGTAAATTGCAAAGTTAATTAAAATTTGATAAATCAAGCTTACAACTGATATGCTATTGGAACAAAGAACAAGGACAGAACTTTTCCTAGCTTGTTCACACAAGCTAGAAAACACCACTAAGCCTTCCTGATTAGCTTATAACTCCCAGATTAGCTTATTGGATCCCAGGTTGACTTTTGTTGACCATCTTCATGATTTGAAATTTAAGCAGCTTATAACTAATACAAGCTTACACAAAGCTATGAAAAGCTTCTATAAGCTTATAGAAAGGGTAATAATGGCTTTTGAGTAGCTTTTAACAACTTAGGTTATTTAATTCGAATTACAGTAAACATGAAATTGTGAAATAACTTAAAATTAAAGACAAGATGTATTAAAATGAGATCAAACTGACTGAAATTAACTTATATTGATTACTGGAAATGAAAATTACAATAAGGAAAGACAAATAAGTAAAAACGATTTAATAAAAATTAACTACCTTTTTTTCTAGTCTATTACATGGTTCTATATATACAAAGATAAAGTGGGATTGCCTTAGCCGACATCCTTGAACTCTTCTGCACCCTTGGATTTCTTCAAATCAATCTCAGCTGTTCAGATGAAAATTGGCGCCAAAATAGAGATAGTGGATTCGAGCAGGTTTTTAGCATTTAATGCATTTTGTGGAGGTGGAGAAGAAGCTTTAAATGCATTTGACATGTTAGGTAAGGTGGTGGGTTGTAGCAGAGAAAACTATGGGAAGGGTGGTATGGTTTTGGTGTTTTGGCGGTTTAAAGAAGAAGAAGGAGAAGTCAAACCGAAGTTTGACCCTGGGATATTTAGCAAAGGGTTGGGTCGGGTTGGTTTATGATTGGGCTTGGGCTTTGGGTATATAATAACTGGGTTGGGTTGGGGTAAAAGGGTAGTGGGTTAGGTTTAGTTTTAATAAGTGGGTTTTATTTTTAGTTTAGGGTCCGGCTAGGTTTGTAGTTTAATCACAAGGACCATAGTTGTAATTACTGAATTCTTGAAGGGTTGAGTAGACAATTTTCCAAAGTTATCAAAAGGGTCTATTTTGCCAATTATAAATAGCACAAGGGTTTTATTTGATAAATTATAATTTTTAAAACCCGAGGACTAGATTTGCCAATTTTGAAACTTGAGGGGTAAAAGTTGTCATTTTTAGAAAACTTTCATCCAGGGATTAAAAGTGAATATGTTTGATATCCCAAGGACTAAAGTTGACTTTTCTTTCATTTTAAACCTTCAGAGACTAAATCTGCCAATTTGTGAAACTCCAGGGACTGAAAGTGACAATTATGCAAACTTTGTTCGTTTTTCACTTGTTTTCAATCTTTTTGTTCCTGAGTCATATAAAAACACATTTTATGATATTTTCAGTATTTTGAAGCATATCTGCATGTTTTTAAATGTTTTTGCAGATAAAATGTGACAGAAATGATGAGTATTTAGACACTCATCACTCACAAAGTCATCTACACGGATCATCATCTCATCAACAGTTCTAGGAACTTTATCAGCAAACCTCTTGGCCAACTCCGGACATTTGCAGCCATTCATGAATGAGGAGATCCTCATAATTTCCTGAGCTCCTTGTATGAATCCTGTTTCTGTGGTCCACCTTTCCTTAAATTCGGGTAGTGTTTCGTTAGCCCTCCTTACAATCTTCATTATCTCGGTGGGGTCCTTAGTGCACATCTTGTGTAAGGAGAAACGTGTCTCAAATTGGGATCGGAGGTCCGCCCATTCGTCTATACTGCCGGGTGGGAGACGATCGAACCATCCTCGGGCTCTTCCGTCCAGGGTTTGTTGGAACATTCTGCACCATACAGGCATAGGCCATTCGGCTTGACCTGCTGCTCCGGTGAACCGATTGAGATGATCTTGGGGGTCCGTCGACCCATCGTACAACTTGATGTGTGAAGGCATTTTATGCTCCGGAGCCGAAAACTCGATCAGCCGCTGTGTAAAGGGTGATTTCCTGATTTCTTTGAAAGGTTTTGCCAAATCTTCGTCTACAACTTTGTCACCTGTCACGATTCCTTTCCTTTCCTTTCCTACCTCGGTCCTTTCCTAGGTGTTTTCTTCACCAAAGTCTAAACGTACCGGACGTACAGTGCTTTGCCTATTGTGTTCCTTGACCATGGACTTAAGAGCGGAGACATACTCTTCTATTTGTTCTTGGGTGATTGTGGGAGACTCGGTGTCTCCGCCTCCAGCATGGTTGACGGGAGGAGTTTCGACATTCCTTCCTCCCGAACCTTCTGGACGTTTGGAACCTGACATTCTATAGCTTTGGTAGATTGAATGCCTGTCCAACGAATGGCGCCAATGTTTAAGTATTTTTCTGCGGGTTAAGTAATTCTATCGAACGTCCTTCGGCCTTGAGGTCGTCAAGTCCTTCGGACAGCTGCTAAGAAAGTAAACGCGTTAGTCTCGCCCCGGGTGTGACCCCAGGACCAAACTCCGGCATGAGAGTGAGTATCGGAAGGTAAGATAATAGGTATATTAGTAAGTTAAGTACTGTGTGTAAAAGTGAGTTAACCTTACTGTAGAAATCGCTCCTTTATATAGGAGACCCATCTTTGTCTCCATCGAATACGTCCAAGTGTGATGGCGACCTCTTTAGGCGGGAACTGGAGCTTTACTTTGTTTGGGTCTTTCTTCTAACCTGTCATGGCTCCTGCAGTTCTGTCTCGTGCCATATATAGTGAGGTTGACTTTCTGATCTGGATATAATCGTTAGTCCGAACGACTCAGATGGATCGTTCGGAAATGAGGGTTCGTTCGGATCATACCTTCCGGAAATATACATTCTCAGTCTTGACCTATTCTGGAGTTATTCGTTTATCCGAACGGCCCGTTTGGTCGTTCTGTTAGGGCCAGTCGGCCATATACGCCGACAATGTACGTTTTAACACAACAATTCCTTCTTTTTTTTCTTCACGCATGCGATCATATGAAAATTTTCCATACAACCATATACTTCTTATTCAGTTTATGATGAAAGTATACAGCCATGTGTTAAAATACCATAAGTCATATGCTCTATTCTCATATTCTATAAAGTGCATAAATCCATATGCAAAAATATCATATGGCCATATAGCTTCACAAATTATTTTTTTGTTGCATTTTACTCTATCGTCCGAAAATCATCCGTAAAAATCATTTATACTATTTTAGAACTCGTAATTCTTATAAATTCGACACTTTATAAACCTTTACATAAAATGGGGTAACAACTTAATCTAAGCACGGTTCTCAAGACTTACTCGTCGACTAAAAACAAACAAAGACGATTATCCTTATCTTAGCATTCCTTGAGAACCTACAAAACATATAACAACTAAAGAGGTGCTCTTGAGCATAACCATTCACAACTCTTAAACATTATTCATAACCACATTTTGACTTAGCTATCATCTAATATAGCACTTTCATAAATCGCATTCTATTTTCATATTTAAAAAAATAATAAAAAAAAAAAAAAAAAAGAAAAAAAAAGAAGCTCTTTGAGCTACACTTTTCATTTATCATGATTTGTTCATAACATATTATCCCGAATGATTCATTATAACGTATAACTTACTTCGAACTTATCCCAAGGGTTCTACTTCACTTACCCCGAAGAGTGCTATTCATTACCCAGAAGAGTGCTATCATTTACCCCGAAAGGTTTCTATTTTACAGCATACACATCATAAAAGTATCACATTTGGTCATTCTATATGCTATGGATATTCTCATCTCATGCTTTACAACCTCGGCTATTTACATATATATAAACTTCACACAAGAGATTTCTCGTCACATCAAGCTTTTCACACATAGCGTCATATTCCTCATAAAACATACACATTACTCTAGTAATTAACTTGCACATTGGCTTGCATTAACATATAATTAAGTCTCTGCCAAATACTATCTAACAAATATTGACACTTTAATTTTTTATAATTTTTCTCACTTAGTCTACCATCTCATGTAGCACATTTGCAATCCACCAAAATATAAATAACGCATAGCAACATGTTAAATCACATGCTCGTTCCAAACTAACAAGTAAAGCTTATCTTTACAAACACATATAATTCACAAACTATAAATTAACAATAAGCACTATCATGGTAAACATGTTCATTAAATTAGTATCAAGTATTTACGTCCATCCATAGCTACAAGCTACACAACTCCATAATCAAAGCTACATCGTCCCTAACAAAGAAACACTTATACGATTCTACTCTTATACTTTCAAACTTAAGCGAGTCAAATATATAATATTCTATAACTTTTCGGTTTTGGGGTGTAACATTTGAAGCATACTCTATAAAACCGAGCATTATAAGTCATAAGTAATAGCGCACAGAGTCCGCCATTCATCGAGACCTTGGTATTTGAGACGCCCTACCATTGATTAATACGGTGGCAATTAAAATTTTTTTGCTTATAACAATTTTTACCAAAGCTAAAGAAACCATTGTTTTAGATGTTTATAACAAATGTATAATTATTTTTGAAGGTCACAATACACATTCAAATGTTATATGTTTACCAAGCCTATTTTGCGATTAATGCAAAGGCAAACAAAAATGACAGTGTGACTTGACTTGCTATGCATGTACCTTTTTTCATACACACATGTGGATTGACTGATTGAGCATTTATAATCATTAATCCAATTATGTTGGAGGGATTTATTCGTTGAGTTTTTAACCGTTTATAATCACTAATACGTCATGATTTTCATCTTACAATAATTGTCTGCCGATAAAAAAGTACATGAGGTGGGATCTCTTAGAAAAGGGATGCAAATTAAAAAGTCTAAAAAGTGTTTTCAACCATCCGATCAGTCAAATAGTCAACATATTTAGATCTAATGGTTCCTATTTAAATTGAAAAAAAAGAACGCTCCATTCTATTAGAAGGATAGGATCGTAATTTTACAAACATAAATCACCCATACCACACCTCTTCCCTCCATTTGCCCACAGTTCCTCACATTCACACTCTCTATTTCCGATTAAAATTTGGGGAAAATTTTAGGGTTTTATTTTCGATCAAACAATTAACAGAGACGATCATAAAATCCCCAATTTCACTTGATTCATTATTCTATTAGTCGATATTGTATTGATAGGCCTGATATTGAGCCCTAGCCCATATGTATCTTTTCTAGAATCATCTCTTGTACTCTATTTATTTGTAGCATGTATATGGAATAGACAGACAATCAATTATACCAATCAATATGGTATCAGCCTAACAACGATCCTCTCCTAAAATATCTCCCCAAGATCGCCTCTCTTCCCCTCTTTTCTCCAATAAACAGCCGCTCCTTCTTCCCCTCCATATCGCCTCCCCTTCTCCTTCTCCATTTACTGCCGCTCCTTCAGCAAACAGAACGCAAGAACAAATCTCAACAGCAGCAACTATGGCCATTCATGATAAAGGTACTTCTTATTCATCCAATCATAAATGTACCCCTAATACTTCCATTAATGAAACCCAAAGCCTACCACCACTATGTAATTACTTCAATAAGGGCACATGTAAATTTGGTGATCATTGCAAGTATATACACGACCATCGAAACCGATCGAGATTGGCCTCAAATAAATTTGTAGGACATACTACTACAGGTCGCATGCTTAACATCAATATAAATTCCATGCAACAAAAACAATTCTACCCTATATTTCCCTACCATCCTCGTGTACCCTACACATCACAACAGCCCATAGTTCAAAACAAAATGGGCCAACACTTACCTCTATTACATGGCCCAACAACACTTGCTGTTACACAAGCCCAACAGCCCCAAGTTTATTATACAGCCCAACAATCTACACCAACCCAACAGTTTATGTACCCAACATATGGTAATAATCCAACAGGTGGTATTCTTGGAGCTGCTCCGGCTTCGTATCCGTATCAAGCTACCTCACCTCCTAGTGTGTTTAGCACTATGACCTCGCAAGACCCAACATGGAATATGGACACAGGTGCATCCTCTCATTTAAATTCCAATGCAAGTAATTTAAGTACCATTTTTAATAAACGCTTATTTCCATCTGTACATGTTGGTGACGGTAATTCTATTCCCGTCACCAATACCGGACATAGCATTATTCCTACTCTTCATCGCCCTCTTCACCTTCATAATGTACTTGTCACCCCTAACATCATTAAAAATCTCATTTCTGTTCGCCAGTTTACTAGGGATAATAATTGCACTATTGAATTTGACGCGTTTGGTTTTTCTGTAAAGGATTTCCTGACTCGCCACATCCTCCTTCGATGTGACAGCTCTGGTGATCTCTATCCAGTTACCAAGCCGTCAATTACCCCTATTGCTTTTGTTTCCACAAGCCCATCCACGTGGCATCAACGTCTTGGTCATCCCGGTGACGAAGTGCTACGATCTCTTGTTTCACGTCAGTTTATTTCCTGTAATAAAGAAAAGACTCCACATATTTGTCATGCTTGTCAACTTGGCAAACATGTAAAACTCCCTTTTTATAGTTCGGATTCTATTGTTGAACACTGTTTTGATATTATTCATTCTGATTTATGGACATCTCCTATTGTTAGTTCTAGTGGTTTTAAATATTATGTCTTATTTCTTGATCATTTCTCTCACTATCTATGGATCTACCCCCTTCGTTCTAAATCTGACATGTTTGATAAATTTTTGCATTTTCGTAATTATGTTAAAAATCAATTTAAATGCGAAATTAAAAGTTTCCAATGTGATCATGGTGGTGAGTTCGACAATAACCGACTCCATACCCTCTTTAATAACCATGGCATCCAACTTAGATTCTCTTGCCCAAAAACCTCCCAACAAAATGGCAAGGCGGAACGAATGATACGCACAATCAATAACGTCATTCGTACACTATTATTCCAAGCACACCTTCCCCCTACCTTTTGGGTCGAAGCCCTCCATATGGCCACTTATCTTCTAAACCTCCTACCATCTTCCGCCATAAACAATGAAATACCCTTCACACGACTCTTTAACAAAGAACCCAACTACTCCCGTCTACGTATTTTTGGGTGCCTATGTTACCCTCACCTTCACTCCCCTCACAAACTTGCACCCCGAGCAACCCCATGTATCTTCTTGGGCTATCCCGCATATCATCGTGGTTTTCGATGTCTAAACCTCGAAACAAACAAAATTATACTTTCTAGACACGTAACCTTTGATGAAACACAATTTCCATACCGATCAATGACACCCTCCTCTCCACCTTCATACACCTTCCTCGATACCACACCTTCCCCCCTCCTCACTTCAATAATATCCGATTCTACTCCCTCTAACCAAAATCCCACACCTAATCAACACCAAAGTGCCACACCCCAACCTCAACCCAACACTAGTTTACCCAACAGCCCACTACCCGCAGATCTACCGCAACCTAACAGCCCACAAACCGCAGCCCAAAATCATCCACCACTAACCCAACAACCTCCTACGCAAACAACCAACCACGACGCCTCAACCCAACCTATACAACCTCCCACCGAACCACCCCGTACTCACCGCATGGTCACTCGGTCACAATCAGGCATTGTCAAACCCATTGAACGTCTCTCGCTTCATACTTCTCCTATCTCGCCCTTGCCTAAATCTCCCTTCCTCGCTCTACAAAATCCCCATTGGAATAACGCTATGTATGATGAGTATAATGCGTTAGTTAAAAATGGTACTTGGATTCTTGTACCACGGCCCTCTGGTGTTAATTTGGTCAGATCTATGTGGTTGTTCAAGCATAAATTTCATGCTGACGGGACTTTGAGTCGTTATAAGGCTCGTTTGGTTGCCAATGGTAGTAGTCAGCAACTTGGTATTGACTGTGACGAGACTTTTAGCCCGGTAGTCAAACCGGCTACCATCCGCACTGTTCTCAGTCTTGCGGTATCCCGCAAGTGGCCTATTCATCAGCTTGACGTTAAAAATGCTTTTCTTAACGGGGACCTATCTGAGACTGTATATATGCACCAACCGCCGGGTTTTGTGGACCCCCGATACCCTCACCATGTCTGCCTTCTGCAGAAATCTTTATATGGTCTAAAGCAAGCACCTCGTGCTTGGTTTCAGAGATTTGCAGGTTATGCTACCAGAGTTGGGTTTTACCACAGTCGCTGTGACTCCTCTTTATTTATTCTTCGACAGGGCTCTCAAGTTGCTTACCTACTTATCTATGTGGATGACATTATTCTTACAGCCTCGTCTACAGATCTTCTTCAGCAGATCATTGCCTCCCTGCATAGTGAGTTTGACATGACTGATCTCGGGCCACTTAATTACTTCCTTGGTATCTCTGCTACAAGGCATTCTAAAGGTTTGTTTCTATCTCAGCGGAAGTATGCTACTGAGCTCCTTGAGCGTGCTCACATGGCCAACTGTAACCCTTCTCGAACACCAGTTGATACAGAATCCAAACTGGGTCCCGAAGGTGTGCCAGTGCAGGATCCTACTTTATATCGCAGTCTTGCAGGTGGTCTTCAGTATCTCACATTTACCAGACCGGATCTCTCATATGCTGTACAACAGATTTGTCTCTACATGCATGACCCTCGCGAGCCACATTTAGCTTCCCTTAAACGTATTTTACGATACGTTCGAGGGACTTTAGATTTTGGTCTACACTTATATTCATCCTCTACAACTTCTCTTGTTGGATATACAGATGCAGATTGGGCGGGTTGCCCTTCTACACGACGGTCTACTTCGGGATACTGTGTTTTTCTGGGCGATAATCTACTTTCTTGGTCTTCCAAGCGACAACACACCATCTCCCGTTCTAGTGCCGAAGCTGAATACCGGGGTGTTGCTAATGTTGTAGCTGAGACTGCATGGCTTCGTAACCTTCTTCGTGAGCTGCATTCTCCTCTTTATACTGCCACTCTGGTCTACTGTGATAATGTTAGTGCCATCTATCTGTCTGCCAACCCTGTTCAACATCAACGGACCAAACATATCGAGATTGACATACACTTTGTCCGTGACATGGTTACTGCTGGTCGGGTACGGGTTCTCCATATACCCTCCCGTTATCAGTATGCAGATATCTTCACCAAGGGACTTCCTTCGGCCTTATTTGAAGAGTTTAGATCCAGTTTGAGCGTCCGGCTTCCTCCTGCTCCAACTGCGGGGGAGTATTAGTCGATATTGTATTGATAGGCCTGATATTGAGCCCTAGCCCATATGTATCTTTTCTAGAATCATCTCTTGTACTCTATTTATTTGTAGCATGTATATGGAATAGACAGACAATCAATTATACCAATCAATATATTCCCCCCCCCCCACACACACTATTTAAAAAGCTCTGAGACATGGCTATGGATATCGATTTCAGCGAGTACAAATTAAGATGTCAGCTTCAAGGTCACGAAGACGATGTACGTATTCATTCATTCATTCAGTACTGTTTTTACTTTACTCAAATTAACCTGCTAATTAGTTTCTTCGATTACTAGTTCTAATTTATCTAGTTAAATGTAACTGTTTGATGGAGCAATAATTTGTTCATCAATTACGTTTTTTTATAATTTTTTTATATTTTTTTATTTTTATTTTTTTTAATAATTTTTTTTAGAATCTGGAAGCAATGTTTTTGGCATTGAAAGTATGTTCTTCTATCAGTTTTTTATTCATCAAAATTTGACATTGTTTTGCTTGTTATTTTTAATTTTAAGTAGGTTCATCAGTTTTTAATTGTAAGTAGGTTCATCATTTTTTGCTTGTTATATTAGAATAAGTTGATAATAATATTTTGCGTTGAAAATAATTTCATCAGTTAGCGTTGGTTATATTAGAATAAATTGTTGCGTTGTAAGTAGGTTCATCAGTTATTGCTTGTTATATTAGAATAAACTGTTTAAGTTCATCAATTAGCGTTGGTTGTGTTTCAAAGCTTTTAGGTTCACCAGTTAGCGTCAGTTGTGTTTCAAAGCTTTAGGTTCATCAGTTATTTCGCATTCAAAGTATGTTCATCAGTTGGTGTTTGTTTTATTGCATAGGTAAAGAGGCCAAAAAAGCAAAGCAACCGATCACTTTAAAAGCTTATTCTCCAAGTGATGATAAGTTTGTTGATGATGCAATCAGAACAGAAAAGTAGTGGAGAAGGAGGTTCAAGACTATCAAAGTTTAAGTCTGAAGGATAAGAGAATGCACCAAAATATGTGTTGTTATGTGTTTTGGTTCATCAGTTATTGTGCTGTTATTTTTTTTGTTCATCAATTATTATCCTAGTGTTATGTGTTTTTGGTTCATCAATTATTGACCCTTATTATGTGTTTTTGGTTCATCAATTATTGTCATGTGTTATGTTATTTTTTTTGGTTCATCAATTATTATCCTGGTGTTATGTGTTTTTGGTTCATCAATTATTGACCCTTGTTATGTGTTTTTGGTTCATCAATTATTGTCATGTGTTATGTTATTTTTTTGGTTCATCAATTATTGGTTCATCAGTTATTGTGTTGTGTTATGTGTTTTGGTTCATCAGTTATTGTGCTGTTATGTATATTCTGGTTCATCAGTTAGCGTCGGTTCAGTATATCAGTTAAGTTACATCACTCATCTAATAGAGTTGCTCATCAACATAACTGATGAACATCTCTAAAATAAACTAATGAACAAAAGCTTTATTAATCAAAGTGTACTCTAAAGAAGTGTGTAAAATTAACAAAAACATCACTTTTTAAATCTTACATTAATAAAATGATTAATGATGAATTGTGGTACAAAAATTAGTGCATTTGATGTAACTTTAACACTAAAAACCTAAGCTAGACATTTCATCAAACACATTGTGTGCAACAAATATGACTAAAACGCTATCTTTAACGTGCGATATCTCACTCAGATCATTTCGGATTTGAGTGATTCAAATTTCTGGGTAAAGAGTGAACGAAAATCTATAACTTTCATGTTTTAAGTTTTTTCACGATTCGGCATCAATAAAGGTAAAAAATAGGGCCGAAAATGCCCAAAAAATAAAGAAAATCAAGACATTTTCGATATGTAAAAAAAAAAATTTCGAATTTTTTAACAAAATTTATACCAAATTAAAGAGGATTAAATTTTAAAAATTATGGTGAAATCGGTTTTTTCTAAAAGTTTGTCGTTTAAAAGATATGTGCATTTGTAAATTGAGGTGAAAAAGTAAAAATCGGGTAAAGTTACAATTTTGCCCCTAAACAGATTTTTTGAATTAAATAGGTGGGGGACACCTGTCACCACCATATCACTTTTTAGACTTTTTAATTTTAACCTTCTTTCTAAAAGATCCGCTACCCAAAGTACATAACTAAAACAAACTAAAGGTGCGTTTGGTTCAAAAATTTTAAATCATGGGTTTCTTAACTCCGTGAGGTTTTAAATAATAGAGAATCTAAAAACCCACATTTTAAACATTTCTTGTTTGGTTCACAGTTTTTAGAAAATGGATTTATGTTGAAATACTAGTGAATTACATTATTGTCCCTTTACCCAACCTATATTTACTTTACTCGAACATCATCTTCTCAAAAGTAACAGATCCTCAAAAGCTCAAGAAGAACAAATAAATCCTCATTAACAAACAAAAATTTACCAAACATTATTTAAAACCAAAAATTATTTGTTGAAAAGTCTTCACAAACAGCCCAAAAGTTGAATTAAAAAAGAAATCAAAACTTACCTAGAAAAATCGATCCAAAAAAACACTTACCCAGAAAAATAAACGAGTAGATGGAGAAGTTGAGGAGTAACAAGACTTAAAATTTCGTTGATCAAAATAATATTAAGACGATGATGATGAGCTTGATATGAAAACATGATGGGAATGAAGAACAATGGGAAGATTCAAAAAGATTGAAAATGAGAATATAGACGATAATTGTGGGGAAGATAAAAGATAAGTGTGGGACCAAGGAACACCCCTATAGTACAAAAAGTACAAAAATACACCGGTGATGTACACCATACAACACCACTAATGCATAAAGGGGTGTGTGTATAGGTGATTAGGGGTGTTTGTATAGAATAACCCTTTTATAAATCATCGCTCATAGACAGGCCGACCTACTATATTTAAAACATCTCATTTTTACATACCAAACACGAAACTAGAGGATATCTAAAATGAAAACAGCCCAAACCCCTCCAAATTGGGTCAACCAAACAGCACGTAAGATTTTTGAAATAATAATTTGAAGAAAAAGTAATGAATAAAACTCTACATCAAATTTTCATATTTGTGTTTCTAGTAACAGAAATTTAATTTGATACTTCAAAAGAAAATGTGAACAACTAATTTCGTACTATAAAAGATATATTCAATTGACTAAGTCTAGCTTCAAGTCACTCTCAAGGATGAGAACGTAAATTTTGCAAGCCTCATAATTTGACTAGCTAGCGTGGTCAGTACGAAATATTGGGGCCAAGTGTTTAAAGTGATTGGTACACCATTTTAGTTCGTCTAACTAGAAGTTAACTCTAGTCGTCAAAAATCATTTACTGTATAAGTTACAACTTTATAAGTATTCGTATTGATATATCTACATGTTTATATATATCTAAACTAAAATAACTTTGAGATCATTGAAATTTTAAATATTAAGAACGTTCTAATACAGTAATATTTTTGCATGCAATGCAATGTTGTGAGGGATTAAAAGCTAAAAGTCATGAGGTGCATTTTACTAAAATGAGTAAAGATTTGTAACAGAATAAATTGAGATTAGATGCGCTTCTGAAAAGAATTGTTATAGCTGACAGAATTTTACATTGCGCAAAAAAAAAAATCATATGGTTCACAAACATCCGGAGAACCCCTTTCGGCCCGTCCCTTGTTGTTGTATAGATCTTATAGTGAGTAGATAACGCTTTGTGGATGTAACTGATCAAAACTATTACATGTTCAGTAATTAAATCAAACCATGCATGAAAACACAAGTACCCTCCACACTTGGCCCATAAAGATGAGAGTCTAGTGTAAAAAAAAATATTTTTGGGCTTTTCTATTAAAGGCCCTCCACTCACAAATCAAATTGCCCCCAGCCCACTAAGCCCAAATGCTCTTTGTTTATACATTTGTTACCGACTACAGCCGCAGGTGCGATTGTGCGAATACGGCAGTTTCCAGTAGCCATTCGAAAGGCTTTTTGATGGCAAAGTCTTATATGGCAAATTAATAGGTTCAATCTCGGCCTTACCACCACCTCCTCCTCTTTGTCAGAATCATTAACACAACTCTTCTTCTCATCAGCAGGTACTGGAACAACACAATGATACGAGTTTATATGGTCATTTCATCTCACATGTTACAGGAGCAAAGCTTGGTGTCACGTCCTTGTACGGTATCATCTTCCGCAATTATTTTATGATAAAAGTACAAACCTTTTAGACTCTAGTATCATAACAATATCACGACATATCACTTACGTGGTCAATGGTGATATGGTTTTAGTTATAAGCAACGGTTTGTGTTAGCTCATTTTTACCATGTTAAACTGTTTACCAAATTGTACATTCTAGGGTTTGTAGCTCAACCATGACAAAGACACAATATGACTACACAATGGCAAAATACATATCGGTTAGGCTCAGTTTCTTATAAATATAAATAGTTCATGCTCTGATAATTTCCTATCACCGAAATATGTTTGTCGATATAGTTCCCTGTAAATCTCAGCGACATTTGACGAAAGCCAATAGTTTGACTTAAAAAGTCGAAATTTTAATGTTTTTGCTTAATGATTTGATCCAAATTTAGAGCTTCTTTATGTAATATGATCTTGCATTACTTAAAAACAATTTCTTAAGTTTATTTTTAATACTTGATACGAATTCAGTGGCGGAACTAGGATGAAAGTTCAGGGGTAGCGAAATACGAAAATTTGTTTAGGGGTAGCGAAAATTTGTTTCAGGGGTAACGAAATACGAAAGATAGTACGAAAAACGTAAAAAAAAACCAAAAATTCCAGTAAAATTCCACTACCGGGTAAAAGTTCAGGGGTAGCGACCGCTACCCTTGGGTTGCATGTAGTTCCGCCCATGAATACGATCATCCCCAGCCTCATATAAAAATCCGACCATTTTTCATTAAGAACGCAGTTTGACTATCTAAGAAGTCAACTGTATCTATTGAGCTCCATGTTGGGGCTATACCTTAATATAGTGCCTATTTAAAAAAGTACTACTGCAATCGTTACAAACAATCATACTTTGGGAGTGTACCAGACAATACTAATATTGACCAAAATGGGATAAAGCCAAAATCGTTAGGCATCATTTCCCCTTTGCAAAATTGGAGAATAAGTCAACACAACTAGTCGGTCTTGACCAAGTTCTACTCAAGAACTCAATGTTCTGATTTTGTTAAAGAGTATGATTATCCAATAAAAGCTTTCATCTTCGATGCTAAATAAAGAGAAAATGAGGTCAAACTATAGTCATAAAGAATGGTGAGAGATCAATGACACGCTTAACCAAAACAAATTGTTCCCATATTTTACATAAAATATGACACTACTCTTTATAAGCCGTTTGACCAAAGTGCAAATGAATAAACCTTTTATTAAAAACCTTGTGGCCAAAGTGTGAAGAAACAAAACTCAAATAAAGTAACAACTTTTTAACCGGGCTACAATTCTGACCCGTTTTCTACCCAAAACAAACCACATTTGGAGGGTTTTCGAATTCCTTTGGGTAGTGATGTAATTAAACGAGGTTTAAGTATCAGTTTTATCTTATCAACAATTATTTGACCTTCAAGTTTGCCCAATAAAGATTGAAACAGGGCTTTAAAGTTTAATAAATCCATCTGCTAATGAGTTTGGAGGTACGAGTGTTTAACATAATAGGCCCTTTAATAAAAATGGTTGATGTCAGATCATGAATGAATTCATTTTTAACATCCAAACTCATGTCAAAATCGCATCTTTTTCATCAGTAATGCAGTTGACTTTCTAAAAAAGTCAACTCTATTGCATGAAACCAGTTCCATGTACTGTAACAAAGAAGCTGAGTTTGTAGCAACAAAGCTTGCTGTCAGGTACTATGCGTGTATGTAGTCAGTACTGACGCGGTTCTAATTGTAAGCAACATTTTGTGTTACTTCAGTTTTACCATGTTAAACTATTGTCCGAATTGTACATTTCTACAGTTTGTAGCCCAACCATGACAAAGACAACATATGACTACTCAATGGCTTTCAATGTAAAAGTACAGGGACTGAAATGTAGTACTTATAGAATAGAAGGGCTAATCTTGTAAATAGTTTTCTTTTAAATAGCTTGTATTCCCTCTCATTTGAGATAACATAAGTACAACAACCTTTCCCTCCAAATATTTCATCTTCTTCATTTTCTCTGTTTTTCTCTCTTCTGCCATTGTCATCATGGTATCAGAGCGTATCAACAATGGCGAATTCACCTGTTGATCATTACAAAGTGTGTGTTAACTGTAATTGATCATTTCTTGTGTTGTTTCCGCGCGTAAATCAATCAAATTAAGTCAATTTCTTGTGTTTTGTTGTAACTGAACAAGATGACTGATCAAGTGAATCCTAATGCACCTGCTTTGTTTCAAAACCCTCTTTATCTCCATCCTTCAGATGGCCCTGGATCTTTGACAGTTCAAGAAAAGTTGATGGGTTCACAGAACTATAGGGCATGGCGTAGGGCTGTTGAGATTGGTCTTTCAACAAAGAGGAAATTGGGGTTCATTAAAGGTACTGTTCTTCGTTCTACAACTGATCCCAATCTTGCTGAATTGTGGGATATTTGCAACAATATGGTGATATGTTGGATTTTAGGATCTGTAAGTGAATCAATTGCTAGATCAGTGATGTTTGTTGATACTGCTAGTGAAATGTGGTTACAGTTGGAAAAGAGATTTGCATTAAGTGATGGTTCAAGAAAGTATAAATTGAACAAAGATACTTATGAAATCAGTAAATCTGTTGGTTCTATTAGTGAATATTTTACTAAGATGAAGTGTGTTTGGGATAGGGCGTTGGAGATGATAACTGTTCAGTTGAGGTTCATTTGGAAAATGTTTATGTGACTCATGTCATCGATATCTAAATGTCGTGATTTAAATGCTTTATGTATTGTTGATGCACGAATGTTGGATTGATTAGTGTTGCTGAGAATTTTAAGGGGTTAAAGAAGCTTTGTGTTGCTCATTGGAATAGGACTGAGATAGGAGATAAAGGCTTGATTGTTGTTAATGAACTAAATTTCTAAAGTAATATAGGATATTTTTAAACTAAATTTCACATTTTCTTTTAAGCATGGACACGTATCATTAGTAAGAATATGCTTATGCGTCCAAATTTTATGCATTAGCAGTGTTAAGAAGCTTCTAACTTACTTACCTTGTTACTAAAAAACTTCAGATGCTGATCCAAAGGAGTTACTGAATTGCATGGGTTTAGGTGAGAACTGTGTGGAGAATGAGGTTGATCTGACTGGTAGTAATTCCCTACACTGAATGAGTCAATTGGGAAGGAAGGTTCACATGAGAAGGTAAACAATGTGAGTTCAGATACCACTGTAAGTCAAAATACAAATGCTCAAGTACCTGTGAATGTTGATACTACTAATAGTGTTGATCAAGCTAGTATGTTATGTGATGCTAATATAGTACATCAGCTATGGGGGGTAAGACATTTGCTGATACTGTTAAACCTGCTACAGTTGACGTGCTTAACAAACTTAGTTTGATACCTACTGAGATGAATGAGGGGAGGGGAGTCGTGGTGTTTGATGACGAGTTAATATTCGAAGGTAGTAAGAAATGGATGCTAACCCTTTGTGGCCATTTTATTGGATGCAAAATGTCTTACTATGAACTGAAATACAACCTTGTTAGAATGTGGGGCAAGTTTGGGCTTAAGGACATTGTAACTCAAAATGGAATGTACTTGTTCAAATTCATAGAGATGGAAGGGATGTCCCATGTTTTGGAAAGTGGCCCTTGGTTGGTTAATAATAAGCCACCCTTGGTTCAAAAATGGGACCCAAACATAATTGTTGATAGAAGTGACCCAGTAAGCTTACCTTGTTGGATCAAACTTTATGATGTACGTGTTGAAGCATGGACAGTCAAAGGCATTAGTGCTATTTCTAGTGGTCTTGGGAATCCAATTATGATGGATAAGTCTACTGCTAGAATGTGTGATGAGGGAATTGGAAATATTGGCTATGCTAGAGTTCTTGTTGAGATCAAAGCTAATCAGGAATTTAAGGACAAAATTGAATTGTGCTACAAAAGTAAAGAACAAGTGGTGACCTGCTCAAAATTTGTGAATGTGGAGTATAGTTGGAAACCACCAAGATGCAGTGTGTGCAAAGTTTTTGGACACAATGATTGTAACTGTGCTCTAAACAAAGTTGAGGTTGCTACTTCTGCCAATGGCAATGAACAGATTGAGAAGAATACGGGTAAAGGGGGACACAAACATACTGCTGGCATGGGTAATAGAGTGAGGTAATAAGAATGTGAGGAATAAGCAAGAGTTTAGACCAGTGAATAAACAAAGTTCTAAGGCTCCAACACCTGTGGCTAGTACTGATAACCCTGGTTCTACCTCTCAGAATACACCAAAACAAACAAGCCCTAAAACCCATGGAAAGTAAGCAATAAGACTATAGAAGAGATGAAAAGAAGTGCTAATAAGTATGTTGTGCTTGAAGAAATGACTGATAGTGATAATCCTGATGAACAAATGAGAAATGAGAAAGAGATGGTGAATAAGTATGTGAGTAGTCAAAGACAACCAAGCCTGGAAGACTTACACTCTGTTGTCGAGTTGAGTAAAAGGGAGGAAGTAAAGTGAAAGTGAGAAAGTTTGTGTTCTCCAGTTTTTTTTAGAAAGTAAAGTGAGGTAAAGTGAAGTAAAGTGGCTATATTTTAGTTATAAAACTTTCCCCACTTTTGGGGTGAAAGTCACTTTACTTCCTCTCTCTTACTTTACTTCCTCTTTCTTTCACTTTCATTCATTTTTTTTCTCTAGAACGCAGCGTAACGCATATTATAGAGATAGAGAACAATGGAAGGAAAAATGGAATGAAGAATGCCCTGATATGGAAGATGTATTTGATGAGGCAAATGGTATTGATCAAAGTATGACTGAAAATGTATTGGCTGGAAAAGCCTGTGAACTGCTACATTAGGCATCTCCTTGTGATCTTTGTCATGGCAAATTTAAATTCTGAATGTAGAATTGCAGTTTGGAATGTTAGAGGATTGTGTAATAAGGATCTGCAAAAGGATGTCAAAAGGTTTATTACTGATGAGAAATTAAGTGTTTGTGCAGTAGTTGAAACTCATGTTAAAGAAAAACAGATTAAGAAGGTTTGTGATTTTGTATATGGGGACTAGCTGGCATTGGTGTACGTAGCCCGTGCCGCACCCGGCATAGCATACATGTGGGTCCGTCCATGCCGGTAGTCGATTGTTTCCCCTTTCTTGATTTATCATCATCCTTGTAAGTTTCAATGCATTTTTTGTGAAGAGCTTCATAAAGATGGCCAACAAAGTTCTTGCGAGTGTCGTCAACCCTAAAACTAAAAAACACATCATACTTAAAGCTCTTTTGAATGAATGAATTTGAAGAAGATGCCATTGAATATACATATTCTTTGAGGATCCAAATAAATCAAATATATGTTGCAAAGTAAGAAAATTGGATGTAAATGTTTGAAAAAGCTTTAGGATGGGATGCGCACGCAAAAGACTTTTATCATTAATTTATTAAAGAAAAATGCTACATTTACAAAATATTCTCAAAGAATCTTTTACAAATTCGCAAAAGACTATTCCATATATAAAGACATAGACAGTTGACCTAGGATTGTTAGTTGACATAAACAATCCATTTAAATAATATTATCGATGATGTTGCTATAACCATTCACCTAACTAGTGGTGTTAAAGTATTCTTATTTTTCTATATAATTAAAAATTACTTTTACAAGTTTCCATATACTGGCTGGTTCTTGATTTTATGAGTGTTAGGGGCATTATATCCTCGGGTGAATAAATTTTAATTCTTATAATACTTGTTTGAAATAGTCGTGTAGTCGTTAAAATAAAATATCATCTCATATTGCACTAACATGTTTAATACATTTTACAGTTCCATGAAAATTGATAATATTCTATCATGTTAAATTTAACTTTCGGACACTTAGTTTTTACTACAATACATGTAACTCATATTTTTGCTCTTATTGTTACAGTTGATAAAAACATTAATTTGTATGTAGCCCAACTGTAACAAACATATACATCAAATAACAAGCAATCCTTAATCCTAAAAAACTACTCTCTCCGTTCCAAATTATAAGTCCACTTCCACTTTGAACAAAGTTTAAAAAATTTCCACTAACTACTCTACTAACCAAATCCAAATCCACCGGAACCGAATATCGCCATTTGTGAACTAATGATCGTCCGCTTAAACCCTCAATGAAATTTAACAAGGTATCCACTTTTTTTTTACCGAGTCATCATTTTGACCCGCTTTCTACCCAAAACAAACCACATTTTGGGGGTTTTCGAATTCCTTGTGGCAGTGTCGCAATTATTTAATCTATCCATGACGTTATTTGACCATCAATCACGCCTATCAAATACGTATTCAAACTTGTTAATAAATTTGGAGGTATGACATAAGAGGTCCTTTAACTCTTTCCTTTTCTTCATTTCTCACCCCTTTTATTTATTATACATTTTTCCCTCTCTTCTTGTTTATACTTTCAAATGTCGATAGCTTTACAAGAACAAACATGCAAACAACTTCTCTGCCTTTGACAAACCGTGTATTCTTTTTTTAAACTGCTATAGTTACTGACTCGTAGAACACACGAAACTGGAGTACGGGTCAACACAACTAGCCTATCTTGACCGAGTAGAACACAAGGTCCTAATTCAATTGAATAATGTGATTATCCTATAAATATGTTCATCTTCAATGTTAGGTAAAAAAGAACATGAGGTCAAACTCAAGTCATAATGAAGGGTGAAAGATTGATGAGAAATTGCATTCCATATCGTATATTCGACAATTTGTTGGCAAACATGAAGGCAATAGTACATAAAATATGAACTATCTAGCATAACTTATGTCCGTAACGAAAAGACTTGAGCCCTTTTTGTCTGGTGTCACATGGAAAAAAACAACGGTCGCTTTTATTCAGACATTTAATAACAACCCTGAGCATAGATTTTCCAAAATCATTATGTAATAAAATTAGTGAAAAAAGATTGATTAGCTTCACTTGACACTAGTAACTACCTTTATATATGTTCTTAGGTAAGATTCAATTAAAAACTCAGTGAAGTTGGTCAAAGTAAATAATCTGACTCAAAAAGTCAACTTTTTGTATGCTTAAAGATTTTATCCCAATTTAGAACATAAATATGTAAAGAACGACTTTTTATGATAATAAATTCACATAATAATACTTACTGAACTTAATTTCGATATGATAATAGTCAATCAGGTATAAAATACCACTATTTTCATCAAAAACATGGTTTGACTTTCAGAAAAAGTCAACCCTGTCAGCTGATGTTCCTAAGCTAACTTAACTTATAATCAGGTACGATAGATTTTTCTAAAAAATACTGGCAGAAGTTGAAGGAACTTTCATGTGTTTATTGTTCGACTAGTGATCTAGGTATGTTTGAGCTGTTAGATAACTCTAGTCAGCTTGAAGTTTTGTCTTTTAAGAAGTTATTTAACTATCCTGATGCCGAATTTCCGTTTATTAAACGTAGGAGGAGTGTTTTTAATGAACGATTATTCATACCGTTGATTAGTGGGACAGGGCGTTGGAGATGATTCCAGATGATAACTGTTTAGTTGAGGTTCATTTGGAAAATGTTAATGCGACTGATATGGGTGTTTCGTCGTTATCTAAATGTCGTGATTCAAACTAAATTTCACATTTTCGTTTAAGCATCGACACTTATCATTAGTAAGAATATGCTTATGGGTCCAAATTTTATGCATTAGCAGTGTTAAGAAGCTTCTAACTTACTTACCTTGTTACTAAAAATAATATGTAACTTGTTTTTACCTGGGTTCCGACTCGACATTGCGAGCCGACTAATCCCAGGGCGACTACCCTTTTGGATAGCCCGGAGTCGTCGCGGGTGAACCTCCATGGCCAATGGGGGATTAATTTTCTCCCCAGGGTTCGAACCCAAGACCTCTTGGCACTTTCGTCCTAAGAGGCTAAGCCATTACCACTGGGTCACCCCCATTGGTTTAATAGTATGTAACTTCAATATCAAAATAATTATCCTTCTATCCGAAAAACAAGTTGAAGGACTGCATATGCAATGTTCATCTATTTTGATAATTCTATGGCTAAAAGTGTTGAAAACAGAACTGTAAAAACATACGGTAGATATTAGCAATTTAATACTAGTGATCTTGTTGACCCGGTTTTGACCAGATAAGATCCAAGTCCATAAACAGACAATATGAAGCCCAATTTTCTGAAGAAAATCGAGATGATAGGTAACCAAATTGTAAGCTACATGTTCAATATCATTAACAACTCTCAGATATGTTCATTAATACAGGTCAACTATAATAGATGAAAGTCAATACTTTGACTCAAAAAGTCAAATGGCTTTGATTTTGATAAGATCAATACCCTGTTTTCAATACCTTTATTTATGAATTTAAAAAACATGATTATCACAAACATTAAGTCAAACTCTCACCATTTTCACTAAGAACAGAGTATCACTTTCTTAGAAAGTCATTTATATGGAATTAACAAATCAAATCTTTTCAAAAAAGTAGTCCAACTTTTGAATAAGCTTTTCTTTATAGTGATATAGTCCATCTGCGGTAAACATCCATACACCCTCACAAATTACCGCTAAACATGAAGGCATGCAAGTTTCACGTGGTACCATACAGAAAGAAGTAATGTCCTTTTCTTTAACAACATTAAAACTAGCTAGGAGATACAAAAACGTTAAAAAAAAAAAAAAAAAAAAAAAAAAAAAAAAAAAAAAAAACCTAACAAATCAACATCAAAGTGCCGAGAAAACAAGGAAATGGCTAACCAAACGGAACCTAAGAGGCTAAGATATGGTGCATAAACAAAAATGAGGGCGTGCACATTTACATATATGGAATATCACAACATCATTATAGCTAGGTAAGCAAAGCCCGACAGCCACATCCATGCCTTTGAGACCAAAGTGATTTAAACATTCCACAGTAATGTCGTTTTATTTTATTAGTTCATCTCGTGTTCCCAGCTTCAAACTCTGTCCAAACATGGACTTTACAAAATCATTCTCTGATGATAATGTCTTATTCCTGGAACATTTTAGGTAGCTTCTGTTTTTGACTTGGATAACAAAAACTCAGTGAATTTGATGAAAGTCAATAGTTTGACTCAAAAGTCAAATATTTTAATGGTTCACCATTTCTCCCAATGTAGATGATATTTATGCAAATCAAAACTTGTATATGATTTTAAATCACTTACAAAACTTTGTTGAATTTTATTATAAAATGATTATCTCCAATATCATGTAAAATCCAATCATTTAAACTGCTTATAAAAAGTAGTTTAACTTTACTCAGTACACTTCTAAAGTTATAAACTGTGTTATGTGAACTCCATGAGTTAACTTTTCTAACTTTAAAAATTTAAACTGCTTATAAAAAGTAGTTTAACTTTACTCAGTACACTTCTAAAGTTAATAACTATACCTTGATTTAACTGTATACAACTTGTATAGGAGACTTGAATCAGTAGTCCCGCCTCCTTGTACTTTTATTTACAGACCTGTGTGATGGCAAACATTGATTAAGTCGAGACAAAACCTATTATGCTGGAGATTAAGAATCGAGTTCAGTATGGCATATGAATAGAGCATTTTAGAATTATAAAATCATTTTATAAGAAAAAAATGGCAATTTAAATATTGCTTTTATGGTCATCATTTCAGATTCTTGAAGTCTTGACGAACGGAATATAAATATATGTTGGAAAACATGAAGCCTAACTTGATTCAACTAACAAATGTTATATTCGCTATTTTGCCCAAACATACAACTTTACCCAACCCATATTTGTAAATAGCTATAACTACTATAAAAGAAGAAAGAATTGGAGTACGGTCAACTACAACTAATCTGTCTAGGCTGCATTTTGCTAAAAATGATACTCCATGATAGGTCATATTTGTCTTCAATATTGGAAGCAGGGTATAGCATGAGATTATGATTTATTTGTATATATATCGCTGAGAATGAGCATGTGACGAGAGTGACGTTTACATGGGTTTATATGAAAGAGTAACATAATTACGCCTAACTATGGCTAACACGAAGGTAACACTACCAAAGTAATATGAAGCAGCTAGTAAAAGTTCTAATGATTTTGAACCTTTAGGTGAATTCTTATACCCTTTTTAACTGTTGTCACAAGGAAAAAAAATAGCAGTGTCATCTTATTTGATTGAAAAATCTCATGTTCCAGTATTTAACCTTCTGTCCCAATTTGAATTTTCCAACATTATTTTGTAATAGAACTACTGAACATATAAAATAGCTTCGTTAAACATGATAAAACACTACTGGCAACCAATTCAAGTTGGAAAAATTACTGATGACTTTACACAGGGTGAGTTCCGTCTATTCACATACACAAATTAGCATGTAGGTTAAATTGTAAATCACCTTGTGTGCTGAATTGCTGATTCGTGATTGCTTCACGTTTATAAAACACATGTCTGGTACAGAAACATCAATCATTGTAAGATCAATTAAAACGTACACATTTAAGTGGGGGTGTTTGATAACTATTTAATGGGATGATACAGCGTGAGTCACCTAGTCGGTCAGAAGGGACATTGTTTGATATGAAAAGTGATGACACTGAATGGCTCAAATGCCTTCTGAGTGGGCCAGCTCAAAAGATATGGTCTCCCATTCAGCATGAAATTTATATACGCAAATATGTTTTATTCTTTTAGCTGCACTTTAAAATGTCTAGCAATTTATTTGGTTTACTAACCTCCAACATTATTATAGGAAAGCATTGGTCAAACAACATGAAATGATACGATACTTTGATTAGTGCATACTATAAAAAACTGATCCTTATATATAAGTATAGAAATCAAGTGCCGAACTCAATTTATATGCATTCCGTTAGACGCATAAAATTGGATGCCGACGGAATTTTTATTTACAATTATAAATGTCCAACAACTTTTATTTTGTACTACTTATATTATATGTATGTATGTTATATCTAATAACGTATATACAATCCTACACACTTTTTAAATGTGCGTAAAAAATGTGAGAAAACGAGATATCTGCAGTACTAAATCATATAAAAATACAATATTAACATTAATAAACTAGGATCATTCTCTCTTAAAAACAACTACCAAACAATAGTTTTCAATCAGAACAACAATCATTCAGCAATTTTGTATCATTAAGCATCTTGATTCATTCGGCGCTAAATCATAATGGTTTTCAAAAAACAGAGAAAGTACCTGTTAATATACTTGTAGTTATTTGTGTGTTCTTTGTGCATTGTGCCTGTGTTTGGGACTGCTGTTGATATCTGATTATTATGGTTTTAAACAACAAATAACCAAGAATTCTAGTGTTTGGATAATGGAGGCTAACAGATTGTGATTATTTGAGGGCAAATTATATCAGAATCACTAAACACTAGCACACATAAGTAGTCCTTTTAAAATTGCTTATAAAAAATGTTAATTTGCTTACTAAAACTACTCTTCACTCACAAAATGCTTAACTGAACTTTCTTCACTCACAAAACCAAATACATCAAATCATCATCATCATTAACAACAACCTTCCCATCAGCTACTCGAACCCGATTCGATCCTATCCAGGGAGTTCACAACACACGAGAAAATCCAAGATTGCATCTGGAGAGTTATATATATCAAACTTTAACATTACTTTAATAAGCCTTGTGGCCAAAGTGCAAATAAATAAACCTTTCATTAAAAACCATGTGGCCAAAGTGTGAAAAACCAAAATTTTAAACAAAGTATCCACTTTTTTACTGTTCCGACCCGCTTTCTACCCAAATCAATTCACATTTTGCAGGTTTTCGAAGTTCTTGTGGCAGTAAAGCAATTGAATTGAACAATAAATTGATTAGGATACAGTAACTAAACGAGATTTAAGTACCAATTTTAGCTTATAAAAAATGATTTTATCTTCGGTTTTGCCCAAAAAACTTGTGTATGATAATTAAATCAATAATGAAACCTTAACTGAAATCATTTTTAACATGACAATATCATATCCAAACTCATATATGAAAACCTCAGTGAAAATATGATGAAAGCCAGTAGTTTGACTCAAAAGTCAAATATTTGCATGATTAATGATTTCAACCAAATGTAGAGCTTATTTATGTATATAAAACTAGTTTATGATCTTACATCACTTATAACACTTTCTTAAGTTTATTTTTATCATGATCATCACCAACCTTTTATCATAGTCCCACCATTTTCATCGAAAACACAGTTTGACTTTCTGAACAAGTCAACTTGTTTATTGATCTAAAGTAATAAGTACTAGTACAGCATCCAAGTTAGGATTATAGCTTGATCTAACAGTGTATACATTAAAAAAGTACTAATACCGAAAGGTAAAATGACAATCATACTTTGAAACACTTCTTTACAAACAATCATACTTTGGGAGTGTACCAGAGAAAACTATCAATGACCGAAATGGATTGAGCCAAAATCACTTGATTGATTTCAATGCACATGAGACTAGATGCGGAGAGATATGAGCTTTAGATCACCTTCTGAGCTGAGCGGCAATTGCTTCCTGCTCACCGGACCTTGAAAGATCAAGTTGAAACAAAGTATTAAAAAAACGTAAAATCTGTATGATAAACCATACCCTACTGAATCCATTCGAGTTGAGAAAGTGCTTAATGACTTACCTGATCAGAGTTCACTTGGCTAACTGTTATGTGCTGATTGATGAATTCTTCCTGCTGATCAGACCTCCTAATAGCAGAAAATGGTTAAATTGTTAGAATCATAGTAAAACACATAAATTGCTGAATCAATGAATATTTCCAAAATAAAGTACCTGTTAAAATAGCTCTTTATGTATTGGCTCCTTTGGCATGTGTTATTAATGGTTATATGTAGCAGACTATTTCATCAACATCATCATCACAGGTTCTTCGTCTCTTGAGTAATAAACCACATCGACCCAACAATACACAGACCTCTCAACTGGAAATGCTTATATGTAGCGGAAGATGGCTTATGCCTTTACCTTCTATGTTCAACTCTTTCAAACCTTCTAAGCATCCAATATCCTCAGGAAATTAAACAACTTGAATACAACCGCGGAGACGTAAGTTGTTTATACATTTCATCTTACAAATGCTGTTTGGAATATATTGTAAAAGCTTACAGTCTGTTAAGATTAGCGTCTCTAAAGATTCTAACCGGCCAAGATCATCGGGTAACTTCTCAAGAAGTAAACATGACTTAAGTTTGAGAGATTTCAGATGTTTCAACATACAAATGCTATCTGGAAGATTTTTAATCTTTGTAGATGAAAAAGTCAGCTCCTCTAGACATTCTAACCGATCAAGGTCCTTGGGTGCTTTTGAAATACTCCCTTCAAGTTTAAGCTTTCTTAAACATTGTAAACTACAAATACTTCTTGAAAAGCTCTCAAGATTGATATAGGCACACAGACCTATAGAAATTAGCCTTTCAAGATTTCCAAACGATGAAGCTGGATCTTCTTTATAATAACATTCAAACCGAAACTTTGGAGAATCATTGTCGGAGTGCAATGGGCAAACATCTGTGGGGTCTGCGATCATACGTAACTCAGATAAAGCCACATGTTTAGAACATTTATCAAACTCAAAAGACTTAAACCTCCCACATCCAATGGGAGCATTAATTTCTACCAAATCATAACAATTTTCAAGCTTTAACCATTCAAGATTTGAAGTCATCCCAAGGTCAAGGGTCTTCAACTTTGTATCACTGAAGTCGAGATATTCGAGCTTTGGACTTTCAACAGGCATTTGAAGTTCTACCAAATCTTTACAGCCTTTGAGTACTAGAATCTTAAGATTTGGAGTATTCCCGAGGTGAAGGTTCTTCAACTTTAAATGACTGAGGTCGAGATTTTTGAGCTTTGGACTTTCAACAGGCATTTGAAGTTCTACCAAATCATTACACCCTACGAGTATAAGCTTCTCAAGATTTGGAGTATTCCCGAGGTGAAGATTTGTCAACTTAGGGTGAGATATTTGAGCTTTATATTATGAGCAGGCATATGAAGCTCTACGAAATCATAACAGTAGGAAATAGTCAACTGCTCAAGATTTGGAGCCAACCTAAGGTCAAAGGTCTGTAATTGTTAGAAATTAATGTATTTCAAAATAAAATATCTTAGATATTTGTGATGTTTGAAGAAAGTGATAGAAGAGTCGTCGGCTTAACCGACATAATTTAGCCGACAATGTAACCGACAATGTGAATTATAAATAGCCATGTCCTCTACAATGTAAGATAAGAGAAAAAAATCAATAATAAAAGAAAAGTTTGCATCAATCACTATAATCTTCCTTTATCAAAAATAAATATTCCTCCTCAATCATATCACGATTCAAACTTTCATTTAATAATCAAAAAGTGAATTCCACTTTAATCATTACACTAAAATAATTATTCTGTACACACCTACTTTCCAACAATTGGTATCAGAGCTACATAGGGCGTTTATTCGAGTACACCATGTCTACCGCTGGTGCATACAATATTCCTGTCCCCATCTTTGATGGCGATAACTATGATTTTTGGAGCATCCGAATGAAGACATATTTCCAAGCTCAAAGCTTGTGGGATATTGTTGAAGATGGATTTAAAACTCCAAAAGATGTCAAAACTCTGCCCGCGGATCAACAAGAACAACATAACAAAAATGTTGTAAGAAATGCAGCCGCTCTAGGCTACATTCAACAAGCCTTGACACCATCTATCTTTCCACGTATCATGGGAGCTACAACAGCAGAAGAGGCGTGGAAAATACTTAAAGAAGAGTTTCAAGGAAGTGCCAAGGTGAGATCAGTCAAACTTCTAACTCTAAGACGAGATTTTGAAAATTTAAAAATGAAAGATTTTGAGACCGTAAAAGATTACTACTCTAGAATTAAAGAGATAGTAAATCAAATGAGAGCCTCTGGAGATGATATAAATGATAAAAGAATTGTTCAAAAAATACTAATCACAATTAATGATAAATATCATCATGTCATTACTGCTATTGAAGAGTCAAAAGACATTGAGACTCTTTCAGTAACAGAACTAATTGGCTCTCTTGAAGCATATGAGGCTAGACTGAGTCGGCGAAGTGATGACTCACTTGAAAGTGCCTTTCAGTCTAAACTCAAATTAAGGTCTCAAAAATCTAATAATGGGGGAAAAGAAATTTTGAAGAAAAATCAAGAGGAGGAGAAAAACCCAGAACTGGGTTTGATCAAAAAAGAAAAAGTTATCCTCCATGTGGTATTTGTGAAAAAACAAACCACTTGGAAAAAGATTGTTTCCACAAAGGAAAACCAAAATGCAACAACTGCAAAAAATTTGGACATCTGGAGAAAGATTGTCGTTTAAAACAAAATCTTCAAGCTAACTACACGGAAGAAAACGAAGATATACCGGAAAATAACAAGCAGCTATTCTATGCGTGCCATGTTGCGAACGAGCAAAAAGAAGATACTTGGTTCATCGACAGTGGCTGCAGTAACCACATGACCGGAGACGAGAAGTTATTCAGCAGCATCAACACAACAGTAAAGTCCCGTGTCAAATTGGGAAATGGAGCACTCGTTGATACAAAAGGAAAAGGTACGATAGCTGTTCAAACTAATAACAGTACTCGATCCATTAATGATGTTCTTCTAGTTCCAAGCCTAGCAAGTAATTTGCTAAGTGTTGGACAAATGATGGAGCATGGCTACTCTCTTCACTTTGAAGATGAGTCATGCGTCATTCGTGATAAGAAAAATAATAACAAATTAATTGCCGAAGTACGAATGGAAAATAGAAATTTTCCACTTCGCTGGCATTATATCAGAGACACAGCCATAAAAGCTCAAGTAGATGAATCATGGCTATGGCATCGAATATTTGGCCACTTCAACTTTCACGCACTAAAAATTCTTCAACAGAAAAATATGATGAGGGACTTTCCAATCATACAGGAAATCACTGACACATGTGAAAGCTGTATGATGGGCAAGCAACATAGAAAACCTTTCCCTCGTGACAAAGCTTGGAGAGCAAGGGAAATACTAGAGTTGGTACACACTGACGTATGTGGACTAATGAGGACCCCATCTCAAAATCAATCCAGGTACTTTATCCTCTTTATTGATGATTATTCTAGAATGACCTGGGTTTATTTCATGCGTGAAAAATCAGAAGTTTTTACTATATTTAAAAAATTCAAAATTTTCGTTGAAAAGAAAAGTGGCCATTTTATAAAAACACTAAGAAGCGATAGAGGAAAGGAATACACCTCTATAGAATTTAATAAATTCTGTGAAGATGAATGAGTTAATCGCCAACTAACAGTTGGTTATGCTCCTGAGCAAAATGGTGTCTCTGAACGTAAAAACAGAACTGTAATGGAAATGGCCAAAACAATGATACATGAAAAAGGCCTTCCAAACAGTTTCTGGGCTGAAGCTGTATACACAACTGTATACTTGCTAAATAGATGTCCAACTAAAACTGTGGAAAATAAAACTCCAATTGAAGCATGGAGTGGAAAGAAACCTTCAGCAAAACATCTAAGAGTGTTTGGATGTATCTGCTACATCCATGTTCCAAAGGAGAAACGTCACAAGCTCCAAGAAAAATTAGATAAAGGAATATTCTTGGGCTATAGCTCAAAGTCAAAAGGCTATCGAGTCTATAACTTGAAAACCAAAAAGCTCGTGATCAGCAGAGATGTGGAGTTTGATGAAGATGCTTCTTGGAATTGGGAGAAAGACAAAGTTGAAAAACCAGCATATCTACCACGGATATCTATGGAGACTCCAGCTGAACAAACACCACAAATTCAGCATTCTGGAGGAGAAGCAAGTACAAGTACAGGCGAAACGAGTCCAGCTACACCAACGTCTCCGTCATCAGCACTACCTTTGGAGCAAGAAGATTCAAGTCCGAAGTCAACGCCTGGAAGAGTCAAAGCATTAGCTGAAATCTATGAGACGTGCCCTCAAATTTGTAATTTCACATCTGTGGAACCTGAAAGCTATGAAGTTGCAGCCAAAGACGAAAAATGGGTGATGGCGATGAATGAAGAAATTAAAATGATCGAGAAGAACGACACATGGGAGTTAGTTGATCTTCCCAAAGATAAAGAAATCATTGGAGTTAAGTGGGTCTACAAAACAAAACTTAACCCCGATGGTTCCATACAAAAACATAAAGCAAGGTTGGTTGCTAAAGGCTACTCACAACAACCTAGAGTCAACTACAACGAAACTTTCGCACCTGTAGCTCGACTTGATACTATAAGAACACTTGTGGCATTGGCAGCTCAACGAAGGTGGAAGATTCATCAACTAGACATAAAATCAGCATTTCTAAATGGGTTTCTTGAAGAAGAAATATACGTGGAACAACTACAAGGATTCGTCAAGAAAGGAAAAGAAGATCAGGTCTTAAAGCTAAAGAAAGCTTTATATGGACTTAAACAAGCTCCATGAGCTTGGTATAGTCGTATTGACAGCTACTTCACAAGTTCTGGATTTAGGAGGAGCGAAAGCGAGCCTACGCTCTACATCAAAACCCAAGGTAACTCTAACACTCTCATTCTTTCCTTGTATGTTGATGATGTTATTTATACAGGAAATAATGAGAGAATGATACAAGAGTTTAAAAAAGACATGATGAAGACATTTGAGATGAGCGACCTTGGATTGATGCATTATTTTCTTGGCATCGAAATAAGTCAAGAAAATGATGGCATCTTCATATGTCAAAAGAAATATACTTAAAACCTCCTAAAAAAAATTTAAACTATACGGTTGTAAAACCGTAGCCACACCTCTTGTCGTCAACGAGAAGATGAAGAAAGAAGATGGATCTGAGAAGGCAGATGCTTCAAGATTCAGAAGTCTCATTGGAAGTCTACTGTATCTAACAGCAACAAGACCAGACATAATGTACGCAACTAGTCTGCTATCCAGGTTCATGCAAGATCCTACTCAAATACATTATGGGGCTGCAAAAAGAATATTAAGATACTTGCAAGGCACTAAGGATTATGGAATATGGTACAAGCCCACTACAGAGTCAAAACTTTATGGATATACAGATAGTGATTGGGCCGGATCAGTGGATGACATGAAAAGTACTTTAGGATATGTATTCACACTTGGATCTGGTGTATTCTCATGGGCGTCTAAAAAGAAAGATACGGTGGCGCAATCATCAGCAGAAGCAGAATATATAGCAGCCGCAAATTCAGCAAATCAAGCGATTTGGCTAAGGAGAATTCTAGAAGATATGGGCGAGAAACAAAATGAAGCTACACAAATATTCTGCGACAACAAGTCTACAATTACAATGGCAAAGAATCCCGTATTTCACGGAAGAACAAAGCATATAGCTATCAAGTATCATTTTCTGCGAGAAGTCTCAGCAAAAAAGGAGATAGAACTATACTACTGCAAGACTGAAGAACAAGTTGCAGATATTTTCACCAAAGCATTACCAAGACCAAAGTACGAGTTGCTGCGCAACATGCTCGGAGTAACATCGAAATACATTAAGGAGGAGTGTTAGAAATTAATGTATTTCAAAATAAAATATCTTAGATATTTGTGATGTTTGAAGAAAGTGGTAGAAGATTCGTCGGCTTAACCGACATAATTTAACCGACAATGTGAATTATAAATAGCCATGTCCTCTGCAATGTAAGATAAGAGAAAAAAATCAATGATAAAAGAAAAGTTTGCAACAATCACTATAATCTTCCTTTATCAAAAATAAATATTCCTCCTCAATCATATCACGATTCAAACTTTCGTTTAATAATCAAAAAGTGAATTCCACTTTAATCATTACACTAAAATAATTATTCTATACACAACTACTTTGCAACAGTAATTCTGATATGTTGATGGTGAGGAACTTGAGCTTAGGAAGAACCTAACATAAGTAGAAAAAACAGTTAATATTGGTGCAATGACAAACCAATATATATAAAATGATTAATTCTACATTTTCTTCTCCATATTCCCAAATATGAACAATATTGCTGCCATACAATTCAAGTTCAACAAGATATTTTCCTTGAAATGCGTTCGGTAAACTCGAAAAAGGAAAACCCCACCATCTCATAAATCGTAAGGAATTTAGAAGGTATTCGCTAATTTTATCAAATTGAACAACATTGCTCTTAGAATAATAATAATACTTGTGGAGATCTATGCGAATAAATCTAAGATCCTTCATTTTGCTAGACCTTTTACTGCAATTTCAGCACTGAAATCCGGTGACTGGAAGTATAGACATTTTGTTTCTTGGGTACCCTGAAATCGAAAAAATAAAACCCATTAATTTTTGTGGGAACTCTAAATTTCAAAACGCCCAAAAATTACTGATCAAATTGAGAGTGAATGAAGATGATAATTTGATTTGAATTAATGAATTTTTGAGCGATTATTAGAGAAAGAAAGTGAAGTTAGGGAAAATCTAAGATCCTTCATTTTTGCTAGACCTTTTACTGCAATTTCAGCACTGAAATCCGGGGACTGGAAGTATAGACATTTTGTTTCTTGGGTACCCTGAAATCGAAAAAATAAAACCCATTAATTTTTGTGGGAACCCTAAATTTCAAAACGCCCAAAATTACTGATCAAATTGAGAGTGAATGAAGATGATAATTTGATTCGAATTAATGAATTTTTGAGTGATTATTAGAGAAAGAAAGTGAAGTTAGGGAAAACTTTTAGAGACACAAACAAAGAGAATTGTTATGTGTTTTTTATGTGAAACATATTTAAACTAACGGAGTTAGAAATTTTGGACCAAAATGAAATATTCAGGAAACCAAAACGACAAAATGTAGTTAACTCTCAGTTTTATTAAATCATAACTTAATTCTTACCAGGTCATTAGTCAATATATACTCAATTTCCTCATTAACCCACAATCGGCTATGTCTTTGAGGTTCATCGGGATGTGACCGACGGACAATATTCCTTCCCATCTCTTCTAAATGGTCATGCATCCCCAATCGCCCATCTTCATCATAAGTTATAAGAGATTTCTGCAGAAGAACTCTTAAGCCATATATACCAAAAAATCCACGGCTTTCAAGCACTCTAATTGCATCTTCTTTGTACCAACCTTTTAGTATGCATGCAACATCCAAAAATATTTGTCTGCAATCCTCCTCCAGACCATTATAGCTTATTTCCAATACTTCCATAGTATCCTTAAGTGGAATTGTTTCTAGTCTTTTTATGGCATTTTTCCATTCAGACTCATCTAGATCACGAAGATGTGAACCCATAACTTTGATCGTTAAGGGAAGACCGTCAGCATATTGTAAAATTTTTCCTGATAACTCTTCGTACCCTTGAATCGGATTCTCTCTTCCAAACGCACACCTACTGAAGAGGCAATCCGCTTCCGCCTAGCATAAATCCGTCGGGCTGATGTTGACAATAGATTGAGCCATCCCATGTCATCCCGATCTTGGATATCTGCTGCAGTACAAGAAATAAACCGGTTAGAAGGGGTCCGGGGCCGAAGCCCCGGAGCCACCCTCCGACGGTCAAGTCAGTTTAGTAAAGAGGTATGTGTGAGTTTTAGTGAGAGAGATCTCATACCATTGAGAGTGATCAATGCCTTCTATTTATAGGACTTATTTATCATTGTCTGGTGGGCCCAGGTCATGATAGCGACGTATTTAGGCGGGAAATATTTAGCCCGGCAGGGTCAGCCCTGGAAGGGTCAACCCCGGAAGGGACTTGCTGCAGCCCCGGGAGGGGACTTGCTCCAACCCCGGAAGGGGATTTGCTCCAGCCCCGGAAGGGGACTTGCTTCAGCCCCGGAAGGGGACTTGCTCCAGCCCTGGAAGGGGACTTGCTCCAGCCCCGGAAGGGGACTTGCTCCTTTATATCCTTCCCGGACCATACGTCATCATGTCCCCCAGTCTAGTATGGTATGGTTCTGACCATGTCGTGCTAGACTCTACTTTGTTAGTGTCCATCATTTTCCTTCCGGTGTTGGAATGCTTGGTTTCCCGTGTTGAACGGTAAAGACCCCGTGAGAAGAACGTTATTTCTATAGTCGGGGTAACACTAGCATCGACCGAATACCTTTGTGTTCATCTCTTAGTAGAAGATGATGAAAAAGGGTTTATGAAGATGGAGATGGTCTCCATGTATTATGCGGTGAAAAGGGGCAAAGGTGTAGCCACCTTGTACGAGCTTGTAACAATAGTGTGGACATTACATCCGTCTTCAGATTTCCCGGAGAATGTACTTCCGTAGTTGTGCGAATATTGAATTCGTCCTTTTGCGAATATTGAATTCGTCTTTGTGTGAATATAGAATTCGTCTTTGTGCGAATATAGAATTCGACTTGGTGCGAATATAGAATTCGTCTTGGTGCGGATATAGAGTCCGTCTTTGTGCGGATATAGAGTCCGTCTTGGTGCGGATATAGAGTCCGTCTTTGTGCGAATATAGAATTCGTCTTGGTGCGAATATAGAATTCGTCTTTGGTGCGAATATAGAATTCGTCTTTGGTGCGAATATAGAATTCGGCTTGGTGCGAATATAGAATTCGTCTTTGGTGCGAATATAGAATTCGTCTTTGGTGCGAATATAGAATTCGGCTTGGTGCGAATATAGAATTCGTCTTTGGTGTGAATATAGAATTCGTCTTTGGTGATGGGCTTGCAATTCACTTATATGCTTGAGTTAATTAGAAGGTTACGCCTCCTGGTACCGGGCTTGCAATGCCTCTTACGTACTTGAGTTAATTTGAAGGTTACTCATCCTCGTACTTTTTAGCGAATATTACTTTTGAGTACGGAGCTAATTATGAGGTTGCTCATCCTTTTTGTATCATAATGCTTTAATAATGAAATGGTATTTCACGTGTATTATAATAAATGTCAGGTCAATATCAACTAAGATATAGTTAATGGTATTATCATACCGGTATAGCCCCCAAGTTTAATGGTACTATGTTTTATTAGTAGCATAAAACTTTTATAACAAAAAATTATGTTATCTTATGCTAAATATTAGCAAACGTGTTACACAAATATTTCAAATATGGGACATTGAGGTATTTGTTTATGCATGGTGCCCGGACTCCGGAAGTCCATTAATAAAAATTGGGCCACCAATTAGATGACCATACTTCATTGATCATTTTATAAATCAAGTAAGATTCATTGATTATTTTATAAATGAATGTGCGACTAAGGTCAAGATTCATTGATTATTTATTATAATGTAAATCAACGTATGACACGTATGAGGTCATTTTTTTATTGATTCATAAAGCTAGGTAAGGGTCATCTTTTATTTTTAAAAGATAAAGATTGCAACTCTTTGTGGAGTAAAGTCTACCACTCCTTTTTCTTATCTCCATAAACTTGGTACAAAATATGTTTCTCTTCCATTTTTCACCAGCTAAAAAACTTTCATATCTCTCTAGCTAAAAAGAGACACACATATATGATTGTTCGTGTAGGTGTCCGGACGACCCATTCCAGACGGATCGAACCGGACGGATCCCATTCAAAGTCGTCCGGCCCGGAACGCAATAACAATAATAATAAGTAATAAACAAGGACAAAAGGAACCTCGGGAAAAACCAAGAAACGTACAAGGCCACCATCCCTGCATTTAATGGAATGGTACGGTAAGTACATGAACAGTGCACCGCCTACAACAACTGTTCACGTACCAGATCCATTCTCCCAGGTACAGCAACTGTTCACGTACCGGATCCATGCCCCTAGGTACAGCAACTGTTCATGTACCAGATCCATGCCCCCAGGCACAACAGGTAACAAGTGGCTGGGACACTATAAATACCCCAGCGCATTCAATACTCAAGCCAACTACTTCACTCATATTTATTACTCACCTACATACTCTACATTTACTCCAAACCGGATAAATACTTATCCTTGCACCGAAGCTTGGTCTTGGGATAAAACCCAGGACGAGGCTAACGGGTTCATCTTTGTTTGCAGGGTCTCACTCGGTTCAAAGGGAAACGGCCTCAACGAACCTAGTCCGAGTCTTTACCTCAACAAACTGGCGCCATCCGTGGGACTCAAATTCAATCCACCACAAAGCGTAGAATGAGCGGTTCTTACCATTTCACCCCTCTTCCAAATCGCTCGGAAGGAGACGGTCCGTCCAGGGGACCTGCACCCCCGGATCCACAAGCCCTCATAGAAGGCCATGTGTCAGCTCTTAAGGAGCTGATGAAGCAATCAGCAAACCGCGACCTGATCAAGCCACTGCTTCTAAACTTTGAGGACGACCTGACGGACGAAGAAGGGGGAAGCCCCGTAAGAAAGACAGGCCGCAAGGATAAAGCGGCGGCGGTCGACGACCTGAACAAACCTCACAAAGAAATGATAAAGTGTCCGTTCACCAGAAGGATCATCGAGTTCTCCGCTCCGAAGCACAAGATACCAACGAATCTCAAATTATATAATGGGACGACTGATCCGGACGACCACATCAACCGGTTCACTGGAGCGGGGAACCACGAAGAATGGCCGATGCCCGTGTGGTGTCGAATGTTCCAACAAACATTAGATGGGAAGGCTAGAGGATGGTTCGATAAATTACCAACTGGGAGCATTGATAGTTGGGATGACCTCCAAAGGAAGTTCCTGATCAGATTCGGTATACTGAGGGTGTGTGTCAAGGACCTCACAGAAATTAACAAGATCCACAGAAGAGCCAATGAAAGTCTGCCGGATTTCAAAGAACGATGGGTAAGTGAGGCGAACTACTTCCCGGACGCTCCAGAAATAATGCAGGTTTCCTCTTTCTTGAACGGCCACCACTGTCCGGAACTGGCAAAGAAATTCTCTGACACAATCCCAAAAACAGTTGACGAGATGCTAGCGAGGGTCGAAGATTACATCCGGTCGGAAGAGGCCTTCCGAAACACCGAGTTACCAAAGGGGGAATACGCCCGGAAGGATGTGGGAGGATCACATATGGCAAAAAACGAGCGGCCCCACAAAAGCTTTGAAGATAGACGGGGGTGGGGTCCCAGGCCCATGTTTCGGCCTAAGGACCGCCCTTCCCCATATGCTCCCCCAAGGCAGGAACTCGTCCGAAACCCTCGTTACGGGTTCAAGGATGATAAGAACAGGTTGACGTTAGAATCATTGAAACGCACCCCCAGGGAAATCTTGGCTATTGAGCATCACCTCTGGCTACCACAGCCGCCCCCTTTGCCCGGCACTCCTAGGAAGGAAAACCTCGACAGGTACTGTGATTACCACGGAGAAAAGGGGCATTACACAAACGATTGCTTTCAGCTAAAAAAGCAATTGGAACTCGCTTTAGAATCCGGTAAGCTAAGTGACCTGGTCAAAGATGTAAGGCAGAGAGGCAAGGCTCATCAGAAAAAGGACGGCCAGCAGGGAAGGAAGATCATTAATATGGTTAGTGGCCGAGGGGAGGGCCGGAAAAGAAAGACGATGACCACCACAGAAAGCTGGATGAACGTGCCTATAACTTTCCCCCCAATACCGACGGACGACCTGGCAGAAGAAGCCATCGTAGTAGAAGCGGAAATCGCTGGGTACCTAGTGAAGAGAGTCCACATAGACGAAGGAGCCTCGTGTGAAATCATGTTTAAGCACTGCTTCGATAACCTACATCCAGCCATCAGAGCAAGCATAGTTGAAACAGCAACGACTCTGGCAGGTTTCTCCGGGGAACAGGTGAAACCCTTTGGAAAAATAGAATTGGACGTATGCTTCGGTAGCGGTGGTTTTTGCAGCCGCACTACAATGAAGTTCTTCGTGGCAAGCGCACCCTCACCTTTCAACATTATAATAGGACGATCAGGATTAAAAAAGTTACGAGCCATCCCTTCCACTATACATTCAATGATGAAATTCCCGACTCCCAAAGGAATAGCAACGTTAGTCACTCAAGCAGCATCGGTATTCGAGTGCCGAGAAATAAACAAAAAAAGAGTAACGGAAGAGGAACCCGAACCGGTAGAACAGAAGGAGATCGCATCAACCGAGGAAGTCATGGTGAATCCTGCTTATCCTGACCAATTGGTATCCATAGGACGAAATCTGTCGTCCGCCGGTTCGGAAAGCCTAAAGAATATGCTTAAGAGGAACATGGATATCTTTGCATGGGAACCAGCTGATATGACAGGCGTCCCCAGGCGAATCATGCAACACACCCTGAACGCCAATCCATATATCACTCCCGTGAGTCAAAAGAAGAGACCCCTCTCAGCAGAAAAAAGCCAAGCGGTTACGAAAGAAGTAAATGAGTGGTTAAAAGCAGGGATAGTAAGGCCGGTGCAATACCCAACATGGATCTCCAACCCGGTCCTAGTAAAAAAAGGGGACGGGAGCTGGAGGATGTGTATCGACTTCAAGAACGTTAACTCAGCATGCCCAAAGGATTACTATCCCCTCCCGGAGATAGATTTAAAGGTAGAATCAATCATAGGCTCCAAATACAAGTGCTTCCTGGACGCCTACAAGGGGTACCACCAAGTGCAAATGGCCGCCGAAGACGAAGAAAAAACAGCATTCTACACAGACCAAGGAACATTCTGTTACACCAAGATGCCGTTCGGTTTAAAAAATGCAGGAGCCACGTATCAGTACCTGGTCGACACGGCTTTCCAGTCTCAAATCGGCCGAAACCTAGAGGCTTACGTTGATGATATGGTGATCAAAAGTACAACGGAGAAAACCCTGCTAGCTGACATAGCGGAAACATTCGACAACCTCAGGAGGATAAACATGAAACTCAATCCGAGGAAATGCTCGTTCGGTGTCCAAGAAGGAAAATTCTTGGGATACATGGTGACATCCGAGGGCATACGAGCAAATCCGGAAAAGACGAAAGCCATCACGGATATGCAATCTCCTAAGACGCTGCGAGAAATGCAAAGCCTCTCGGGAAAATTGGCTGCTTTAAACAGGTTTCTCGCCAAATCAGCGGAGAGGGCTCTACCATTCTTCGAAACTTTAAAGAATATCACAAAAGTGAACAAGGACGAGTTCCGTTGGACGGACGATGCGGAGAAGGCTTTCCAAGAACTCAAGAGGGTCATCGTTAACCTTCCATACCTGGCCGCCCCTAAACCGAAGGAACAACTGTGTGTCTACCTAGCGGCAGCAAAAGAGGCAGTCAGTGCCGTTTTATTGGTCGAACGAAACGGAAAACAGCTTCCAGTCCATTATGTCAGCCGAACGCTACATGAAGCCGAGTGCAACTACGCTCCGCTTGAAAGACTAGCCCTATCGTTGCTCCACGCGTCAAGAAGACTCAGGAGGTATTTTGAGGCACACCCAATTAAAGTCATCACCGACCAACCGATCAAACAAATCCTAAACAAAGCGGAGGCTTCAGGAAAACTGGCCAAGTATTCTGTTGAATTGGGGACGTATGACATAACATATGAGCCAAGAGGTGCAATCAAAGGGCAAGTGTTGGCGGATTTCATAAATGAAGTTCCGGTAGACAGCAACGGAAGGATAGAGGAGCAGGTAACGACCAAGCTAAGAAATCCGGACGAAGAAGACGAGTGGATTTTGTATACGGACGGTGCATCAGGAAAGAGCGGATCGAGAGCAAGCCTAGTCCTAATAAGCCCAACAGGGACGGAGTACACCTATGCCCTTAGGTTGGATTTCCCCAGCACGAACAACCAGGCGGAATACGAGGCATTGCTCGCCGGATTAAGAATAGCGAAAGAAATGAAAGTATCCGCTCTCTCCGTAAAGGTCGATTCTCAGTTGGTGGCACGGCAAATCAATGGTGAATTTGTAGCTTACACGGATAACATGACAAAATACTTAGCCGAAGCAAAACGCAACATAACCCACTTCCAGAAATTCCGAATAGCAAACATACCTCGGAACCAAAACATGAAAGCAGACATACTGAGCAAACTAGCATCCGTCACTTTCAACCACCTCACAAAAGAAATCCTTGTGGAAATACTGGGCAAACCATCTATAGAAACAACAGAGGTCAACACAATAGTAGAAGAAGAAGAAGATAATTGGATGACACCGATCGTAAGATGTCTCCAAGAGGGGAAATGGCCGGCCGACAAGAACGAAGCTAGGGCCCTCCGGATGAAAGTAAGTCAATACGTCATGGAGAGCGACGTCCTTTTCAAAAAATCCTATCTCATGCCTATGCTAAGGTGCGTAGGACCCTTACAGGCAAACTATGTCATACGGGAGTTACACATGGGAGCATGCGGAATGCATTCCGGGCATCGGTCGGTAGTAGCAAAGGCAATCCGGCAAGGATATTACTGGCCCACTATGCACCGGGACGCAAGGGATGAAATAAGGAAATGTGATTCTTGCCAGATACACTCACCGGTGCCAAAACTCCCCAAGAACATAATGACATCTATTATGGCACCTTGGCCATTCTACCAATGGGGAATGGATGTCCTCGGTCCGCTCCCGGCGGCCCCGGGAAAGGTCCAATATGTCATAGTGGCGATCGACTACTTTACCAAGTGGATTGAGGCGAAACCCTTAGCCAGAACCACCGGCAAGGAGGTTATCAAATTTGTGTGGGACAATATAGTATGCCGATATGGTCTTCCATCCATCATCGTGACAGACAACGGAACAAACTTTGTCAAGGATCCGTTCAAAACTTGGTGTCAAAAACTAAAAATAACACAGATAAATACAGCGGTAGCTCATGCACAAGCAAATGGGCTAGTGGAAGGAGCAAACAAGAGCCTCATGAAGGGCATCAAGACACGCTTGGGAAGAGAAAGGGCCGGTTGGGTAGACGAATTACCCAATGTCCTATGGCCTCACCGAACATCTTTGAAAACAAGCAACGGTGAGACGCCATTCAGCCTAACATATGGAAGCGAGGCGGTAATTCCTGTAGAAATCGGAATGCCAACTCACAGAACCATGATGGTTCAGGAAGGGATGAACGAAGACGAAATGCGTCTAAACCTGGACATACTACAAGAGAGGCGCGAAGCGGCAGCCATCAAAGAAGCGAAGTACAAATCCAAAGTGGAACAATACTACAACAAAAGAGTCCGGCCGGCATCATTCAAGGTCGGGGAATTTGTGTATCGAAAAAACGAGGCCAGCAGGGTAGAAAACTTGGGAAAGCTAGGACCTACTTGGGAAGGACCATACCAAGTGATTGAAGCCTTCCAGAACGGCTCGTACAAGCTTATGACACTAGATGAAAGGGAAGTTCCACGCACATGGAACGCAATGAATTTAAGGCGATGCTATATGTAAACAAATGTAATCTTAAGTATTTAATGTGAAATGAAATGAACGCTACATTCCGGTTGGAATGACAGCAATTTTCCCGCAAAAACATGTAAGACATAAGTTAATAATGACTCCGGTGGACAGCTAGCTACCTCCGTCGATGTGTAGTCAATGTCTATTATTACTAACCCAGGTGCTGTTCACCGAACGGTTATCATACCCCAATTGTGCTATTCACAAGGGAAGAACCCAGGTGCTGTTCACCGAACGGTTATCATACCCCAATTGTGCTATTCACAAGGGAAGAACCCAGGTGCTGTTCACCAAACGGTTATCATACCCCAATTGTGCTATTCACAAGGGAAGAACCCAGGTGCTGTTCACCGAACGGTTATCATACCCCAATTGTGCTATTCACAAGGGAAGAACCCAGGTGCTGTTCACCGAACGGTTATACCATTCAAAAGGTGCTATTCACCGCATGAGTACGAAATACAAAATACGCACAAACAACCTTGAACAAACAAACTAAGCAGGTAAATAAACCAAAGGTAAGAAAGCATAACATGACATAAACTTGAAACAATCCAAATATACATACAAGGTAACATTGCCGCTCGGGCAAAGGGGCGCTACAAACAGTTACAAAACAACACCATTCATCTTAACAAAAACGTTCTAACTGTTCAAAAAACTAAGTTATTACAACTTTAAGGCTGCGCAGAGCCTGAACCACCTTGGCCGGGGGTTGGAGGGGTTTCATCCGGAAGCAGATTCTGTAGATCAGCCAGACTTTTGTTGTGGGCACAAGAGATTTTGTCAACATAGGAGTACCGCTTGTCAAACAAAGCGTCATAGTCCGGGTAAAGTTTCGCCCCGGCCTCCAGATCAAATCCAGTTGAGGCATCAAGAATAGCTTGGACGGCCTCGGGAGAACGGCCCTCTTGAACTCCCTGTAGCCAGCCAGCAGCAATAGCCGTATTAAACGGACCGGCCAAGCTCCTTTTGTATTCTTCACTCTGAAGTAGACGCCGAACGAAAGTAGGAAAATCTTCTCTCTCTTGGGCCAACTTCGTACACGCACTCTCTGACCCAGCAAGTTTGGCCTCCAAGTCCCTAATCTTTACGGCCTGCTCGGCCCCAATTCTAACCAGGTTCAACCTCTCCTGCTCAAGCTCATCGACCCGGTCAACCGCAGAATTTCTCTCGGCTCTAACTCCCAGAAGCTCTTGCCTACATTCTTTGAAACGGAGCTCAACATCCTTGCAAGATTGATGCTTGTGAGAAAGATCAGCATACTGCTCAGACAACGACTCAAACCGCATCAGAACGTTGGCTTGTTCTAGCATACACATCCCCAGCGACCGATAGGACCGCTTGACAGCTAGCTCATCAGACATTCCGTAAAAATAGAATTCTTGGTCAGCCGGGGTGAACAAGTTCTTGAGCATATCCCTGCAGTTCACAGCATTGTTCATTCGAGAACTGTCGGTAAGACCCCACTGGGGAGTAAAAACATTGTCCCCATGCCGACCACCGGAAGTGCCTAAAAAAAAAATGTGTGTAAGCGGAAAATTAAAGGTAAGGGTAAAGATGAAAGCGTCCAAGAACAGATGACAATATACAAAATCACTCACCCTCATCCGCTCCAAGACGTTCGGCAGTCAAATCAACAAACTGCGTCAGTACACCGGAAGCATGAACTGCAAGAAAAATAAAACTTTTTAAAATCAATACTACGGGCTTAAATAAAAAAAAAGAAGGGGGGAGAGAAACATAGGACTAACCGGAAGGGGTGGCCGAACGGTTTGGTTCACGCTCCAAAGAAAGAGACCTTTGGCTGACCCGTGGAGATTCAGATTCCTCACTGTGATGAGGATCACCCACCTCTTCATTTTCTTGAGCATCAGGATAAGAAGGCCCGGACTGAAAAGCAGGGTTGACCGGAGAAGATTGATTCAAAGGGCTGGGAGAAGAAACATGAGTTGAACTCAAGTCATGATCAACAAGCTCCTCGGTATTCCTTCTCTTCTTGGCAGCACGAGACCCCGCAGCAGCAACACGTCTCTTTTTAGAGACACCCTCACCCTCTGCTCCCTTGGCGTGCGCCTGAGCCTCTTTACGCGATCGGGCGACAATCACGTCCGGATCGGGTGCTTCCACCGCCTCCATGTGTGGGGTCTTAGGGGGGATAGCTTCATTAGTGGGGGCCGGAGGGGAGGTATAGGTAACACGGTTTTCCCCTTCAGCAAGAGGTTGCCCGGCAATGACTTTGCAGCCGGCAAAGGAAGGAAAACGAAGAAGCTCCGACATAGTGATAACTGCAATGAAAAGGGGGAAGAGCAATGCACAAAAGTATAAGATAAAAAGAGTTAGAAATATAAAAGAGGCAAAGAACGATTAGGGTCATATTACCATTTCCCTCCGGACCCTTCAAGACAGGATGACGTCCGGCGTGTTTCCACACAGTGCTAAGGCCAGCGGCATACAAAACACTGGGCTCAGGCTTATGAAGTGGAATGACCACCTCACGAAGCCTAGCGACAGCACCTACATCATAAGACCCGGCAGAAGGTGGAGGATCACTGATATTAGAATCTACGTCACGCCATGGCATAGCAATAGGAATTGCCCTCCGATCAACCAAAAAGAACTGATTTTTCCAATTTTTGAGGCTGGACTGAATCTCTTTAAAACAGGGTTTATAATTCTTGCCCGTCCGAGCCTGGAAGGAAAACCAGTGGCCTTGTTTGCAAAGTTTGTAGAAAACCCTGAACAAAATAACGGTAGGGTCTATACCCAGCGACCGGCAATACATCTCGAACATGGTGGTCCGGTTCAACCCAATCGGCACCAACTGAGCAATGTGAACTCTAAAGTGATTCAACACCCCCAATAGAAACGTAGAAACCGGAATCCTAAAACCCCCCTGTTTGAAAAAATGGAGATATAAACCCAGAGTATCGTTCGGAACCTGGATCATCGTCATCCCGGCCGGAGGCAATCTTGGGTGCAGATCGAGTGGAATACCGTAAACCTTAGCAGCCCAACTCACTTGGGCTTCAGTCATAGCAGATGTATGGATGTGCATATCAAACTTCGGAAAGTAAGTAGTACCGCTAGTACCTTCTTGGTTGTCCGGTGAAAGATGATCACCCGACATGTCTTGAAAGGCCGGATAAGACGAAAGAAAATCTAAAACTAAGAAGGAAGATGGACGCACCTGAAAGACGGATGGGAAGTTCGCAGAGAGCTCGGAGAAAAGCGGTGAAAAATATAGAAGTGGTAAAAAATGAGAGATTCACCACCCCTATTTATAGGCAGAAGGATAATAAGACGAAACGTCAAATCATGCTAATCCACGCATCTTAACCGTTGAAAGGAATACGCCGTAACACGTGTCGGGCCGCACAATAACCAAGGTATGACTCATGGCATGTTCATCATACCTCCTCGCATTAATTACGTTTGTCCGACTCATACAGTAGCCAATTCTATGTTATCTTTATTTTATATTGCACCTTTGATTCGGAAACCAAAGGTACAATACTTGGGGGGGGGGGGCGGACATATTCGTGTAGGTGTCCGGACGACCCAGTCCGGACGGATCCCATTCAAAGTAGTCCGGCCCGGAACGCAATAACAATAATAATAAGTAATAAACAAGGACAAAAGAAACCTCGGGAAAGACCAAGAAACGTACAAGGCCACCATCCCTGCATTTAATGGAATGGTACGATAAGTACATGAACAGTGCACCGCCTACAGCAACTGTTCACGTACCAGATCCATTCTCCCAGGTACAGCAACTGTTCACGTACCGGATCCATGCCCCTAGGTACAGCAACTGTTCATGTACCAGATCCATGCCCCCAGGCACAACAGGTAACAAGTGGCTGGGACACTATAAATACCCCAGCGCATTCAATACTCAAGCCAACTACTTCACTCATATTTATTACTCACCTACATACTCTACATTTACTCCAAACCGGATAAATACTTATCCTTGCACCGGAGCTTGGTCTTGGGATAAAACCCAGGACGAGGCTAACGGGTTCATCTTTTTTTGCAGGGTCTCACTCGGTTCAAAGGGAAACGGCCTCAATGAACCTAGTCCGAGTCTTTACCTCAACAATGATCATGTGTAAAAGAGAAAGAAATGGGCAATTTTGGAAAAGTCAATCACCGGATGAAGGTCCGTGACCGGAGCTTATAAAAACTGCTTGTGCGGATAGAGGTTCCGCAGCTCATGATGCTGGTCGGGGTCCAGCGGACCATGGTTCACATACGCCAAGTATTATGTCGGGATGCGAAAAATGATGTCTGGAGTTCACCACCAGTAAAAGTCATGGCGGTTAGCTTAATGAACCCTTGAACGGACGAGGAGGAGTTGGTGAAGTCCGGATTTTAGCACCAGTAAAGGTGGCTAAGGTTGGGATGAAAAATCCGGAGACTTATTAAAAAAAAGATATCAGGGGTTATGATCATTTTTGGTCTCTACGCTGTGTTGTGCGGAGGTGTTAACAAGAGTGTAGTTGGAACACCGAACCGGAGATATGTCATCCGGAGTTCAAGATTGATTTATAAGTAAGCGGTTCGCCTGGTTGTGAAAACAATGTCCGGCGCTTATCATCGGTAATGGCGGAATCCGGATCCCGGCACCAGTAAAGGTGGTGACGGTTGGGATTAGAGATATTGGGAACCAAATAGTTGGGATCCGCGGCCTATATGGTGTTTCCGCGGATGTTATATGGACATGGTTGGGCCGGACCTTAGCATCGGAAAAGTGGTGGATGTTTAAAAAACATCCGAGGTATTTAAAAGAGGACGACAGAGGTAGATTCATCTTTGAAATGATAAGCCGTCCGCGAGTGGGTTTCATCGATGTGCTCCGAAAACCGGAGGATAGCCAATTCACTTGACCGGGGGTGTCAAAAAGTGGATGGTTACCGGCTAGGCCAATGAAGGGGAGCAATATTTAAAAGAGCGGACCTAACCGAGGGTTCACAGGAGTGAAACTGGTCCAGCAAGTGTGGTTCATTATATGTTATTTGGAATTTTATTTCTGGAGGTGATAAGATTAACAAAGGTTGTGCTTAAAACAACGGAGCTTTAAGGTCGGGCCAGTTAGCCGCGGAGTCCAAACTCACGATGTTTAGACCAAGATGTAGATTGTTACATTGAGATGATAAGATTAACAAAGGTCGCGCTTAATGGTCGTACCATGGCTAGGCGGACTTGAGAGTTAATGTTCAAGGGAAGTCATATTTGAGAATGTAGTGACCGGATGTTTTATTCCAGCATGTATATATTTTTTTCTTTTTCCTTTTTTTTTTGAAAGATGAATATTATTCCAGCATATATCTCATAAGATGTATCTTAGCCAAAATTGGAAGTCCGACATGTGCTCGGTTAGTGACCGGAGGTCACGAATATTGGATTTTCGACAGTACACAATTTACCAACAACCTTCTCGGGGTGATGATCCACACATTGTTTGTGGATTAAAAAATGCGCACCCCCACGTTGTAATGAGTAAGGTAACAGCCACTTGAAAGATCAGTACGTGATCAGAGGTTAGAGAGGTAAATAAGCAAATGATGGTGTACGTTAGCAAACCCGTGGGTAGCCTTTGCTTATGAAAGCTAGTTTTCACAATGATGGTATGCAATGTGGCTATTGTTATCTTGGTTAATTGGTAGCAAAAAAGATGATCAGGATCGAACATGCGGAGGTTCCGCAGCTCCCCAAAGTATCCAATCATACGGGCCCACGTAATGTTTAAAGTCTGCCTAGTGTGTCAGAATTGACATAGGGGTACACTACTCTTGAGGATGTGATGTTATGACAAAGTTTGTACTTAATTCATTTTAAAAAAATATATGTCACTATCACTTTGACCTTAAGAAAAATCACAGCTGTTCCCACTTGGTATAAATGATATGTGTTTTATGCATTAAAGTTTGTACGTATCACTTAGCAAACCAATAAAGTTGTCAGTGGAGTTGTGAGTGGAGTGATAAAGTTGTAAATTGCAACGTGTTAACTTTATTATATTGGGAGTAATAATAAAAAAAAAATGTAGGCTACATTTTGAGCAAACCTCTTGTAACGCGTGCATAATAACATGTACATCTCGAAGCAAGAGGATTTAAATATATTTAAGACCCCACCTACTATAGTAAACGCACATGTAAGCATGGTACTCGCATAGGTAATTATGTAGATCAGTATTAGGCAGGAGGGAGTGGGCAGCGGGTTTTGAGGGTTGGAGGGTTAAAAGTTATGACTCCCTCCACCCTTACGCTTGTTTTGAGGGTTGTTCAAGAGTTGCCACCTCCTTTTTTTCTTTTTATACATAGATAAAGGTTCCATGGCAGTTAGAAGATTAAAGAGACAAGAAAGGTGAAGAACTTACAAAACCGAATCTGAGATTTCATATTCACCAATATTTGTTTTTGGTCAGAACGATCACATGAGGCGCGAACGGGTAGTCGTAGACCCGTCGTTGTTCGTTCGTTTTTAAGATAGGCAGTTATATGAGCCAAAGACGTTTCGAGGTGTAAAAACCATGTATCCGAATCGAACTTGGGGCAAACATCATCGTGGACTTCCACATACAGTGAAGAAAATTCGTCCACATGATGCTTTTCGTGAGGTAGGACGAGCGTTTAGTAGCGGTCCCACGGATGGCGCCACTTGTTGAAGCATAAATCCGTCGGGCTGATGTTGACAATAGATTGATCCGTCCCATGTCATCCCGATCTTGGATACCTGCTGCAGTACAAGAAATAAACCGGTTAGAAGGGGTCCGGGCCGAAGCCCCGGAGCCACCCTCCGATGGTCAAGTCAGTTTAGTAAAGAGGTATGTGTGAGTTTTAGTGAGAGAGATCTCATACCATTGAGAGTGATCAATGCCTTCTATTTATAGGACTTATTTATCATTGTCTGGTGGGCCCAGGTCATGATAGCGACGTATTTAGGCGGGAAATATTTAGGTGGGAAATATTTAGCCCGGCAGGGTCAGCCCCGGAAGGGTCTTGCTGCAGCCCCGGATGGGGACTTGCGGAGCCCTGGAAGGGGATTTGCTCCAGCCCCGGAAGGGGACTTGCTCCTTTATATCATTCCCGGACCATACGTCATCCGCCTGAGATAACAAAGTCACATTATGAATCAATCCTACTCCGTGGGCTGCGAGTACTTGCTTATCTCTTGTTGTAATAATAATTCTACTTCCCGGCTTAAACCAATTACAGTTACCGGCTAACGCCTCAAGCTGGTCTTTATGATTGACGTCATCAAGAACAACAAGTACTTTTCTACCACCCATTGCTTTTTTCATCTTGTTTTTCCCGTCAAGAACACCACTTACGGTGACGCCTTGATCATTGGAAATATCTGAAAGTACTTGTTTCTGCAATGACTTTAAACGAGACAAAGATGTTGATTCTTCCCTTACATTTTTAACAAAGCTTTTACCTTCAAACTGAAAGGATATTTGATCAAAAACAGCCTTGGCTAAAGTTGTCTTCCCCGCACCACCCATCCCCCATATCCCTAGCATGCGAACATCATCAACATTAATTTCTAAAGATGAAACCACATCCCTTATCCGTGTCCCCATGCCTACCAACTCTTCATCTAAAATGAAGTCAACGGAATGCAAATCTCGTGAAATGTCTTGAACAAATGTTTGTATGAATTTAGCTTCATGCCTGTATGTTAAATATATACGTATACAATTAGCTGTTTTGAAATTCTCAGAGGAAAAGAATACTTAATTTCAGATTTATATCTATCACATAACTCACCCCAAAAAGAAACTAATGAAATTATATTGCAGATATATTAAGGAAGGAATTACCCATCAAGCATATCCTCCAATACCGAGCCAGCCAGACCTGCTGCTTCTTCCATAGCCTTTCTCCATTTTCCAGCAGCCTCCTTCTTTTCGCTTTCGGCAAAGGCATCTTTTACTGCCCCAATTTGTTTCCGGATTTCAGTGGGCTGCACATCATAGAAGATCGGGTAAGCAGTATGCTCGGTCATCTTCTGGCATTCCATAATTTTAACCAGCTCATCCAAGCACCAAGATGAAGAAGCATAGTTCTTAGAGAAAACAATAATATAGCATCTCGAGTCTTCAATAGACTTGATGAGTTGCTCATTGATCCTTTTCCCTTTCTCGATATTCTCGTCGTCCTTGTAAGTGACAATGCCTTTCTGCTTAAGAGCGTAATAAAGATGATCAACAAAGTTCTTACGGGTGTCTTCGCCTCTGAAACTTAAAAAAACATCATACTTGAAGTTCTTTTGAATGGATGAAGATGAAGTAGACACCATTATTTTTGGTTCAGATGAGTTTGAAGACGATTTTTCATCTTTTGGTTCAGATGAGTTTGAAGACGATTTTTCTTCTTTTGGTGCAGCTGAGTTTGAAGAAGATGCCTTTGAATAAAAGTAGTAATGGATAAAGACCATTAGCATTAGTGTTAGCATTAGCATAATACCTAATGAAGTTATGGATGAAGGACATTTCTACAAACTAATTGCAAAGAAAAGTGAATAATACTTGATAATGTGAAAGTGATTGTGTTTGTGTTTGTGTTTGTGGGGAAATAAAATGTAAAGAGTTTATGTGAAAAAAGAAACTAGTTGCAGTGATGTGTTTACGTTTGTTGATAAACAAAAGCCACTCATTTGGTCTTTGAAAGATAAGATTCATTGTTTGAACTTTCAAACCAAATGACCAATGCACACACCACGCTTTTGATATTTGCACACTTGCACGTGTTTTTTGTATCTTAAATTTCATATTAGTGATGGTTTAGAAAATCATTGCTTGTTTCAGCTATCTTTACGTAAATTTTATGTCAATAACTTTTCAAATCATGTAGCATATGCTACAAACAATGATTCAAGAATAGTAAGTAAATTATAAAGTTAATTAGCGGTTTAATTGTTTGTTTTGCATAAACTTGTTTTAGCAGTGAGATCATGCTTAAAGTTTCAAACCAAATGACCAATACACACACCAGGCTTTTGTATTAAAATTCCCACAAATTGTTCAATTCGTTATTTTTTATTATTTTTTTTGAGGCTATATTGTTCATGCTACTTTAGTAAGAATGAGAATTTACACTTGAGAGCTAAGCTGATTACGTTACAACGAAATATACCCATTATTTTATATTAAGGATGTTGCTACCAAGGATCAATGGTCAATGTGAACGTGATCTTTTTGTGCTTTTACTCTTTGAGGTTGAGTAGTAGTTGTCATTAAACTTTTTAACATGAATCAAATTTGATTATATTTTGATATGGAAACGAGTAAATCACATGTGATTATGTTGTTGTAGTGTTTTGCTATGAAAAATATAAATCTCAAGTGATTTATATTGTTTGGCATAATATTATATGTGATTCTGCATTAAAACAATTAATATTAAAGTATATAATCTTTAATAGTTTTGAGATTTTTTTACAGCAATCACATGTGATTTGTACAAAATCTCATGTAATTCTTTGGTGGATCACATGTGAGTCACTCATAAAATATTAAAGTATACACTTTTTATTAGTTCTAACATTCTTTTACAGCAATCACATGTAATTTGTACAAAAATCACATGTGATTCTTTGGTGGATCTCCAACATCGTATAAAATTCTGTTCATTTTCATCAAGAAAAGAGTTTGACTTTCTTATAAGTCAACTTTGTTTATTGAACTCCATGAATTAACTTATCTAACATCAAATTCTACTATGATGTACAGTAATTAATACAAAATCCAAGATGGGGATAGTGTAATCTAACATTGTAATAAAAAGTACCAATATAGTAATATTGAAAGATAAAAGAAATCATAATTTGAAACACTTATTTAAAATGATAGTACTTTTGGAAGTGTACCCGAGAAAATCATCAATGACCAAAACAGATGCGCCAAAGTCACTTGATAATAATCAACAATCAACAATGATCCTTGTGGTTGTACCAATATTTCACTTTTGGTCCAAAATTCAAAAAATGATTGATTTTAGTCCAAAAGTACACGTGGCTTCCACTTTTGGTCCAATTTCTAACCTAGTTAATGGTCGTTAGTCCTTGCAGTTAAGTACGTTGCACCGTTAGTCCTTTAACCTAACGGTCGTTAGCAATGTTTGCACCGTTAGTCCTTTAAGTTAAAATTTTTGCATCGTTAGTCCTTTGTTACGTTTTCGTCTGTTTTTTTACGTTTTAGTTTGATTTTTTACGTTTTCGTCTGTTTTTTTACGTTTTCGTCCGATTTTTTACGTTTTCGTCCGATTTTTTACGTTTTCGTCTGTGTTTCTACGTTTTCGTCCGATTTTTTTCGTTTTCGTCTGATTTTTTACGTTTTCATCTGTTTTTTTACGTTTTCGTCCGTCTTTTTACATTTTCGTCTGTCTTTTTATGTTTTCATCCATTTTTATACGTTTTCGTCAACTTTTTTACGTTTTCGTTTGATTTTTTATGTTTTCGTCCGATTTTTTTTCGTTTTCGTCCGATTTTTTACGTTTTCGTCCGATTTTTTACGTTTTAGTCCGATTTTTTACGTTTTCATCTTTTTTTTTACGTTTTCGTCCGTCTTTTTACATTTTCGTCTGTCTTTTTATGTTTTCATCCATTTTTATACGTTTTCGTCCACTTTTTTACGTTTTCGTCTGATTTTTTATGTTTTCGTCTGATTTTTTATGTTTTCGTCCGATTTTTTACGTTTTCGTCTGATTTTTTATGTTTTCGTCCGATTTTTTACATTTTCGTCTGTTTTTTTTACGTTTTCGTCTGATTTTTTATATTTTCGTCTGTTTTTTACGTTTTCATCCATTTTTTTACGTTTTCGTCCGATTTTTTATATTTTGTCTGTTTTTTTACGTTTTCGTCCACTTTTTTACGTTTTCTTCTGATTTTTTTACGTTTTCGTCTGATTTTTTATGTTTTCGTCCGATTTTTTACGTTTTCGTCTGTTTTTTTACGTTTTCGTCCGATTTTTTTTGCCAGTTTTCATCGGTGAAAATGTATAACAACATTCAAAAAAGTATGAAAACGGAAAAAACGTTAGAAAAACTGACAAAAACGTAAGAAAAACAGGCGAAAATGTGTAAAACAGATGAAAGCTTATGAAAACGGGCGAAAATGTATAAGAACGGATAAAAACGTATGAAAACGGAAAAAAAATGTAAGAAAACGGACAGAAACTTTAAAAAAATGAACAAAAACGGATAAAAATAGACAAAAACGTAAGAAATATGGGCGAAAACGATAAAAACGGATGAAAACGTATGAAACAAATAAAAACGGATAAAAACACAAGAAAAACCGAAAAAAAACGGACAGAAAATGAAGAAAAACGGATGAAAGCGTATAAAAACCGATGAAAACTGGCGAAAACATATAAAAACGGACGAAAACCTAAAAAATCAGACGAAAACGTAAAAAAATGGATGAAAACGTAAAAAAATGGATGAAAACGTAAAAAAACAGACGAAAAATATAAAAAATCAGACGAAAACGTAAAAAATCGTACGAAAACGTAAAAAATCGGACGAAAACGTAAAAAAATAGACAAAAACGAAAAAAAATCGGACGAAAACGAAAAAAAATCGGACGAAAACGTAAAAAATCGGTCGAAAACATAAAAAATCAGACGAAAACGTAAAAAATCATACGAAAACGTAAAAAAGTGGACGAAAACGTATAAAAATGGATGAAAACATAAAAAGACAGACGAAAATGTAAAAAGACGGACGAAAACGTAAAAAAACAGATGAAAACGTAAAAAATCGGACGAAAACGAAAAAAATCGGACGAAAACGTAAAAAATCGTACGAAAACGTAAAAAAACAGACGAAAACGTAAAAAATCAAACTAAAACGTAAAAAAACAGACGAAAACGTAACAAAGGACTAACGATGCAAAAAATTTAACTAAAAGGACTAACGGTGCAAACATTGCTAACGACCGTTAGGTTAAAGGACTAACGGTGCAACGTAGTTAACTGCAAGGACTAACGACCATTAACTAGGTTAGAAATTGGACCAAAAGTGGAAGCCACGTGTACTTTTGGACTAAAATCAATCATTTTTTGAATTTTGGACCAAAAGTGAAATATTGGTACAACCACAAGGACCAAAAATGTAGTTTACTCTTAATTAAAAAAAAAAAACATAAACAATTACATCAAGTTAGAAAAAATAACGTTTGCATGGAACAAATGTCAGGATCGAAAGTAAAAACATATATAAAACAGACACATTTGTTGTTGTCATGTAAGGTGATCAATACAAAAATAGAGACACAGAATGTACCGATTAAATTAGTTCTTTATGTATTGGCTCCTTTGGGTCTGTCAACTGCATCATTTATGGCCGCTGCTTATATTTCCCATGAGTATAGCGCTTGTAGACCTTTGGTGATATAACACATTTTATCTTACCCATGTTGTTTGGAATATCTCGTAAACAGTTACAATCGGTTATGGTTAGCGTCTCTAGAGATTCTATTCGGCCAAGATCATTGGGTAACTTCTTGAGAAGCAAACATGATTTAAGTTCGAGAGATTTGAGATGTTTCAACTTACAAATGCTATCTGGAAGATTTCTGATATTTGTAGATGAAAAAATTAGCTCCTCTAGACATTCTAACTGGTCAAGGTCCCAGGGTACCTCTGGAATGCTGCCTTCAAGTGTAAGCTTTCTTAAACCTCGTAAGCTACAAATACTTCTTGAAAAGCTCTCAAGATTGATACAAGCACACAGACCTATAGAAATTAGCCTTTCAAGATTTCCAAACGATGAAGCTGGATCTTCTTTATAATAACATTCAAACAGAAACTTTGGAGAATCATTGTCGGAGTGCAATGGGCAAACATCTGTGGGTTCTGCAATCAGACGTAACTCAGATAAAGCCTCATGTTCAGAACATTTATCAAACTCAAAAGACTTAAACCTCCCACATCCAATGGGAGCATTAATTTCTACCAAATCATAACAATTTTCAAGCTTTAACCATTCAAGATTTGGAGTCAGCCCAAGGTCAAGGGTCTTCAACTTTGTATCACTGAAGTCGAGATATTCGAGCTTTGGACTTTCAACAGGAATTTGAAGTTCTACCAAATCATTACAGCCTTCGAGTACTAGAATCTTAAGATTTGGTGTATTCCCGAGGTGAAGGGTCTTCAACTTTGTATCACTGAAGTCGATACATTCAAGTTTTAATCCCTCAACAAGCATTTGAAGTTCTACCAAATCTTTACAGCGTTTGAGTTTTAGAATCTTAAGATTTGGAGTATTCCCGAGGTCAAGGGTCTTCAACTTTGTATCACTGAAGTCGATACATTCAAGTTTTAATCTCTCAACACGCATTTGAAGTTCTACCAAATCATTACAGCCATTGAGTACTAGAACATTAAGATTTGGAGTATTCCTGAGGCGAAGGCTCTTCAACTTTAAATAACTGAGATTGAGATATTCAAGCTTTACACTTTCAACAGGCATATAAAGCTCTTCAAAATCACAACAACTGGAAATAGTCAACTGCTCAAGATTTGGGGCCACCTTAAGGTCAAAGGTCCTCAACTTTGAATGCCTGATAGTGAAGAACCTGAGCTTAGGAAGAACCTAACATAAGTAGAAAAAACAATTAATATTGGTGCAATGACAAACCAATAGATATATAGGATCATAATGAATCATGAAAAACAACAAATTAATTCTACCTTTTCTTCTCCATCTTCCCAAAGTTGAACAATATTGCTGTCATCCAATTCAAGTTCAACAAGATATTTTCCTTGAAATGTATTCGGTAAACTCGAAAAAGGAAAACCATACCATCTCATAAATCGTAAGGAATTTGGAAGGTATTCGCTAACTTTATCAAATTGAACAAGATCCTTATGGAAGGAAAACCATAGCGTCTCATAATCCCCTATGTTAATAAATCTAAGATCCTTCATTTTTGCTAGACCTTTTACTGCAATTTCAGCACCGAAACCCCCCGGTGACCATGACGGTAAGTATAGACATTTTGTTGCTTGGGTACCCTGAAATCGAAAAAATAAAACCCCTTATTTTTTGTTGGAACCCTAAATTTTAAAACGCCCAAAATCACTGGAAACATGATCAAATTGAGAGTGAATGAAGATGATATAAAACGAATTGAATGATAATTCAATTCGAATTAATGAATTTTTGAGTAATTATTAGAGAGAGAAAGTGAATTTCTGCAGCATCTTATTATTTTGTCTAATATAATACTTAAAAAGATAATAATATCCTTTTATTAAATGGTCAAACATAGTTAAATTAACGGAGTCAGAAATTTTGGACCGAACCCGCAACGAGAGTTCCATTTTAGACCAAACTTAAAACTTTTTAAACTATTTGACCAAAAATGAAATATCCATCAAATCACATGGACAAAAAATGTAGTTAACTCTCAGTTTATTACTCATCATAACTTAATTCATACCAGGTCATTAGTCAATATATACTTGACTTCCTCCATAACCCACAATCGACTATGTCTTTGAGGTTCATCTGGGTGTGACCGACGAACAATATTCCTACCCATTTCTTGTAAATGGTCATGCATCCCCAAGGACCCATATTCATAAATAGTTATAAGAGATTTCTGCTCTAGAACTCTTAAACCAATTTTAGCATGGAATCCACGGCTTTCAAGCACTCGGATTGCTTCGTCTTCCTTCCAACCTCTGAGTAAGCATGCAACATCCAGAAAAATTTCTTTGTAATCCTCCTCAAGACTATTATAGCTTAGTTCCAATTTTTTCAAAGTTTCCCCCAACGGAATTGTTTTTAGCCTTTCTATGGCATCTTTCCATTCAATTTCATCTTTACCACATAGAAATGAACCCAAAACTTTTATAGTCAATGGAAGACCAGCCGCATAACGTACAACTTGCCTCGATAGCTCTTTGTAACCATCAATTTCAATCTCTCTCCCAAATGCATACCAACGGAACATGAAAATTGCTTCATCATTCGATAACAAATTGACATCATGAATCGAGTTCACTCCATGTGCACGCAGCACTTGCTCATCTCTGGTTGTTATGATAATTCTACTTCCAGGCTTGAAACAATTACGAACGGTTAATGCCTCAAGTTGTTCTATGTGATCCACATCATCTAGAACAACTAGAACCTTTCTACTGTGCAAGAACTTTTTCATCATATTTTTCCCGTCAGAAACACTACTTACTCTAATGCTATTATTATTTAGAACATCTGAGAGTACTTGCTTCTGCAACTTCTTCAAACCCGACACAGAGGTTTTTGAAATTTCCCTAACATTTTCAACAAAGCTTTGACCCTCAAACTGAATGCATATATGATCAAAAACAGCTCTGGCCAAGGTTGTCTTCCCCGCACCTCCCATCCCCCATATCCCTAGCATGCGAACATCATCAACACCGGTTTCTAAAGATGAAACAACATCGTTTACTCGGGTCTCCATGCCTATTAATTTTCCATCAACATCCGAGTTAATGAAACGCAACTGTAGTGATGTCTCTTCAACAATCTTTTGGATAAATTTAGCTTCATGTCTGTATGTAAAATAAGATTCAATATGATTGTTAAAAATCCTACTTGAACAATCAAATCTAGTTAATAACACATACAATTTTATATAAAATAGTGGCATAGAATCAGCTATCTGTTAGATACTAGATGAATAACAGATAGGCTGGGTATAAGGTAAATTTTTTCCGGGTCAAAATAGGTTGGGTCTACCCGCAAACACTTCCCTTCAACATCTAACTTATAACATACTCGTTTCAATGCATTAAAAACTGCTTTAAAATTATATATCATTACAGAAAAAATCTTAAGTTTGAGAATAAAAAACTGCTCTAAGGTTATATATGCATTAAAAATACACCATGTTAGGAAATAAATAGTTATTTACCCATTTGACCCGTTTGAGATGAAACATGTATTTTTGAAAGCCATTATTAATTATGTATATATAAATAAAACTAGCAAGGAGCTAATAACAACCACCATAAAACTACAACTACATTGGAACCCACCGGAATCATTCAATCGTAGATCAAAAAGAAGTAAAATCAAAGAATATTGCCTAGATGATGAAGAAATTTACCCATTAGCAATGCTTTTCAACTCCCAGCCAGCCAAATCAGATGCTTCTTTCAAAGCCTCCCTCCATTTCCTTGCATCTTCTTCCTCTTTATTAAGTTTTGCAAATGCATCTCCAACTGACCCACTTTGTTTGCGAACTTCAGTGGGCTCCACATCATAGAACACGGGATAAGCAGTATGCCCAAAACCTTTCCGGCATTCCATAATCTTAACAAGCTCTTCCAAGCACCAAGATGAAGAAGCATAGTTCTTGGAGAATACAATAATGTAAAATTTCGAGTCTTCAATGGCCTTAATAAGCTCATCACTGATCATTTTTCCTTGCTTAATATTCTCGTCATCCTTGTACGTTTCAATACCTTTTTGTGTAAGGGCAAAATAAAGATGATCAACAAAGTTCTTTCGAGTGTCTTCCCCTCTAAAGCTAAAGAAGACATCATACTTGAAGCTCTTTTGAATCATTGAACTTGAAGTGGACGCCATTAAAGTTATAACTGAAAAAAGTACAATATTAAGCTGGTCACAAAGAAACTGGATGAAATGAAACCCTAAAGAGGTTATACTAATAATTAAGGTAGTGTTATCAAAACTATGTAATGATGTTGCTACGAAGGATCAATGGTGAATGTGAATGTGATCTTTTTGTGTGGAAAAACTTTGGAATGAGATGGGGTCTCAAAAAACTTTTTGTCTAAACAAACATAGAAAAAAGACCATTAGAATGCTTTTTTGTCTAGGCTTGTTTTATTTAATCATTCACCATTGTAGTGGTTATAAAGCATTCCTTCCCTAAATATTTTAATAATTAGTTATTTAAAAATTTCCATACACACAATCAATTACCAGACAATGACATGTATTATTGCCAATTTGCCATCGACATATATAAATGTCATATATGCACAAAACTTTCACTAAGTAAGTTAAGAATGGAATATAGCGTGTATATTGATATCAGCTATATATACTACTAGATAATAAGCTGAACTCGCCTCAATGATTTTCTATATATCTATTATCTCAGTATCAGGTTTCAAAGTTTCAGATATGGGTAGCTCCTAAAACCTGTTTATGATAGTTACATTACTTATGAAACCATACAACTTTTATTTATTTTAAACACGATAGTATTAGTCAACTCATTAAGTTGAGATCAATCACCAAAATAAATCAATAAATAAATAATCTCATATTAACAAACAAATTCAATAAAAAAATTATCTTCCAAACAAAACAAACATTAATCACTTTAACAAATCGATCACCAAAATAAATAATTACTTTTACCTTTAGCATTATTATCCTCCAGTGACAAAAAATCCTGGATATCATTATCATCATCAATAACAACCGAACCCAAACCCAAATCCACTCTACTCTTACCCGCTTTCTACACAAAACAAGCCACATTTTTGGGGGTTTTCGAAATCCTTGTGGTAGTGTCGCAACAAAATCAACGGATTAATACAAGAATGGAAATGATAGAGAAATGAACTGAAAAACAGATCTGGTCAACGCTAAATATTCATTTTTGGTCCCTTACCTTTTTTCTTTTATCCACTTCCAGTCCCTTAACTTTTCAGCTAGCTGCAATTGTTATTTAAGATTTAATTAATAAACTTTTAATTAATAAACTTTTAAGTAAATATAACTTGGGGGTGTGGGTGTGATTTGGGGTTCGAAATCAAAATCAAAACCTAATGAAATGAAGGTGCTTCAAAATCACCTAATGGGTTCGCACAAGGGTTAAAAGCGTATCCACGAGTTTTAAAGATCAATCAAGAGTTCACGAAAGGGTTAAGATCTTATCCACGGGGTTCATAACTCGCGAGAAGGTCTAAGGTTGCATCCGGGAGGTCATGTATAAGGTCCAAGGTTACATTTGTTTGATGTAATTAAATTTCAAGCTTTCTATTAAACAAGTTCCAGTAGTTGCGTCTGGGGGGTCTAAGTGCAAATAAATAAACCCTTTTCTTTAAAACCTTGTGGTCAAAATGTGACATAATAGGTCCTTCATCTCTTTCCTTTTATTTATTTCATCACACCTGTTATTATTACAATAGGTTCAAATTTTCAGATATGTAGGTAGCTTTTAAAACTTGTTTATGACACTTGGGGCTGTTTCTTTTATTTTGACATTAAGTACTGAATGAGCATGGTCATCTGATTTGGCATACACATCCAAATGGAGAAGACCTTGGTTTGTTTCTTTTTCTATCCTTAAGAAGGATATGAAGTACCTAAATGACTACTATACCCTTGTTCCAAAAATTGTGTAAAACGATGTGTGGATCTCAATCACACGAAAAGAAACCAACAACATCATAATTAAATGTCACATAATCCATATAAAATTCGAATAAGAAATCAAATTCACTCTATACAAAACCCATTTAAAAATCAAAATGAAACACACCATATATGTTATCATTTCATAACCAATCTTTAAACAAATGTGCAATATAGAATCAAAAGAAACCCAACATCATATAACCAACTGATAACCATTCAAAATCAAAGATACAACCAGAAATCAAAACTTAAAGTAATTTGAAGATAAAGTAAAAAAAATGTTTTAGAATGGTGAGAGATCATGACACTTAGCAACAAAGCTTGCTGTCATGTCCTGTACGTGTATCTGGTCAGTACTGACGCGGTTTTAGTTATAAGCAACGTTTTGTGATACTTCTGTTTTACCATGTCAAACTATTGTCCGAATTGTACATTCTACAGTCTGTAGCCCAACCATGACAAAGACAACATATGACTACTCAATGGCCTTCAATAATACAAACAGTTGATGCTATGATAATTTCTTATCACTGAAATATCTTTGTCGGTTCAATTTCATAAAAATCTCAGTAAAATTCGATGAAAGCCAAAAGTAAATGCTTTTATGTTTAACGATTTCATCCACATGTAGAACTTATTTATGTGAATCAAAACTTGTATATGATCATACATAACTTATAACACTTTCTTAAGTTTATTATTTACATGATCATCTACAGCCTCATGTAAAATTCTGACCATTTTTATCAAGAACAAAGTTGGACTTTCTAAGAAGTCAACTGTGTTTATTGAACTCCATGAATTAACTTATCTAAATTCAAATTCTACTATGAGTTACATTAATTAGTACAAAATCAAAGATGGGCATTATAGTTTAATCTAACAGTGTAATAGAAAGTACTAATATAGTAATACTGTAAGATAAAAGAAATCATAATTTACAAATGATAGTACTTTGGGAAGTGTACCGGAGAAAATCATCAATGACCAAAACAGATTGAAAGAGAAACACTTGAAAATAATCAACAATCAACAATGATCCTTTAGTTCATTTAAGTGACGCGATGAAGAATCTAAGCACGCGAAAACAATCAACAATGCCTGGTGAAAGAAAAAAAAAAAAAAAAAAACATAAACAACTACATCAAGTTAGAAAAATAACGTTTGAATGGAACAAATGTCAGGATCGAAAGTAAAAACTTATATAAAACATATACATTAGTTGTTGTCATGTAAGGCGATCAATACAAAAACAGAGACAGAATGTACCTGTTATTTATGTATTGGCTCATGTGGGTCTGTCAACTGCGTCATTTATGGGCCGCTGCTTATATTTCCCATGAGTATAGCGCTTGTAGACCTTTGGTGATACAACACATTTTATCTTACCAATGTTGTAACACCCCAACCCGACAAGGGTAAAGGTGTCACGCAAATGGTTTCATATCAGATATAACAAAGCATACATTCAAAAGTAATACAAAGATTCTCAAGGGTTACAAAGGGAATACTGAAATTTCAAGGTTACAAAAACGGATACAATTTCTAACAATAAAATAACTTCTAATCATCTCTAGGCCAAAATAACTGTCAAGCCTTCTAGGTCCAAAAGTCTCTTCACTCATACCCATCTTCCATCTAAAACCTGCCGCACACGAAAAGAAAACGTGCGGCTGAGCTTACAAAGCCCAGTGAACAGATATATAATAAACGGAAACGAAAGTAAACGGAAATAATCAGATGTAGCATAATGAATGAGACATAAATAAGGTACAAGAGTAAAGGTTTAGGATAGTTATCCACCACGAGCCCAGAAACTCAAAGTCATAATCTCAAAGTCACATCTCAAAATCATAGTCTCACAATCAGAGGGGATACCTCTCAGGCAACCAGATAATATGAGGGGTGGCCTCATGTATCAAATGGGTGGAGTAGCTAGCTCCCAGAAATGTGAAAGGCGTGTAATGCACACAAGCACCAGTCACCTCAAAGTCATGCTCAAAGTCATAGTTAAATCCACTAAACATACATGCCTAGGATTGCAATCCATACGCCCCCACTCAAAGTCAATCTCAAAGTCATACTCAAAATCATAGTAGCCATGGCAGATAATATAAAAGGGGACGGCGTGAGAAATCACTCCCCCACACAGGAGTCATGCCAGTGGTGCATCACAGACATGGCCAGGTTACCTTCCTGGCTAGGAAACAAAAAGGTGGCTCGGGTATCAAACTAAGAGTCATATCTCAAGGTCATCTCAAATTCATATATCAGAAATGCATCTCAACGTCATATCAAAAGGTTCATACACAAGGAAACATAGAAATGGCCTGGGAAATCTTAACTGAATCATAACTCATAATCATAATCAAGGTTCATCTCAAAAGTTCATTTTAAAACTTCCATCAAAGTCCATTTTAAACAATCATTTATTTGTGCCTGTAATAGAACGATTCTTTAAAGAATTTTCATAAAATATTCTTTCAAAACGGTTTTTCATAAAAATTAGTCTTCCAAAATAGCCTTCATAAAAGTTAGTAACATTTATATAAAAATGGTTTCGCCTCATTTATCAACATCTTTTAAAATAGTTTTTCTCAAAACATTTTCAAGGTATGATTAGAAAAGGTTTTCATAACATAGCTTCATATCAGAGGTCATATTAAATGGAATCAACATAGAAGGTTCAAGCAAGGGAATCATAGCAATCGAATCAGAAACTACGGATTCAGAATACGAGAGAGATCATGAGAAACCTTAAAAGAAAGGTCAGAATATCTGTACCTTATACCGCAAGTGCAACATATCTAGAAATAAAGATCGAAATCAACTCCATCTTCAGCGAATCTACACGAATACATGGTCGGCTAATTATTAATAATTCATTTCAAATCCGATTTACTCGTTTTCGTCGGCTTTCCATTTTTTAGTGACTTTTAGGGTTATCGATGACAATTTAATAACTTTAAGACTTAATATGGTCAAAATTATAGTTTAGGTTTTATTATGACAACTTTTAATAGTTTTAGGGTTTAAACTGTCATTATTCAAAGTTCAGGGCTTTAAGTGTAAATTTGCATATTTATGAATTTTCTTATTCTTAAGCTGATCAATTAAACCTTTAAGTTTGATGAATGACGATCTATTATTTATATTTAAACTCTGCTTTTAAGATGTCGACAACTGAGAAAAGATATTATTAAATCACATTCATATGGCCTACCTTTCATGCGGGACCTATATTCAGTATCAATTCATAAAGCCTTAAATTTGAGTAGCTCCATTCAGGTTAATTTGAGTTTATAGAGTACCTTTATTATCATGCCTCAAATTATACTAACTTTATTTTCTTTTCGATTGCAAATAATATTTGGATCTAATAATATTTTTAACAATTCTTGATTACCTTCTAGCCCACGTGACGGATACATTTATTTTCTTTTTGAGACCAAAACACAACGTGAAACAACAATTGTTTAATGAGACTACATCAACTCACGCCCCTATTCTTTTGGTCATGATTGGTATGCCTGTTTATAGCTATGTTTATATATAATTTGACACCAAAACTCACACCACGATACAGGTTGATATCCCAAAATCATGCCTGTACCCCACGCATGAAATCATCACTGGAAATCTTAGCCCTTCGTTAAAACCACAATGACCCTCATTACACACACCAGACACACAAATCCCAGCCATTCTAATCATTTATTCCATGAGCCAAGCACACAAAAATTTCCTTACAAACATCATAATCTTCTCATTGACAAGCAGTCAGCCTACAACTCATGACAACACACACCATACACGACCCTTACAACACCCAAACCAGAACCTATTTTCCCATGGGTTCGACACCAATCTCAGCCCATAACGACTACATACAGTCATAGTCATCTCTACCCCATTCGACACACTCAACACTTATCAAGATCCAACATTTATTCACATAAAATCATGACTCCAGTTCTGCCCTGGCTTCCTGAATTCGACTCAAGTTTACCATAGCAGCACACTACCCAACTCAACACTTATATCGACAGTATACTACATGTTTCAGTCCAGGTTTTAAGCCTTCATGTATAAGTATTATTATTATTTACTTTTTGTTATTTCATGTAAAAACTATTGAGGATTTCATGCGACTTTTACATCTTATACATATTGATATATTTACTGATTCATATAGTATCGGGAGACATTTTATACGTTGAATAAGAGGTCAAACCAAAAGGGAATGAAACACGGTCGATACCATACCTTCGTAGCGTGACTAAGGAGAGAACGAACACACAAAGAAGACACGAACACCCACCCCTCGAACTTCCCGTAGAGCACCGTGACTAGACACCAAGTAGGAGCCACAAGAGTCCCTTTTTGCTGCCTTGTTGAATCGAACAGCAGAGAAAGAAGTAGCAGCAGTCGAAATCTTTAGATGGAGTTTTAGGGTTTTGTGTTTTTGTATTTTGTGTGTCATGAATGATCGGTTGGGAAACCAGGAAAGGGGGGAAATTATAGGAGTAAAATACCGAGTAATATGGGAGGATTAATGACCATGATCTTCTTTCTAAAATTCAATTTATTTCTATAATATGTTATGTACAAAAATTAATTCTTTTTGGACTAATTGTAGGCGTGTAATATTGCTAGTATAGGACAAATTATGTAGCTTATATTATGGTCTTTTACATTTTAAAATCCTCATATTATATTCCAATCGGTTAAATTTCAAGTTAGCCACAGATTAAGGAATAACATTTTAGGTTATTAAAATTTATTTTTCAATTTTATAGTTTATGTGCTCTTGTAAAATTCAAATTAGAGGGGTAATTTAGGAATTTTGACTGAATGGAAAATGAGGGTTTTACAACTCTTCCCCTCTTAAAAAGAAATTTTCGTCCTCGAAAATTGAAGTCGCAAGATTAAACGAAGTCTTAGCAAGTCGCAAAAGGTCATCACAAACATTCTCACGCCCGGGGAGATTCTCCCAGAAGGATCTTCAAAACAATTGGTTTCTCATGACTCGATCCAACAAAGTGGGTTCAAATTCCTCAGGAGAAGACAATTTTGGTGGATTCAGAACAAAAGGTCCATGCATCATAAAATGGGCGATAGGTGAATCTTCATAAGCTCATATGGGATACGAACAAGAGTTCAAATCGAATTAATTTCATCAACAGTAGGAAGTTCTAAAAGAAGTTCAAGATTCATAACTGAGGTCAACAAAATGCAAAACGAGAGTCCAAATCATCCAGATATTTCATGAACGAAGATAGAGTATACGCATAGGTAGAATGAACCTAAAGTCTCATTAATCACGGATAGTCCAACGGAGATCAATTTCTAAACATCTTAGGTACTCCCCAAGATATCCTATGGCCACAATGAGTGCATGTTATATGGTGTAAGTATTATCACGTTGATCAGGCGTCATAATACTAGCACCACATAAATATGCCTTCATGATGATCATACTTTATCTCAAGTCGTATTCAAAACCACCTATCTTAATCCACCTAGTACTTCTACAGTCTCAGAGGTCATCAAAATCAAACACCATAACTAAGAGAAGGACGAACTACTCGAGAAATATATATATATATATATATATATTTTTTTTTTTTTTTTTTTTTTTTTTTTTTTTTTTTTTTTTTTTTTGACGGAAATCTCAGAATGTCTATCAGAATTTGGTACATCATTAAGAGCATCATGTCATCCATCATTCGTCAAATTTCACATAACAAAACCATCGCTCACCATACGCAGAATGAACACCGAGCGAAAATACTAACAGGGAACATAAATCATTCAGGAAATCCTATCTTAAGTAACGGCAATTTGAGTAGGTCAAGAGGAGATGAATTACGTCATCCATAGCTTCATTCTTCGTCAAAATCGACTCTTCCAAACACAAACGTTCACTTCAGAATTATCGTCCATTCAAATCCATGATCTTAAACTTCTCCCAAGTCCATGCAGTCTATCGTATGATCATTGGGTGGAAAGGGAATATTACTCGAGTCTGGTCCCTCAAGCCTTCGGCACCTCTTCTTGGAACTGTGGTGTAGTAACGTGAATCTCTGGCATGGTCACTGTGCCTTCTTCCATACGCGAGTCTGCTTCTGCTCTCAATTTATCCTAGTACAACTAAGGTAAATAGAGAAGCAAGACTGTGTGTCTTAGACAGGCCTTCAGCACGGTTCGAAATTCGCCAACTCCAACTGTCGTCATCGCCGGATGTATGGTAGTATTGCCTGCTACCATCTCTGGACGCCACTCGAATCTACTTCTACTAGAATAAAGGGTCATTCCACATGATGGTCTTCCTGTTCCTCTTCGTGCATAAAACTGAAATACTTCCCGGAGGTTTCTCTCAAATAGTCATCTCTTTTCTTAGAAGTCTTTGTGGTTGCTTCTTCAGTCCTTCAACCATCCACAGAGGTCGTCTGGTACGGAGTTTACAAAGATAGAATCAATCATTGATACGCTGAATTGAAAGATGGTCATGGTAGTGATACGATTAGGTTTACGATAGTTGGTACTCCAAGTTTTCTCTTTCTTCTTCACAAGCTAACAGGGTATTCAAAATGAAGCACTGAGGTGAACAAAATCACAATTCATCATCCCCTCCAATTTCTCAAATTCGATGGCATCATGGTCCGTCAACTGGGATTGGTTCAAATTTTCATTCTGCTTCTCAACCGGAAAGGAAATCCAAGAGTTTCATCATAGAACACCAGAAAATTTGCATGATAAAACTTCCAAGGCCAAGGTTTTCTAAGAGTGGATAATAGGTGTCAGGAAGCAATCAACAATCAAATGAAATCGAGATAGAAGTTTCCATAGCAGGTTAGGCTTTAACAGATTTGAGCGGTTACAGGTTATCATAACGGAAGTGGGATGAAACATATTACTAAAGGTTACAATTTAGATACGGTAGTCCCTGGCAGCTTATGAGGGCCAGCCAATCCATAACTTAAAGACCTGAAAATCGAATATGTCAAAAGTAAACGGATTCGTATGATGAGTACGGTCGCCAAGCCAAACAGATAATTCATATATCAAGGTCAAGTACATGGTTCATCAAAGTGTGGAGATAGATAAACGGACAATTCAAGGTGTTGGAGTCTTGTTTAGCTATATAGCATAAGTGGTAAGTAGGTTGCGAGTCATCGGAAGTACAACATCGTATAACTGTCAAAAGTCAGGCGTATAGAATATCAGTTGTCAGCATCATCATGCTCAGTTAACAATTTCATATCGGGACAGAATTATCGTCACAGTCCATGGTTAATAATCACCAGAGTTCCCATAGGAGTAGTAATGGACTTTGTAAGGACAGAGTAATATCAGATGATACATTTATATCCAGCACGGGTAATGGATTCACAGAATGTGTCAAACACCTTAAGATTAAATGACCTTCGGAATGGTCAGAGGAGTATCAAACTGCTTATCAAATAGGTCGGAAGTGAAGAACGAAGTTAGGTAGAAATAGCAAAAGTTTAATAATCGAAAATCATGGTAAGGAGTTCAAAATGGTTTTCAAACACCGAAGGTGAAACATCAGAGGGTAGTCGTCAAAGATCAATCAACCTATCCTTTATCAGACTAAAATCAAAGTTAACTATTCAATGGAAAGACAGGTTGACAACGCAAGTCTTATCGTTTAAAATGAGAGAAAAGCATTCTTATACACGTGGTTAAACACCACCAGACTTCTCATGGAAACAGAGATGTTTAAGACGAATTCAGATAGGGTCGGAGGATTCATAGATTATCAAAAGCAAATAACAGAATGTATCAAGTAGTTCATCGTCATGGAGATTCTCAGAATACCCGAAGAGACATCAAGATGATTAACAAAAGAATCAGAGATCAGAGTCGGAATCTTAGGTGTGCAAAGCGTGAGCTTTCAATCTCCAAAAATGCTCTCAACAAATGGGGCACGAATCAGAGTGATGCGGAAGCAATGATACTTAAGCAAAAGCCTTATAGTCTACCCATTCCTCACTGGTCAGAACTTAAGTTCCTATAGGGAAATCCTAAAGCAAAATCTTAAAGGTTGTATTATGAGCGCATACAGTGGAAACTTAATGGTCCAAACTTCACAGGTCAAGGGTAAATGTATTACGAGTCGCAGCCTGTCTCTCTGATACCATAATTGTAACACCCCAACCCGACAAGGGTAAAGATGTCACGCAAATGGTTTCATATCAGATATAACAAAGCATACATTCAAAAGTAATACAAAGATTCTCAAGGGTTACAAAGGAAATACTGAAATTACAAGGTTACAAAGGCGGATACAAATTCTAACAATAAAATAACTTCTAATCATCTCTAGGCCAAAATAACTGTCAAGCCTTCTAGGTCCAAAAGTCTCTTCACTCATACCCATCTTCCATCTAAAACCTGCCGCACACGAAAAGAAAACGTGCGGCTGAGCTTACAAAGCCCAGTGAACAGATATATAATAAACGGAAACGAAAGTAAACGGAAATAATCAGATGTAGCATAATGAATGAGACATAAATAAGGTACAAGAGTAAAGGTTTAGGATAGTTATCCACCACGAGCCCAGAAACTCAAAGTCATAATCTCAAAGTCACATCTCAAAATCATGGTCTCACAATCAGAGGGGATACCTCTCAGGCAACCAGATAATATGAGGGGTGGCCTCATGTATCAAATGGGTGGAGTAGCTAGCTCCCAGAAATGTGAAAGGCGTGTAATGCACACAAGCACCAGTCACCTCAAAGTCATGCTCAAAGTCATAGTTAAATCCACTAAACATACATGCCTAGGATTGCAATCCATACGCCCCCACTCAAAGTCAATCTCAAAGTCATACTCAAAATCATAGTAGCCATGGCAGATAATATAAAAGGGGACGGCGTGAGAAATCACTCCCCCACACAGGAGTCATGCCAGTGGTGCATCACAGACATGGCCAGGTTACCTTCCTGGCTAGGAAACAAAAAGGTGGCTCGGGTATCAAACTAAGAGTCATATCTCAAGGTCATCTCAAATTCATATATCAGAAATGCATCTCAACGTCATATCAAAAGGTTCATACACAAGGAAACATAGAAATGGCCTGGGAAATCTTAACTGAATCATAACTCATAATCATAATCAAGGTTCATCTCAAAAGTTCATTTTAAAACTTCCATCAAAGTCCATTTTAAACAATCATTTATTTGTGCCTGTAATAGAACGATTCTTTAAAGAATTTTCATAAAATATTCTTTCAAAACGGTTTTTCATAAAAATTAGTCTTCCAAAATAGCCTTCATAAAAGTTAGTAACATTTATATAAAAATGGTTTCGCCTCATTTATCAACATCTTTTAAAATAGTTTTTCTCAAAACATTTTCAAGGTATGATTAGAAAAGGTTTTCATAACATAGCTTCATATCAGAGGTCATATTAAATGGAATCAACATAGAAGGTTCAAGCAAGGGAATCATAGCAATCGAATCAGAAACTACGGATTCAGAATACGAGAGAGATCATGAGAAACCTTAAAAGAAAGGTCAGAATATCTGTACCTTATACCGCAAGTGCAACATATCTAGAAATAAAGATCGAAATCAACTCCATCTTCAGCGAATCTACACGAATACATGGTCGGCTAATTATTAATAATTCATTTCAAATCCAATTTACTCGTTTTCGTCGGCTTTCCATTTTTTAGTGACTTTTAGGGTTATCGATGACAATTTAATAACTTTAAGACTTAATATGGTCAAAATTATAGTTTAGGTTTTATTATGACAACTTTTAATAGTTTTAGGGTTTAAACTGTCATTATTCAAAGTTCAGGGCTTTAAGTGTAAATTTGCATATTTATGAATTTTCTTATTCTTAAGCTGATCAATTAAACCTTTAAGTTTGATGAATGACGATCTATTATTTATATTTAAACTCTGCTTTTAAGATGTCGACAACTGAGAAAAGATATTATTAAATCACATTCATATGGCCTACCTTTCATGCGGGACCTATATTCAGTATCAATTCATAAAGCCTTAAATTCGAGTAGCTCCATTCAGGTTAATTTGAGTTTATAGAGTACCTTTATTATCATGCCTCAAATTATACTAACTTTATTTTCTTTTCGATTGCAAATAATATTTGGATCTAATAATATTTTTAACAATTCTTGATTACCTTCTAGCCCACGTGACGGATACATTTATTTTCTTTTTGAGACCAAAACACAACGTGAAACAACAATTGTTTAATGAGACTACATCAACTCACGCCCCTATTCTTTTGGTCATGATTGGTATGCCTGTTTATAGCTATGTTTATATATAATTTGACACCAAAACTCACACCACGATACAGGTTGATATCCCAAAATCATGCCTGTACCCCACGCATGAAATCATCACTGGAAATCTTAGCCCTTCGTTAAAACCACAATGACCCTCATTACACACACCAGACACACAAATCCCAGCCATTCTAATCATTTATTCCATGAGCCAAGCACACAAAAATTTCCTTACAAACATCATAATCTTCTCATTGACAAGCAGTCAGCCTACAACTCATGACAACACACACCATACACGACCCTTACAACACCCAAACCAGAACCTATTTTCCCATGGGTTCGACACCAATCTCAGCCCATAACGACTACATACAGTCATAGTCATCTCTACCCCATTCGACACACTCAACACTTATCAAGATCCAACATTTATTCACATAAAATCATGACTCCAGTTCTGCCCTGGCTTCCTGAATTCGACTCAAGTTTACCATAGCAGCACACTACCCAACTCAACACTTATATCGACAGTATACTACATGTTTCAGTCCAGGTTTTAAGCCTTCATGTATAAGTATTATTATTATTTACTTTTTGTTATTTCATGTAAAAACTATTGAGGATTTCATGCGACTTTTACATCTTATACATATTGATATATTTACTGATTCATATAGTATCGGGAGACATTTTATACGTTGAATAAGAGGTCAAACCAAAAGGGAATGAAACACGGTCGATACCATACCTTCGTAGCGTGACTAAGGAGAGAACGAACACACAAAGAAGACACGAACACCCACCCCTCGAACTTCCCGTAGAGCACCGCGACTAGACACCAAGTAGGAGCCACAAGAGTCCCTTTTTGCTGCCTTGTTGAATCGAACAGCAGAGAAAGAAGTAGCAGCAGTCGAAATCTTTAGATGGAGTTTTAGGGTTTTGTGTTTTTGTATTTTGTGTGTCATGAATGATCGGTTGGGAAACCAGGAAAGGGGGAAATTATAGGGGTAAAATACCGAGTAATATGGGAGGATTAATGACCATGATCTTCTTTCTAAAATCTATACTATCTAAAGATCCAATGGCTTAATTTAATGTGGAAGAGTGATTGTGCATAAAGAGTTGTAAGGTACAAGGTAGTTTAAGCTACATGTAGAGTATATGAATTATTATGTATAACTCAATTGAATGTAATGAAATAAAGGTGAATATGAAGTGTTCTTGGATTAAATGTTGGTTAGATGAAGTGCAAGGGTTGCAAGAGTAATTTATGATTTAACCTAATCCATGCCTATATAAACCGGCCAAAATCACATGCACAAACACAAAAGTTCGAATCTTCATTCTTGATTTTCAAAAGTTCAAATCTTCATTCCTGATTTTTTTTGTTTTGTTTTGGTTGATGTGTGTAGGTGATTCGTACCTGTCGTCCAATACCGGTTAGAGGTCAAGTGAAGGTAGCTATTGTGTTGGGACTAGCTCAGTCTTTGGCATCTTTCTTTTCCTTTAATGGCCGCTCTTAATCAATCGCAATATCATCAACTCCATCCTCACGGTTTTTAGAGAGAAAGGGAAATGAGAGAGTGATTTTTGTAATTTCGTAGAGTTAGATTATCTGTATGTAAATAAGTTCTAATCCATGATTACATGAGTTGTTTGTTATGTGTTGCAAATACTTTAGTAGTTCTTTATTAGGATCCATTGAGCTCACGAAATTATCGTACAAACCATCAACAAGTTTAAGTGTAAAGACTGTGTTTTTTGATCGAGAATAACGAAGAATGTAACAAAAAAACTCAGATGAAGATTGATGATCAGCAGATGCAAATGATCAAGTTAAAGAAAACTTGGAAGATGAATGTTTATCTTTAAATGTGTGGCTTTTGCATACGACAGATTGGCTAGCGTGTTTGTGGGACGTGGTTATGTTTCATGTTTTAACAGTTTATTTTGACTTAATAGCCTGTTTCGTTTGTGTTAAATTTGTATTTAATCTAATTTAAAAATGAGGTTGAGCTGATAATGGTTGTTGTTTTTTTGGTGGACTGTGTTAGCAGAAAGTTGAAGCGTGTGCCTGATTTTAAGTTTGTACTTCTATAATTGTTTTTTCTCTTTGTTTGTTTAGCATAGGAGTGAGAAGATTTGTTTAGTTGAATGCTTTAATGAGTTAGTTTTTGAGATTTGTAGCATCTTGACACAAGAAGCCTTTTTATTAGGTTATCTGAGGTGAAGGGTTCAGTAATAGTAGTCGCATTGTGGTCAATGCAAGTTAGTTTACCTTACAAAAATTTATTACTATCGAATTAAGTTATGTTATGAGTTTGGTTCATTTACGTTGTCTCTACAGTAGGTTAGCTTTAAGCTCAATATTCGCATCATCACATGTAGTGTAATTTTTTTTTCCAGAAGATATAATGTGCTTCACATTTGTTGAGAGTCACCGTTATTATCTTTCAAGACGAACCCTTTTAGAGATGCTCAGAGACAGAGGCTATGATATATCTAATGAAGATATTGATATGAGTTTGCAACAGTTGCGTGATCTTCATGGTCAAACTGTTGACGTTGACCGTCTTCGGATTAGTGCTTCGCATGTCTCGGATGTTAATGATAAGGTTTTTGTTTTGTTTGCTTTGTGTTATTTGCATGTGGGTTTTGGTATTGCCATGCAAAGTTCGTTAGAAATTATAGAGTAATTGTTTTGATGAGTTAATAACAACTAATCGTATTTTATTGTCATATTTAATAACAACTAATCGCACAATTATTATGATTGTAGTATAATGTCAATGTTGGACCTTTAATCATACCAGTTCGTGTGCATTTTCATATTGTTAAGATACACCATTATTGGAGAATAAAAGGTGGTATCTTATATAGCAATAAATTCTGTTATAAATTCAGCTGTGTCCTATCATTTGAAAAGTGAAAACTTATTCTAAAATAAAACATCTAAGCATGTAGAATTTTGTTTACTACCTTAAACACAACAAATGTACAGGATGAAGAAAATATGTTTACAAAATAATACTCCAAGCTGTTAGACCAACCGTGTAGTAAGTCGATCTTCGCAGTTTTGTTTTATTCATATCTTATTAAATGAAATGTATATTAACATCTAATCTAGAGTTTTTTAGATTACCATTGTGTTTTAAAAACTGATCAGGAGTTTTTTAGATTACCATTATTATGTATAACTCAATTGAATGTAATGAAATGGAGGTGAATATGAAGTGTTCTTGGATTAAAAGTTGGTTAGATGAAGTGCAAGGGTTGCAAATAAAATATTATCAATGCAACCTCATAATTAGTATACAATCATGAAAGGTGATGAAGTGCAAGGGTTGCCGGAATTGATTATATGGTATTTAATATAGAATTAAAAGTTGGCTAGATGAAGTGCAAGGGTTTTCGAAATTGATCACATGGTATTTATTATAGAATTAAAAGTTGGTTAGATGAAGTGAAAGGATTGCAAGAATAATTTATGATGTGAGTTTTTTTCTCATGCATGAATCTGCCATGGCATGGCATTTGTATGAAAAAGGTTGTTTCAGTTAGATTCGTGGTTAGATTAATTGGAAAAAGGTTGTTTCGGTTGCACTTATTAGTTAACAATAATTAACGAGGTCTTAAATTTGCATGTGTGGAAAAATTTAAAAATATCAACTTACAAATAGAACTTGGGCAGTATGAAGATACAAACAGCAGTACTAAGTACCATGGGCAGTACAAATATGAGAACTCATCAGTACTAATCTTTATTGATAGCAGTACTAAGTGATCGTCATATAAGTAGCAGTACAAACTGCCTTCGATTCTCAATAAATGTATATATCACAAAAAATTCTCTTCACCTATACTCATTTAATATGAAAAATTAACTTAAATACTGAAATGCCCTTTACATGAGATGTCACATCAATTACAATGTTATCGAATCGTGATATTTGATCACAGTACATTGCTTTTGAATATACAAGTTATACGTTGTTATATATTTAGACTCACCATCATATTAACAAGCCAACAAATTATTATAACATTGCGCAATGAACATCAAGATACAATTCGTGCAAGAATTACATATAGAATTAGTTTCAAGTATCAAACAGGTACTTGCTTTTCATAATTTTAAGCCAATTGCCAGTTATGTGCATCTCTGTCAAGTGTCTCACTCTGACTTTGAGTACCAGAATGGTTATTGGCATTTGATTTCAAATTACTTGGATCTGTCAATCACAAGTATGTTCTGAGGAAAGCATCAAGTTAGGAATAAAGTTTAGGAGGATGGTTATTTTTATTCTCTCAGGTTTTCAATTCTAATTAGGTTTTGACTCGAACAAACGTTTGAGAAAGATAATCAAGAAATAAGTGGTCATGCAATTGTTTTGGTCAAGAGCAGTTAAAGATTACACCCACGTCTAGAGTATATTCTACCTAAAATATTGGAGGAATGGAGGTGGACTCTTTCAAACAAATGCCATGCCATGGCAGATTCATGCGTGAGAAAAAAACTCACACTTAAACCCATGTAGCCTTCCATGCATAGAGGAGAGTTAAGTAGCCTAAACCAACTTACACATTGTAAACAAAGAGAAGTGTCAGTGTGTAATTTTGTTTTAGAGAGAAATTATTAATACAAAGAATCATTTCCCCAAAACACATTGAATTCTCATCTTCATTTACTTTTATAGTCATCTGTGTTCAGATATAATTAATTCATTGAGTTGGTAAGGCAGAACTCAAAAGTATTAACTAATCATGGAATTCAGTACATGTGAAATAAATCATCAAAGTCGAGTCTAGGCAAGTTCAGAAGTATCAATAAGGTTTTAATGTGAGATTTTTTTTGTGTAGTTGATAAAATCCCGACAATTATTTTAGTTTGCTCATCATACTTAGAGGATATTATAATCTGTTTATCTTATGGTCAAACAAATTTGTATCTTAATCAAATGGTTTGATTTCTAAAAATCTTATATATTAAATTAAAAGAGTCCTTTGGTTTAGGTGAGTTTCCAATAAACAGATCACATGATTAAGTTATTCTTATGCAAACGTGTAAGCAACAAGCGAATGAGACTCAGTCGATCTTTTCTCCGTCAAATCAATATCAATCAGCTTCATCCAAACGAAATGTATTGATACATGATCTTATTTCTTATTTCCTTTTTAATATCTTTTTTTTTCTTAAAAATTGAAACCGAATCCTTTACATAAAATAAATATCAAAATTTCATTGACTCCAACTTCTCAATAAAAAAAACAGACTCTTTCTCAAAGAATCTAGCGATTCCAAAGCAACACCAAGAGGACCTAAAGCTTCCATGTTCGCCATCATTGTATGGTTCTTCGCCATTATCCGCCTTAAATGTTGACAACAAGAAAAAAGTAATTTGGAAAGTGCATAATCTTGACCTGCCTGTTGCACAAACCATAAACGCATACAATCATACAATTTAGAAGAACCGTCAACATTTAAACTAATTAGTTTAGATAGTGTAAACCTAATGACTACCAACCATTAAGCTATGAACATTTAGACACAATTCGTGCAACGCACGGGCTTTACAATGCCTCGTTCAATTTATTTCTATAATATGTTATGTACAAAAATTAATTCTTTTTGGACTAATTGTAGGCGTGTAATATTGCTAGTATAGGACAAATTATGTAGCTTATATTATGGTCTTTTACATTTTAAAATCCTCATATTATATTCCAATCGGTTAAATTTCAAGTTAGCCACAGATTAAGGAATAACATTTTAGGTTATTAAAATTTATTTTTCAATTTTATAGTTTATGTGCTCTTGTAAAATTCAAATTAGAGGGGTAATTTAGGAATTTTGACTGAATGGAAAATGAGGGTTTTACAAATGTTGTTTGGAATATCTCGTAAACAGTTACTATCTGTTAGGGTTAGCATCTCTGGAGATTCTATTCGGCCAAGATCATTGGGCAACTTCTTTAGCAGCAAACATGATCAAAGTTTGAGAAATTTGAGATGTTTCAACTTACGAATGCTATCTGGAATGCTGCCTTCAAGTGTAAGCTTTCTTAAACCTCGTAAACTACAAATACTTCTTGAAAAATTCTCAAGGTTTGTACAAGCACATAGACCCATCGAAATAAGCTTTTTCAAATATCCAACTGGAGCATTAATTTTAAGCTCTACCAAGTCATTACAGCCTTCGAGTACTAGCGTCTCAAGATTCCGAGTACTCCCGAGGTGAAGGGTCTTCAACTTTGAATGCCTGAGTTTGAAATATTTCAGCTTCAGACTATCATCAGGCATTTTAAGCTCTACCAAGTCATTACAGCCTACGAGTTCTATTGAAGGATTGAGGACGAGATATTCGAGCTTTGGACTTTCAGCAGGCATTTGAAGTTCTACCAAGTCATTACAGCCGTTGAGTACTAGCATCTCAAGATTCGGAGTGTTCCCGAGGTGAAGGGTCTTCAACTTTGAATGACTGATGATGACCTCTTCGAGCTTTGTGTTAGAGTTTTGGAAAAATATTAAATCGTGTATGACTAGAATCGAACCCGGGACTGAGGGATTGCACACTTTACGTATGAATGATCAAAGGAATAATTAATATATATATATATATATATATATATATATATATATATATATATATATATATATATATATATATATATATATATATATATATATATATATATATATATTGTTGTATTCTATGCAATACCAATATTAGATACAATACTTTACAGTATCATTAAAATGAATCTAGGCCATTGGATGAGTTTAATCAATGGTTATAATTAAAAGTGTCAAAATTGTAATTAAACAAAAGATGAAGGTTTCTTTTTTAATTACACAAAAGGCTAAAAGGGCATTATGGGAATTTTAATTTTAAGTATTTCGAAAACCGTCCCTATTTTATCTCTCCCACTTGCCCTATATATTCTACAATAATAACCCATCTAGGGTTTGATATTTCTCCTCCATTTTTACCAGCCGCCCACCTCACCTCCACATCCGGCCACCATTTCTGGCCGACTGCCGCCACACTCACCACCTCACACCCACCATCATCTACCTCACCACAACCACCCTCATTAAATCATGGCAATCATTACAGCCGCCACATCTGAACGCCGCCGTTGCACCATCTCCACCACTCGATGCCGCCACAATGAAGACAAGAGACGAGGGTTTGTTTGTTTGTTTTGGTTCGTGACCATGAGCAGCCTCCACAACAGCCGTCGTCGCCACCTGTCTCTTTCTCTCTCACAATGAAGACAAGAGACAAGTGAGCTTACTGGCTTTTCCAAATCAAATAAGCCCATAAGCCGGCGAAGTATGCTTATCCAGACTCCCTGTAACACACTATCATATATGCACAATGTGTGTAAGTACTAGCAATTGTTACCAGTTTTATGAATGCTGATTACATGGTGTCTATAGTCATAGCTAGCAGTATATTGGAAACTGGTGTCAATATCTATTGTTACGAGTTTCTGTATATTGTTGATTAGTATTGGATCTGAGAGACTGAGACATGTGTTTGCAGTGCTTGGTTTTTTTGGTCTTGTAATTAGATTTTACTGTTGTGATAATTTGAGATTTCAAATAGTGCTGTAAGCCTGTTATTGATTAGTTTGAAGTATATGAGGCCTTGTTAGCTTACTTTGTTATGGTTGTAATTTGTAAGTTTGCTTTTGGTTGCTTAGATACATGTTAGACTGTAGTATAGTAATGTCTTTATATGTTAAATGGAAGAGCGTTTTTTATGTTTCTTCTATGTTTAAGTTGACTTTTATGGTGTGTCGATTCTTGAGTTTTTTTACGAACTACAAATTTGATCTGCTATTTCAGTTCTTAAAAAAAATCGAAGTGCTTAGTTTAGATTAGATTATATCTCCAGGATCATATTTTAATAAATATATGCAAATGTCGACTACTTTTCAGAAATAGTTGTAATTCAGTTTTTGATTATATTATCATGTTTTGTGTTGTGTTTTTTGTGCTTTAATTACGAAGTTTATATGGTCACTGCAAATATACATTGTTTTGAAAAGCGTGCGCATATATGTTCAAATGAATCTGATGAGAAATTGTAGCGTGCACATATGTTTTTGGAAAGTTAGTCATGGTTAAGTGTTTTAGTTTTGGTTGTGTTATTGGAGCATATGTGTTATCTAGTTATGTTTAAAAAATTAGTTGATATAACTTTAATAATCATGTTTGTTTCTCTCAATATGCAGTAGCAAGATCAGGTGCACATATGTTTTTGGAAAGCGTGCATATATGTTCTAATAAATTTGACGATAAAGCGCAACGTGGACACCGCAAACATCTATGTTTTTGGAAGGCGTGCGTATATGTTCTAATAAATTTGATGAGAAAGCCCCGCATTCACATGCATTCTTTGAAAGCGTGCACATATGTTCTAATGAATTTGATGAGAAAGTGAAGAGTGTACACATGTTTTTAAATGGCGTCCACATTTATATTTAACAAGATACTTGTACATGTATTGTATTTTATTTGATATTGAATTTTGTGTATACTATTTATATTCTTGGTTTGTTATTTAATTTTTAGAGATTATATGTATATGTTTTTGTTTTTGTTCATAAATATCAAAGAATGTACACTAGAAACATATGTGCAATTACAATTTTAAGCAAAATAAGTTTGACGTCGAAACAATTAAACGCAAGAAATATATGTAAGTATACAATATTAAAAAAAAACACATATGCACCTCATTTTTCTGAAAACACGTCTGCAAAAAAAAAAAAAAAAAAAAAAAAAAAAAAAAAAAAAAACCCCGAAAATTAAGGGAATTAAAAAACGTTTTTTATTTAAAAAAATTCAAAAAAAAGTGAAAAAGTGTTTGACTATTTTACCCTTTTGAATTAAATAAAAAGATTTAATAATACTAAATTATTATTGGTCTAAATGAGTACTGTAAAGTACTGCATCTAATATTGGTACTGCATAGAACGCGCCCCTATATATATATATATGTATATATATATGTATACATATATATATATATATATATATATATATATATATATATATATATATATATATATACATATATATATAGATATATATATACATATATATATATATATATATATATATATGTATACATATATATATATATATATATATATATATGTATACATATATATATATATCTATATATATATATATATGTATACATATATATATATATATATATATATATATACATATATATATATATATATATATATATATATATATATATATACATATATATATATATATACTATTATATATTTTAATTATTTGGACACGAAATATAACTAACGGACGTTAAAGTAATTAATAGAATTGACTATTGACTGTTAGTAAATAAAGGAAGGAGTTGAGTGTCGAGTTTTAAAACTTGAGGAGGTGTTAGACTCAAACTTGGAGATCAAGTTTGGAGCTTATAAAAACCCCAAAATGCTCTCAACAAAGATGACAATAATAAAACCCTTAAAAAGTCGATTGACTTTATTCCATGTATGCTAATCGTACAGTGATACATTGATAATATACAAAAGGTCAAATCGATATTTATATTCTACGGAGTATCATGAATCGTACATTATGTACATTGAACAATTATTGATGTCTTTTGACTTAATTGTACACTGTGCATAATTATGATATTATATAATATCTTTGACATATGTATTGTACAGTATGTGCAAGATATTATTTTCCTCCTTCTTGAATAATAGATTCAAGGTTTATTAAACAAAATAGTTTTGGTTTAATAATTGTGTTCATTCACTAGCATCAACCTTTGATTGAGTAATAGTACGTGTGTACAAGATCTCAGATATAACTTACTTTAGTTATTATCCTGGATTGTGGAACAAAAAGGTAAGGGGTTCCACGTTAATCCGTTTGATTGTTCTTGTGAAGAAAAAAGGAGATTTGATCTTTATTTGCTAAGATAAAAATGTACGTTTCTTTTATTATTCGGTTATTACTTTATACATGTTAATTATGATCCTTGCTTCCGCTGTATACGTGCTTTGATGTTTATGGTTTATTTATTTATTTGAATGTCAAATTATTTAAATTCCAACAGTGGCATCACGAGCCGTTTAACATGTAATTGTAATTATCGAAACACATAAATAAAAATCAAATCTTGATTTGGATTTACATGTTCTCTAGTAGTCGATTTTTTTTAGAGTTTTATGCTAGATCTTTAAAAAATATTCGAACTATACAATTAGGGAGGGGGTTCGACCCTCTTTTGTTAAAAAGTTAGTTTTGTAACCCTAATTAGGAACATGTTTATGTGATTATTTGAATAAAGGGTTACGTTCCTGTGTGATCCATGATTTTTTCATGCAAGGAAATCATGGATTAGGGTTTGTTTATGTGTGTCACATGTTTTTAGATAGATCTAAAATTAGGGAAGACCCTAATTAAATACATTAATGAATCAGTTATGTGCTATGTGGTATTTAATTAATTAAAACTTACGCGGTCAAGCTATTTGACGTCTGTGGTCCATTGGGCACAATGAGCTCGAAAACCAATGGGAGTTTTATTAATTATATACATAATTAATCACATATAGATTATTAATAGGATTTATCAAAAGGGTTTGCATGTGGCTATATGTTTTAATAGTTAAGATCATATATGTGTTATTTGTGGTTATTTATTTTTAGTTAAAAAATTACTTGTCTTTATTTGTTTAAATTATTTATGAATTGTAAGCAAAAAGATGGTAGTTTTTGGAATAAAAATAAATGGACCTAATAACTATGAAACCCTAATTGTAGTAAATTTTTAATTGCCAAGTCTTATGTGCCGATAGTGGTTCGCTTCGCACGGTAATTTGCTCCCAGGCGAGACTAGCAATTTAATAATTTACTACATTATTTTGAGCTTTAAAATCATAAATTGTTAATTGATTGATGCGACTGTACATAATGGTCGAAGCGGCGGACCTAGTTTTGACAAACTAAAAAGTGGGTATAAGGAGGCTTGACATTAAATTGTCATCCGAAAGGGGCGCGTTTTTAATCAGCTTCGGCGGACGTTTAGCCCCTCCGCTCGCCTGTGCCTCAAAATTAGACTTACCAAGTACACCATTAATTGTACGAAGCATCTTAAGGCAAAGTTGTAAGTTTCTCAACGCCTCAATTAAGATTTAGTTGATTTAAGCTTATGAATTGGTAATAAAAATTGTTTTGTAAAACTTATGTTACAAAGATGAGTGCATGCTTCTTTGTACATATTTTGATTGACACATCAAAATAAATACCCTAAAATTTAAGTCACATGCTATCTAATTATAAGAGACACTTGAAGTTAATATCTGGCGTAAGTGAGACCTTGACACAGATATTAATGACAAGGTAAATTACATACTTTTATTGCCAGCAGATCAACTGAGTGTAATAAGAATATGTGAATTTACAAGTTTCTAAATTAGACGACTTAATTAAGTTATAAGTGAGACCTTGAGACTTAAAGCATGAGATGGGAAGAAACATGCTTACATTGCAAAATTGTTTGGCAAATGTAATTCCCATAAATTTAGGAGTCGGAAAATTGTTTCGCGATTATTGTACGACAAGTTACCATCTTTTGTACTTTCACTGCTAGCAGATCAACTGATGTGGTGGAACTATGGAAAGTTGGATCCTAGTTTTCAAGAAAATTAAATGGTTATATTGTATTTCCTGGGTACTTTTCTTTTCTTGAAAAATTATTATCGAAAATACTAAAATTGAATTTTGTAAATTCATTTAATGTATTAATGCAACGTTAAAACCGTAAACGTGGGGCATTCTTTTAGTGGTAAATTGATCTACACCCGTACGGTTTTTGGTTAGAGTCAAATTTACTAAAAGAATAAACTAAGTCTACTTTATTTGAGAAGAGTGAGACTTAAACCATATACCTTTTCATGAATGAGAAGGGTATAATGGAAAATTAGAATTGTCTAAATTCTAAGAAATAACTCATAGCAAAATTTTAATAGTTAAGAAAATTGCACATTTATGAGTTATTAAAATTAAAAGCTAGACTAGTTACCGCAAAATTGGTAAAAGGCAAACTAGCACATTTTGTCTAGTTGTTGTGCTTTGACCACTTAAATATGCTACATACCATTGTGGGGATGGTAGTCATATTAAGGAAGAAATTGCATGCCCAATTATTTCCAAGTTAATTGAATTGATGGATAGTACATCATTTACAAAGTAGAATACATTCTTTAGTACCCAAGTAATTGTTACGTATGGGATTACTTAAAGGCGTAGGAAAGTAAATTGCACACGATTTGCTGTTACTGGTTATGAAACACTTATAATGTTGTCAAATCCAGTGGGAGCATTGTGTTATAATTACTGAATAACTTTTATTAATGTAATGATCTGTAATTCAGTGGGAGCTACAAGCTTGTTATCTTGGTAGTAACCCAGATTATCTCTAAAATTTCTTGAGATAATTACTTTCCAATTATAGACACTTGTGAGTTTAAGGATAATTATGTATGTTTCCTTACTAGACAAGGTGGTTCTATATCTACAAATATCCATGACACAATCATATTGATCACATAAACAAACGATTGACGAGTTGTTTACCTGATACATGATGTTGTTCCATGCACAAGTGGGAGAAATCTTAATTGTGTGCAAGCAACAACATAAAGAAATATGATTTAAAATGATTCTCTTTACTGCAAGGTAAGAGAATAAATGTTCTAATGTGATTTTTAATCACATCTAATTAATAGAACACTGGAGTTAATATCTATCGTAAGTGAGACCTTGACATAGATATTAATAACAAGGTAAATTACATACTTTCATTACTAGCAGATCAACTGATGTAATGAAACTGTGTTAATTTACAATCTTCTAAATTAGATAATTATTAGAACAAGTGTCATAATGATAATAAGATTACTTTAAACAAAATATTTATGTATTATTGAAATGACATAAATAAATGAAGTAATCTAATACTACTTCAAATTAGAATGTTTATGTATTCTAGGAATGTCATAAATATATGAAGTAATAAATTAACTTGAAATTTATAATGAAACCAAATTGTGGTGTTCATGATTACTTTAGTTATGCTATTTATATTTTATTGTAAAGATATAAATATAAAGTCTTTTAATTGTTACAAGATTTATAATAAAGTAAGACGTTAACTTGTTATGTTTTTATTTAAACATATACAAGAAGTCATTGAGTTGATCAATGATTTATAACGTATATTGGGAATATAACAAGTTTATGTCTTCTTGTTAAGACATGAACATGAAGTGACTTAGTCAAAAAGTACTTATGTTATATAGCATGCATTGGCTTGGAAATTCTATTATACCATTAAGCTGATTTAGTTGGTAAATAGATAAACCAAACAAAATATATACTTATCTTACATATTGTAAGATTGTCTTACAATATAATCCTAATGAAATACATAATGGTTATGGTACGTTCAGTTAGGAAAATCAAACTCTTGTTATACTGTTTGATTAAAGATAACTATATTTTCTATTCTTCCAAAGTTATCAAGGTTAGGAAATTGAGTATGCATTGTATATACTCAATTAGACTCCAACCTAGAAGATTATTAAGACACCATTTATTGTGGAATGTGATGAATCACATTAAGTCTTAAAATTGAAGTTCTGAATTTGTTAAAACTATTTTGAGTAGGTTATTAACAAACTTCATGTAAGGAACTGTCAATGTGTATTTGTAATATCCCAAAAGAGAACAATTTTGTGTTGCTCTACTTGCTAAGTATTTATAGATAGTCTATAAATTGCTAAAGGCAAGTGGGAGTTTTATCTTGAAAAGATAAAATTACAAGATACATGATCTTCTAAAATACACTAGCAAATGTCATGCTAAGGATTAAACATGTTAATGTTAAATCTCAAGATGATGGACAAATTTGTATACATATTTAATGTGTGAAAAGATTATCAAACACACTTAAGCAATTAACTGTGATTGAAATTCTTTCTAGGCACATTAAATGTATAAAGATTATGATTGTCATTCTTAGTTTCATTTATATGAAATTAACAATGGAATATCAAAACTCTTTCTTGAGTAATTACTTGTGCGAGGACGATAAGTAATTGAAAGGAGTATTTGAATTCAAATAATCTTTAAAAGTATACAAAGTGCAAATCATTTATGAATGGATTAATGCATGCATCAAGGAGATACACTTATGTTTGATTATTAAATCCAAATGTTGATTTATAATTAAAATAAGATATTCTCTGAATATTCCTAAAAGCTAGTGGGAGTGGTAAATTTATTTTCTTATTTCATATATGTTGTATAACATATAGGAAGTAACATTCCATAAGCATTAAATGTTAAGTCTTAGTGTGGAATGAAACTTCATTATGGATATTTAGAAAATAAACATACAACCTTAAAAATAAATGTTTATAGTGATAAACATAAGCGGTAAAATAATTGATTCTAATAAAACATGATTATACTATTAGAAAGTCTAGATAGATACATATCTTTGAAAAGATATGACATGAATAAATCTAAGTTTGATGCAAGGATTTTTCATGTACATCATGTTATTTGTTGTATCATGCTTGATCAAAGATGATTTGACAACATTAATATATAGTTGAAAGTTATTAGATAACTTGGTGTAATGAATATGGTTGGATTTAGAATTAACATCCTCATCCTGGAATAGCTCCAAAATTCTAAGTATGAACCATATGGCAATTGTTGCATAATTGATATAGCCAACAAATCTTGAAATATTTGAAGGTATCAAACATTACACAATTGGATATAACAGTTTACGGGATTTTAAAGAGCATATTGTTGTTTGCATACAATGATGCTGATAAGATTGAGATGACACTCAATACTAGTCGTGGTAGGATTTCATCCTAGTTTATAGCCATGTGTACTAGTTATGCTTAACTGTAAGCATAGTTGCATTATACATAAAAGAATTAGAATACTTTAAACTATAAAAGGTTTGATAGTTTGCTTGTCATAAATTCGTGGTTGAGGATGTCACGTATTTTATGAAATATTATGTGGCATTATCAAGATAATTGATAGCACACATACAAGAACTTCATTAATTGAATTCTTGAAATAAGTATTCTCAAAATTCTCATAGATCAAAATTAGTTGATTTATGCCTTGTCAACAAGTATGTTTAACATGACTTGAGGCATAATTCATTAATTGAAACTATCATGCATTGATCTATTTTAGTGTTTGGATAATGGGATGTTATTGAACAGTTATTATTTTAATGAAATAAAATAATGGTTATGTTTATTTTTCATTTTCTTAATAATATATCCTATATTTGCATGTTTATATCCTTGAATATATTTATATATTCTAAACTGTCCATTGTCAGTTAATGATATGAGAATATTATTAAATTAAGACAAATCTGAGTATTTGTATAATATACTTATAGTATATTGATGAAGCGAAAAGTGTACCGATTTTAGGGGGTCATTTAAGCCCTAATCTGCGATTATATGATCAAATATTGCCCTAAATCGTTTCTTTTCTCATTTTAGGTACTTGGGACGTGATTTCTGGAATATGAAGCATTTTGGAGCTTTTTGGACGTTTTTATGCTCAAGAATGAAGAAAACAAAAAGACCAAGGAAAGTCAGGATTTTACACCTGACGGCGTCAGGCTCTGGTTGCTGACGCCGTCACTTGAAGATGGAAGTGGTGGAAAAATACACATGATAAGCCAGAGAATTTTACAATGGAAAGTCTGACGGCGTCACGCTTTGTGATGCCATAGGTGGTCACGGTTTAATTTAAAGAGAGACGGCCCAGAAGATCTTGGAGGTGACGGCGTCAGGATAAAACCTGACGGCGTCAGATGATAAAGAGTGACGACGTCAGAAAGAATTCTTGCACGAGAAGAAACCAAAGTGGAACCGTCACAAGATAATCAAGACAATCATAACTTGCGCGCATAGTAGCTGTCACTGTTTTGGACATAAAATCTTCATACGAACTCGGATTTGGGTGATTCAAAAGGCCACGCGAAGAGGACGAAAAGATCTACAACTTGCTGAAGAAAAATGGGAAGGTGTCGCCGTCACATGTACGGGGTGACGCCGTCAAGATCGGCCGACAGAAAAGTGCCTATAAATATAATCTTATAACTTCATTTTTTGTAAGCCCCTAACCCTAAGTCCGATTCTAGGATTAGGGTAGGTGTTTTTCCAGCAACTTGGAGGGTTTCAATCACTTCATAAACATCAAATATTGGTTTGTTGATTCCATATTAATTATGTTTCTCATTATTATCAATTGCTCTTCATTGATTATGTGTTGCTAATTCACCTTATGTCTACTTATGATTGTGTGAAACTTGTATATAATTAGTTAGATCTTATTGTGTTCTTGTTGATGATCTCATCAATTAAGGTGTGACAAATACAATAGATCTAATTGGTTTAGCTTATAATTCTTGTTTCCTATTGTCTCTTGTTTGATTGGGTGATATCGATGTTAGGCTTAAGAAAACTGGCTAATCTCCTATACGGTAACTTGCTTGAACGTCTTAAGAAACATGAACCAATGCGTACTAAGGTTTTTATGGTTGTATTTAATGCATGAGCGAATTCTAGTGATCCCATGTTAGGAGCTTCTTAGCCGGCTCGACATAGGAGTGAAGTAGGAGTTTATAGAGTTGGGGAAGTACGTACGCCACCCCACGAATGGTATTAAGGAATACAACCCGTCAATTAAAACAAGGTGTGACAATTCAATAGGTAGAATTGGATAGCTAGCAAGGAGTAATATATCATAGGTAGACATGCTTCATGATTGCGTGGTTTTGTAACCTTACAACAGGTTTTACCTCTCGAGGGATCTCAAGAGGCTTACAACCCCACCAGGCAGTGTACCTGACCGATGTAGTATAGTGTAGTGGTAAGTACGGGGGATTGATCGTTCTCCACAGGGAATAGTGTTCGTTAGGTGTGAAAGGCTACTCTAATTAGGTCTAAGGGTTGAGGAAGATTCTTTTTATGTTTTTATATTTTTTTATGAAAGCAAGTAAAATCTCGGTTTTGATAGAGTGGGCGGAATTAGTTGCTAGTCAACTAACCCAATTTACTACGAATGCAAATAAAATAAATAACTGAAAATAAAATGTGGTGAGAAACTTATGTGTAGAGAAATGTGTTTACTTAGATTTCCTTACTCCCTAACTATCTTTTACCGGTTAATTAGTGTGTATTAGTCGCGTGGATGACGGGTGTTATTCCTTAATACCATTCGTGGGGTGGCGTACTTACTTCCCCAACTCTACAAGCTCCTACTTCACTCCTATGTCGAGCCGGCTAGGAAGCTCCTAACATGGGATCACTAGAATTCGCTTGTGCATTAAATACAACCATAAAAACCTTTAGTACGCGTTTGGTTCATGTTTCTTAAGACGTTCAAGCAAGTTACCGAATAGGAAGTTAGCCAGTTTTCTTAAGCCTAACATAGATAAACAATCATCCAATACAACTAACAACACACTAACAACCAATAATCAATAGCTAGGTTTCATTAGATCTAAGCAAACACAAGATAAATTTAGCCTAACATGTTAAACAAAAGACAAGAATAAGATAGAATCAAACAACACATAGACATATTGAATGATTAATTGATAACTTATCTTTCAATGAAACATGGAAGATCTCAAGGCAAAAAGCCCTGAAAAGGTAGCTAAAATCGTCTTAGGGTTTTATCCCAAAATTCCACACACTAAGCTCTCCTTAATGACAAAAGATTAGAAAACTATATATAGATTTTTGGATCTGACGGCGTCACCTTATGGAGTGTGACGCCGTCACCTCGCCGCTTTTAGGGTTCCCGGATGACCTTCTTGACGCCGTCCCTCTTTAGCTCTTCAAAAATCCATTCTGGCTTATCAAGGCTTGACGCCGTCGAACCATGAACGTGACGCCGTCCCCTTATGATTTAAGCCGTGACGCCCTTGATCAAGTTAAAGCGTGACGCCGTCAGAATTCACATGCTATTTTCACTGGCTTATCATGAGTAAATTTCACGTCCAACTTTTCTTGCCAAAGCATGACGCCGTCTAGAGTAAATTGTGACGCCGTCAAGAGTAACTTTTAGCCGATTCTTGAGACTTTGCCGTTTTCTTCACTTTAATGCTCCAAAAACGTCCAAAATGCCTCCTTTTCCAGATTTCTCCTCAAAAGTACCTAAAATGACAAAAGGAACGATTTAGGGCAATATTTGATCAAATAAATACGATTTAAGGCTTAAATGACCCCCTAAAAGCGGTACACTTTTCGCTTCATCAAATACCCTTACACTTGAGATTTGCTTGTCCTCAAGCAAATGCGCTTTTATTCTAATCAAAATACAAGTTAGGGGTCATTTAATGCTAACATAAAAGTAATTACAACAAATAATCGTTCCACTTCAATCATAATAAGCACGGAGATTACATACTAGCACCTCACAAGTAGTGTTTAGATACTCACATCTCTCAAGTGTCATCAAAATAAATCTCATAAATGAAAACGGATAATATCTCTCACTACCTGTCATAGCAAATAGATTACCATAGGCTTGGGAAAGGATCGAAAACCTCCTCCACTAGGCGTAAGCACCAAAGATAAACTATCAAAGAGGGCTTTTAAATGGGTTATAACGTAAGGTGTAGGGAAAAGGAAAACACGGTTTTGTTGGATACGGGATATTTTACTGGTGGCGAGTTAAAAATCTTGATCAATTACATGTACTATACAATGTTGCTAAGCCAAGACTAGACTCGATCTTAAGCTAGAAACAAAATAACAAAATAACAAAAATATAAAATAAACATAAAATAAAACGGGATGGTAGTCCGTATGTTTTTTTTCTATTTTTCTTTTTCTCATTTTTTTGTGTTTTTTTTTTTTTTTTTTTTTTTTTTTTTTTTTTTTTTTTTTTTTTTTTTGCATACACTTTTACCCTACCATCCAAAATAATACATCATAGGGGCATTGCATCCCCCTTACACTTGAACTTTTACATAACTTTACAAATACTAATCTAATGACTCGAATTAAGATAATTGAAAAACTTGGAGTACTTTTAAATATATTTAGCACATATGGGGGTAATAAATGATGTTCTTCCCCATTACTCCATTACACTAGTACTTCACCCATGAGTCCCAATTGTCCCAAAACAATATGTACAAGGATATGACTCGACTTAGCAACCATGTAATCAATTAGATAATTAACTTGGGTTTAAACAAATGTTGTAACAATAATGCACTAAAGATGAGTGCATACAAGGTAGGCTAAGGCGATTTGGGTGTACATTTTAGTGGGGTGTAACAAATTCTTCCTTTAAGTAAAATGCTTAAAGGTCGAAACGAAAAGATAGGCTCTGAGGGGTGTACTAGGGGTATCGTGTACTAAAAATGAGTACAACGCAAAGGGTGTGGGAGAATTACTTGACCAATGTAGCCAAAGTAATTATAACAAAAACACAGGTGTAAAACAATGGGTTAATCCTAATGCCTCTTATCATGTAGTAAATCTAACTACACGAATGTAGTCTCACTTGTGGCCTTGGAATGGTCCTAACGCAAGTTCTAGAATCTAAGTGCTACCGGTACACACATCATAGCATAAATGCTTTTCCTACCAATTCTAGGGGCGAACCTCACATATTTAGGGTGGAAAATTTTTTAGTGGTACGGTTTTTGTGCTAGTCATATAACTCCTATCCGTGAGACGCTCATTAAGATCAAAGTTTCACTCCTATATGTTGTAAAAAATTTTAAATTTGGCACTAAAATTACCTTAACAAGTATTTCTCTCAGTTTTATTACACATCTACCATCAAACAAACAAAAATCAAGCGTAATTGTATTCTCTAAAATCGTACTTTTACCCTCCCCTTACACTTAAGATGAACATTGTCCCCAATGTTCAAATAATAAGATGTAAAAGCAAAAAGTAAAAGAATGAAATCAAATACTCCCCTGATTCGCTCAGTGGATAATGAAATTACAAAGTTAAATCTTCCTCCAAAGAGAATGTTGAAGCTCCATGACTAATGCATCGCCATAAGCTTGATTCCATAAACATCTCCTTGTCCAAAATAACCTGTTAAACCTGAGAAAACAAACACGAAAACCTGCATAACATCGGCGGGATAAAATCTATATATAAGGATATAATGCTTGTGGAATGAAAATTTTGCAGATTCCTGGAGATTATAAGTTGGAGATTTTAATAAAAACTTTTTATGAAAACAAAACTTTCAAAAATTTCTGGAAATTAAATCTGACGCCGTCAGGTTATAAACCCTGACGCCGTCAGAAATGACCTGACAAAAATTTTCATTTTAAGTTTCCGGAAAATTTCTGGAAAAACCTTTACCTTACTTCCTGGAAATCCTGCAAAACATCATTATGACTCGATACAAGCATTTGACTCAAACAAATACTAATATGTATGTTAATTTAATATTATTATGATTCATGTTAATTTGTGTTCTAATAAACCGATTTAGATTTCCCTTACACTTATCTTTTGCAAAATACCTTTATATGTAGTTAAGACGAAGTTAAAAACAAGATAAAGCATTTTCACAATTTAGTTTCGAACATGAATCAATAAGAATAAAATTTAACACACATACGGAAACAAATAAAAACAAACAAACAAACAAATAAACACACAAAGCAAATAAATAAAATAAAGCTTGGGTTGCCTCCCAAGAAGCGCTTTTCTTTATTAACGAGTCTTGTAGCTAGACTCAAAGTCACGTACATTACGTGACTTCTTCATCGAAAGTTATGTCTTCCTCATTGATCATTTCATTACCATTCTCTTGATAATGCTTGACTCGTTGAATATTCACAGTGAATTCTCTATCCTCGTCGTCAATTAATACAACGGCTCCGGTTTTAGAGGAGCTCCTTACGGTAAAAGGTCCATACCATCTAGATTTAAGTTTCCCAGGAAATAGCCTTAAGCGAGAATTATATAATAAGACCTTGTCTCCTTCTGAAAACTCCTTGGGTCTCTTAATCCGTTGGTCATGCCATCTTTTCGCCCTCTCTTTGTATGTGATGGAAGATTCATAAGCCTCTAATCTCAATTCATCAAGCTCTTGGAGCTGTAAGAATCTATTTGTTCCCGCAACTGTATAATCCAAATTACAAGCCTTAAGTGCCCAATATGCTTTGTGTTCCAGTTCTACTGGAAGGTGGCATGCCTTGCCATATACCATACGGAACGGGGTTGTCCCGATTGGTGTCTTATAGGCGGTTCGAAATGCCCACAAAGCCTCGTCGAGCTTAAAAGACCAATCTTTTCTGTTTTGATTAACCGTTTTCTCTAAGATTCTCTTTATGGCTCTATTAGTGTTCTCGACTTGACCGTTTGTTTGAGGATGGTAAGCGGTGGAGAATCGGTGAGAGACTCCATATCTTTTCATGACTTTCTCCATTTGTGAATTGCAAAAATGGGTTCCCCTGTCACTAATAAGAGCCTTCGGAATTCCGAACCTAGCGAACAATTTCTTTAAGAAATGAATGACTACCCTAGCGTCGTTAGTCCTAAGGGCTTGTGCTTCTACCCATTTCGAAACATAATCAATGGCCACCAAGATGTATTCATTCCCTCCAGAAGATGGGAATGGTCCCATGAAATCAATTCCCCAGACATCAAAAACCTCACAAACTTGTATATAATTCTGCGGGGCTTCATCCCTCCTAGAGATATTCCCGGCTCTTTGACATGCGTCACAAGTTTGTATCATTCCCTTCACATCACGAAATATTGTAGGCCAATAGAATCCCGCGTCGAAGACCTTTCGTGCAGTAGTGCTTATTCCGTGATGTCCTCCAGATGGACCTGCATGACACTCTTTCATAATTCTGACAGCCTCTCTTTCCGAAACACAACGCCTGATTACCTGATCTGGACATCTTCGAAATAAGAAGGGTTCATCCCAAAAGTAGTACTTTAATTGATTAAAGAACCTCTTTTTTTCATGCCTGCTCATATGCTCAGGGATGACTCTACTTGCCAGGTAGTTAGCATAATCCGCATACCAAGGTTCAGAATCATTTATTAACATGAGCTGCTCTTCAGGAAATGTTTCCCGAATCTCACTCTTGTCAGATTCAGCGAGGCTGGGGTTTTCGAGACGAGAGAGATGATCAGCCGCAAGATTCTCTGCTCCTTTCTTATCACGAATTTCAACATCGAACTCTTGCAATAGTAGGATCCAACGAAGTAACCGTGGTTTAGCATCCTGTTTAGCGAAAAGATATCGAATAGCTGAATGATCCGTAAAAACAACCGTTTTAGAAAGGACAAGATACTGGCGAAATTTATCAAAAGCGAATACCACGGCTAGTAATTCCTTTTCAGTGGTAGTGTAGTTTTCTTGAGCAGGATTCATGGTTTTGCTAGCGTAGTATATTGGCTGAAAGTGTTTGTTAAGCCTTTGGCCTAATACTGCTCCAACAGCATAATCACTAGCATCGCACATGATTTCAAAGGGTAACTCCCAGTTAGGGGTAACCATAATTGGAGCTTGGGTAAGTTCCTGCTTCAATAGATCGAATGCGTCCTTGCACTCTTGAGAGAAGTCGAACGGGGCATCCTTCATGAGTAACTGAGTCATTGGTTTAGCTACCTTTGAGAAATCCTTAATGAATCTCCTATAGAAGCCAGCATGACCCAAAAAACTACGGATTGCCTTGACAGTTGTTGGATAGGGAAGTTTGGATATAGCTTCAATTTTTGCCCGGTCTACTTCGATTCCACTTCCTGAAATTTTGTGCCCCAGCACAATCCCTTCTTTTACCATAAAGTGGCACTTTTCCCAGTTTAGTACCAAGTTGGTCTCCTCACAACGTTTGAGCATTTTCTCAAGGTTAGCAAGACAGCGATCAAAAGAGTTCCCAAAGACTGAAAAATCATCCATAAAGACCTCCATGCTGTCTTCCATTAACTCATGGAAGATTGCCGTCATGCAGCGCTGGAAAGTGGCGGGGGCGTTACATAGTCCAAAGGGCATTCGCTTGTAGGCGAAGGTGCCATACGGGCATGTAAACGTGGTCTTTTCTTGGTCCTCAGGAGCGATAGGGATTTGGAAATACCCTGAGAACCCATCTAGGAAGCAGTAGTACTCATGCCCTGCTAACCTTTCCAACATTTGGTCGATAAATGGGAGAGGGAAATGATCTTTTCGGGTTGCATCATTCAACTTCCTATAATCGATGCACACACGCCATCCAGTTACTGTTCGTTGAGGTACTAACTCATCCTTATCATTCTTTACCACCGTCATTCCTCCCTTTTTTGGTACAACCTGTACAGGACTTACCCATGGACTGTCCGAAATCGGGTAAATTAGTCCTGCATCTAGGAGCTTAATGACTTCCTTCTTTACGACTTCCTTTATGTTGGGATTTACTCGCCTTTGAGGTTGCACGTTGGGTTTATAATCCTCCTCCATGAGGATTTTATGCGTACAAAAGGTAGAGTCAATACCCTTGATATCGGCTACACTCCATGCTATAACTCCTTTATATTTTTTTAAAACTCCTAAGAGTTTATCTTTTTGTTCACTTTTCAAGGAGGAGCTTATGATTACCGGAAGTTGATCTTCTCCTTGAAGGAAGGCATATTCAAGGTTGTTCGGGAGTTCCTTGAGTTCTAACGTGGGTGGCTCGATGATGGAAGGTTTAAGTTTGTTCTCGGGTTTACGAAGCTCAAGCTGTTCGATTTCTTGTCTGGGATAGAAGGAGACTGCATTCACATCCATAGCCTTTTCCTCCTCTAAGATGGGTAAGAAAGCTTCATCTCGCAACCAACCAGCTTCCACCTGTTCATCTACACAATTATCAATCTCGTTGGATAGTTCATCGATTTCTTCGATGAAATACAGTTGATTATCTGCTTCGAGAGAAAGATTCATAGTGTCCTTGATGTCGAAGGTTAAGCTATCGGCCCCCACTCGTAAGGTTAGTTTGCCGTCATGAACATCAATAACAGCACGAGAAGTTGCAAGGAAGGGTCTTCCTAGAATGATGGGCACAAGATCATCTTCTTCCATTTCTAGGATGACGAAGTCAACTGGAAATTTAAACTTCCCTACCTTAACCAGCACATTCTCGCATATTCCTAAGGGGTATTTGACTGATCTATCGGCCAGTTGGATGCTCATACGGGTTGGTTTCAGCCCAGAATACCCTAGCTTGAGGAACAGGGAATGCGGCATAAGATTGATGCTTGCTCCTAAGTCGGCTAAAGCATTTTTGACTGAAAGAGATCCAATTGAACAGGGCAAGGTGAAACTACCTGGGTCGTCCACCTTCTTTGGTAGCCCTCGTTGGGTCACCACAGAACATTCTTCTCCTAAGGTTACAAGACCCTTGAGTCCTTTCCTGTTGGTGAGCAGCCTCTTGAAGTATGTACTATATTTGGGCATATGATAACATGCATCAAGAAGGGGTATGGTGACGACCGAATTCTTCAAATATGACAGGAATCTTTTATTATCACTTTCGGCCTTTTTATTCTTGAGGCGAGATGGGTATGGGACTTTAAGGGGCTGTTTGGCAGGAGTAGGTGGGGATGGAGTTACCGGAGGGGTTTGCTCGGGATTTTCGTTGTTCACATTATCGTTCTCCTCATGAGGGGTGTTGGGTTCCATGGCGTTAGATGGTTGAGCTGGGTAGGGTGGATCCTTAGTAGTTGTTCCAGCACGAGTGGTGATGGCGAGTAAAGGATCTCTTTGCGGCTCGCCAAGGCCGTCGAGAGTGGCGTTGAGTTCTGCGAATTTGGCCTTTACGTTGGTTTGTTGGCTATTGATAAAGTCGTCAAGACCATTTAGTTGCAGATTCTTTTCAAACGTGAAATGCCCGAGATCATCCTCAAAAGTGCTCCTAACCTTATAGTCAGGATATTCTCCTCCTCCCTCTTCTCTCACAAGATTCCCCCAAGGGGTGAAATCATTGTTTTGGTAGAAAGTTAAGAGCGAAGGATCATCGAAGATGTCGTGGCTTGACAAGCACGCTTGTTCGGTGGTGGTATCATCCTCGCATTCCTCCACTTCATGCGGGCCGCCACATTGATCACAGATCAAGTATGGGTTTGATAACCGCTTAGTTGGTTGCGACTTATCTAGATAAGATACCTGATCATTCAATCTACTCACCCGGCTAGCAAAAGGAGGCTCTTTCATGATCTTGGAAACGCTCATGATCGAATCGGGTTCATCCCAGGTATCGTCTTGATCATTCGCGTATTCCTCAATTCTATTCCATCCTTCCTCAACGCTTAGTTTGGCTATTTTTCCTTTTGATGAATTATTAATGCCCAATTGGTCGTTTTTGGAGACACTGTCATAAAAGATTTGGACAAGAAGCCAGAGTTCAATGCCATGATGAGGGACCTGTCTAATTAGATCCTTGAATCTAACCCAAGATTTGTGAATAGGTTCTGCTGGTCCAACTTGGAAGCGGAGGATTTCGTCTCTCAACTTTGAAGTTCTTCCTATGGGAAAGAATTTCTCATAGAATTTTGAGATAAGCTGTTCCCATGTGAAGATGGATTCGGAAGGAAGTTGGTTATACCAGTCTCCGGCTCTTTCATGAAGGGTGAAGGGAAAGAATCGCAACCGGGAGGTATCTCTAGTGGCTCCGTCCGTATGGAGGGTATCCACTATTTTCAGGAAGTCCTTGATGTGTTGGATTGGATCTTCAGTTTTCAATCCGTGAAACTTGCATACACTTTGGACCAGCCAAATATCAGTTGCACGCAAGACCCCATCCGTGTGTTCATTTGGAAAAACGATAGCATTGGAAAAACCACGAGGGGTGGGAGAAGAGTAGTCCTTAAGACATTTGGGGATTGGGATTTCGGGAACTTCCATATCGTGATTGGGTTGAGGGCTAGGAGGTGTAGAATGATGATTGGATTCTTCCTCGGAGAGGGCATCATCAAAATTGATCGTGGATGGTTCAGCCGCTTGGTGGAGTCGCCTTAATTTATGCATTTCCCTTTCGGGTTCAGCATAGGGTGTGGCAAGAGTCTTTATCGAGCTTCGGCTCCTAGTGATTCTAAGATTAGGGGGGTCATCATCCAAAATTAGGGAATATCCTCCTAAAGTGCGGGTTCTAGGAGGTGGTTGTGGTTGTTGTGGTGGTGGGTTGTTGTGGTTAAGGATATTACCATCTTCCATGATGTCGGATGGTATGGTTACGAACAAAGACACGAAGAAAATAGATAGACTAAAGAAAACCTAGAAAAATAAAATAAAAATCTCACTAGAAAGGAATCTAGTGAGTAGACCTAATAGAAATAAAAATTCGACCTAAACAATAACTATTCCCCGGCAACGGCGCCAAAAACTTGATTGCGTGGTTTTGTAACCTTACAACAGGTTTTACCTCTCGAGGGATCTCAAGAGGCTTACAACCCCACCAGGCAGTGTACCTGACCGATGTAGTATAGTGTAGTGGTAAGTACGGGGGATTGATCGTTCTCCACAGGGAATAGTGTTCGTTAGGTGTGAAAGGCTACTCTAATTAGGTCTAAGGGTTGAGGAAGATTCTTTTTATGTTTTTATATTTTTTTATGAAAGCAAGTAAAATCTCGGTTTTGATAGAGTGGGCGGAATTAGTTGCTAGTCAACTAACCCAATTTACTACGAATGCAAATAAAATAAATAACTGAAAATAAAATGTGGTGAGAAACTTATGTGTAGAGAAATGTGTTTACTTAGATTTCCTTACTCCCTAACTATCTTTTACCGGTTAATTAGTGTGTATTAGTCGCGTGGATGACGGGTGTATTCCTTAATACCATTCGTGGGGTGGCGTACTTACTTCCCCAACTCTACAAGCTCCTACTTCACTCCTATGTCGAGCCGGCTAGGAAGCTCCTAACATGGGATCACTAGAATTCGCTTGTGCATTAAATACAACCATAAAAACCTTTAGTACGCGTTTGGTTCATGTTTCTTAAGACGTTCAAGCAAGTTACCGAATAGGAAGTTAGCCAGTTTTCTTAAGCCTAACATAGATAAACAATCATCCAATACAACTAACAACACACTAACAACCAATAATCAATAGCTAGGTTTCATTAGATCTAAGCAAACACAAGATAAATTTAGCCTAACATGTTAAACAAAAGACAAGAATAAGATAGAATCAAACAACACATAGACATATTGAATGATTAATTGATAACTTATCTTTCAATGAAATATGGAAGATCTCAAGGCAAAAAGCCCTGAAAAAGTAGCTAAAATCGTCTTAGGGTTTTATCCCAAAATTCCACACACTAAGCTCTCCTTAATGACAAAAGATTAGAAAACTATATATAGATTTTTGGATCTGACGGCGTCACCTTATGGAGTGTGACGCCGTCACCTCGCCGCTTTTAGGGTTCCCGGATGACCTTCTTGACGCCGTCCCTCTTTAGCTCTTCAAAAATCCATTCTGGCTTATCTAGGCTTGACGCCGTCGAACCATGAACGTGACGCCGTCCCCTTATGATTTAAGCCGTGACGCCCTTGATCAAGTTAAAGCGTGACGCCGTCAGAATTCACATGCTATTTTCACTGGCTTATCATGAGTAAATTTCACGTCCAACTTTTCTTGCCAAAGCATGACGCCGTCTAGAGTAAATTGTGACGCCGTCAAGAGTAACTTTTAGCCGATTCTTGAGACTTTGCCGTTTTCTTCACTTTAATGCTCCAAAAACGTCCAAAATGCCTCCTTTTCCAGATTTCTCCTCAAAAGTACCTAAAATGACAAAAGGAACGATTTAGGGCAATATTTGATCAAATAAATACGATTTAAGGCTTAAATGACCCCCTAAAAGCGGTACACTTTTCGCTTCATCACTTCACTTCCCTTGTAGAACCCTAGTTTACTTTCCTGCACATTAGTTTAATTAGTAGCTTTTGGGTTAGTTGATTAGCAACTAATTCCGCCCACTTCTTCCAAAACCCGAGATTTTTACTTGCTTTCCATAAAATATAAAAATACAAAAAGAATCATCCCTCACCTCTAGACCTAGTAGATAAATTTCAATCCTAACGAACACTATTCTTTGAGTTGAACGATCAATCCCCCGTACTTACCACTACACTATACTACATCGGTCAGGTACACTGCCTGGTGGGGTTGTAAGCCTCTTGAGATCCCTCGAGAGGTAAAACCTGTTGTAAGGTCGCAAAACCACGCATCAAGTTTTTGGCGCCGCAGCCCGGGGAGTAGTTATTGCTTAGGTTGAAATTTATTTTTATTAGGTCTACTCATTAGATTCCTATCTAGTGAGATTTTTATTTTCTTTTTATTAGCTTTCTAGTAGTCTATCTTTTCTTTGTGTCTTTGTTCGTAAAAACCTTTCCATTGACTCTTCCGTTCACCAATATGGAGTACGCGAACCCACCATACTACCGACCACGAAATCCATTTGCCCCTAATGACATCTTGATGTTCAACCAATATCGAGATGAACCCATATATGATGCATCCCTAACCCAAATCTTTTACGATCGTGTCGACCGATATGACCAAATGTGCATTAACGATTTTGCCAATGGGGACTTTAGGGAATTAAATGCTGAAGAAGCATGGGATACCATAGAAGATTGTGCCCAATATTATTATAGAGTAGACAACCCAACAAACGTTAGTACAAGTCAATTGACCACAAATTTCAAGGATCATGAAACAAGTTTGTCTGGGGATGACTATTTTGGGATACCTAAGTGGATGTCATGTAACATCATAGTACAAAACAAACACATAGGTAATCTAGATAAAATGGAGGATGAGGTGGATAATCCAAGCCCACAAAGTACCCCACAAGTCCTACCATCATTTGAGGCACCCACACCGCCCATGACTTACCCGGAAGAAGTAGAAGAGACTTTAGGAATCTCGATGGAGGTAGAATCCTTAGACCAAGCACCACTAGAGGATATAGGTTTGAATACTTATAGTGATAACCTTACTCTTAGTTCTAGGGAATTTCCTAGTGTTGATGAACCGGAACCTCAACCTTTACACAACTTTCCATCCTTAGATACATTTCTAGGAGACAAAAGAGGAACCGACCCACCCATCAACCCATATTATCCGGGTAGTTTTAGGATGAAGGAAGCCATTCACTCACCCCCTTCACCTCACGTGGCATATTTCCACCCTAAGGTTGTGTATCGCTACTTTCACCCGCACTTAATCCTAAGTGTAGGGAAAACCTCCCCTATTTCTGTTAAATAAGGGTAGAGTCAGGCTCGTGACTCGAACAAAAACAAGCGCTTCTTGGGAGGCAACCCATGTTTTTAATTGTTTGATGTTTTTATTTTATTTGTTTGTTTGTGTCATATATGCTTAATCATAATTGTTAAATTTTCATGTTTCGAATAATTTGTGAAAATGCTTTATTTTGTTCTTAACATCGTCTTAATTGCATATAAAGGTATTTTACAAAAAGATAAGTGTAGGGAAGTTTATATTTTGTTAAAAAGAACAAAATTCAAACATGGAAAATTCACAATTCATGATTAGCATATATTCTATCTTGTTTGTGTGTCAATACTTGTGGACATGATTTATGAGTTCCTATTTGTAATTCATCCCGCAAGTATCCTATCATTTTATTGCTTTGTTTTGTTTTTATTTCTAAGTCTGGAAATACATCTAGTTGTGGTTTTTCTTTGTTCGGTTTGATGCTTTGATTTTCGTGTTTGTTGGTTACAGGTATTATTGGATAAGAAGATGTACGTGCAACACATCAAGAGGATGATTATATTTCTGGAGTGAAGCTTATCATGTTCATTCTCTTGGAGGGAGATTTAACCATATTATCACATCATCCATACCGAGCGAATCAGGGGAGTATTAGTTTCTTCCATTCTCATTTATTTTTACTTTTACATCTTTTGTCTAGAACATTGGGGACAATGTTCGGATTAAGTGTAGGGAGGGTAAATTAGGATGCCTTAGAAACTACAACTTCGCTTGATTTTTGTTTTGTTTAATAGTGAATGTGTAATAAAGCCAAGAGAAATATTGGTTAGGGCAATTTTAGCACCAAATTTAAATTTTTTTACAACATATAGGAGTGAAACTTTGATTTTAATAAGCGTCTCATGGATAGGGAATTGTACGACTAGCACAAAAACCATACCACTCAAAAATTTCCACCCCAAATATGTGAGGTTCGCCTTTAGATCTTTAGGAAAAAAGCATTCATTGTTGGTGCTTATGAGTGTACCGGTAGTTTATAGATTCTAGAACTTGCGTTTGTGATGCATACCGAGACCGCTAGTGAGACTACATTCGTGTAGTTAGGATTGACTACATGATAAGAGGCATTAGGATTAACCCATTGTTTTACACCTGTGTTTCTGTTATAATTACATTGGCTACATTGGTCAAGTAATTCTCCCACACCCTTTGCGTTGTACTCATTTTTAGTACACGATACCCCTAGTACACCCCTCAGAGCCTATCTTTTTCGTTTCTAACTTTAAGCATTTTACTTAAAGGAAGAATTTGTTACACCCCACTTAAATGTACACCCAAATCGCCTTAGCCTACCTTGTATGCACTCATTTTTAGTGCATTATTGTGAAAACATTTGTTTAAACCCTTAGTTAATTATCTAATTGATTACATGGTTGCTAAGTCGAGTCATATCCTTGTACATATTGTTTTGGGACGATTGGGACTTATGGGTAAAGTACTAGTGTAATGGAGTAATGGGGAAGAACATCATTTATTACCCCCATATGTACGTTAATATTTTAAAGTACTCCAAATGTTTCAATTATCTTGATTCGAGTCATTAGAATAATTTTATGTAAAGTATGTAAAAGTTCAAGTGTAGGGATGGTACAAAGAATCCCTAGTGATGTATCGTTTTGGATGGTAGGGCAAGAGTGTATGCACAAAAAAAAAAAAAAAAAAAAAAAAAAAAAAAAAAAAAAAAAAGTAAAAGCATACGGACTACCATCCGCCTCTATCTTTTATTTATGTTTTGTTTTGTTTTATGTTTATTAGTTCGTGATTAGTTTAAGTTGAGTCGAGTCTTGGCTTAGCAATGCCTCATTCTACATGTAATTGACCAAGATGATTGACTTGCCACCAGTAAAAATATCCTTATCCAACAAACTGTGTTTTCCTTATCCCTACACCTAACGTTACAACCCTTAAAAGACCTCTTTGATAGTTTATCCTAGGTGCTTACGCCAATGTGGTGGAGGTTTTGATCCTTTCCCAAGCCTATGGTAATCTATTTGCTATGACAGGTAATGAGTGATATTTCTCCATTTTCATACATAAATTTACAACACCCGAGAGATGAGAGTATCCAAACACTTAATGTGAGGTGCTAGTGTATAATTTCCGTGCTTGTTTTGACTAAGGTGGAACGATCATTTGTTGTAATTACTTTTATATTGATGTTAAATGACCCCTAACTTGTATTTTGATTGGTGGAAAAACTCATTTGCTTGAGGACAAGCAAATCCCAAGTGTAGGGATATTTGATGAAGCGAAAAGTGTACCGCTTTTAGGGGGTCATTTAAGCCCTAATCCGCGATTATATGATCAAATATTGCCCTAAATAGTTTCTTTTCTCATTTTAGGTACTTGGGACGTGATTTCTGGAATATGAAGCATTTTGGAGCTTTTTGGACGTTTTTATGCTCAAGAATGAAGAAAACAAAAAGACCAAGGAAAGTCAGGATTTTACACCTGACGGCGTCAGGCTCTGGTTGCTGACGCCGTCACTTGAAGATGGAAGTGGTGGAAAAATACACATGATAAGCCAGAGAATTTTACAATGGAAAGTCTGACGGCGTCACGCTTTGTGACGCCATAGGTGGTCACGGTTTAATTTAAAGAGAGACGGCCCAGAAGATCTTAGAGGTGACGGCGTCAGGATAAAACCTGACGGCGTCAGATGATAAAGAGTGACGACGTCAGAAAGAATTCTTGCACGAGAAGAAACCAAAGTGGAACCGTCACAAGATAATCAAGACAATCATAACTTGCGCGCATAGTAGCTGTCACTGTTTTGGACATAAAATCTTCATACGAACTCGGATTTGGGTGATTCAAAAGGCCACGCGAAGAGGACGAAAAGATCTACAACTTGCTAAAGAAAAATGGGAAGGTGTCGCCGTCACATGTACGGGGTGACGCCGTCAAGATCGGCCGACAGAAAAGTGCCTATAAATATAATCTTATAACTTCATTTTTTGTAAGCCCCTAACCCTAAGTCCGATTCTAGGGTTAGGGTAGGTGTTTTTCCAGCAACTTGGAGGGTTTCAATCACTTCATAAACATCAAATATTGGTTTGTTGATTCCATATTAATTATGTTTCTCATTATTATCAATTGCTCTTCATTGATTATGTGTTGCTAATTCACCTTATGTCTACTTATGATTGTGTGAAACTTGTATATAATTAATTAGATCTTATTGTGTTCTTGTTGATGTATGTGTCTATCTCATCAATTAAGGTGTGACAAATACAATAGATCTAATTGGTTTAGCTTATAATTCTTGTTTCCTATTGTCTCTTGTTTGATTGGGTGATATCGATGTTAGGCTTAAGAAAACTGGCTAACCTCCTATACGGTAACTTGCTTGAACGTCTTAAGAAACATGAACCAATGCGTACTAAGGTTTTTATGGTTGTATTTAATGCATGAGCGAATTCTAGTGATCCCATGTTAGGAGCTTCTTAGCCGGCTCGACATAGGAGTGAAGTAGGAGCTTATAGAGTTGGGGAAGTACGTACGCCACCCCACGAATGGTATTAAGGAATACAACCCGTCAATTAAAACAAGGTGTGACAATTCAATAGGTAGAATTGGATAGCTAGCAAGGAGTAATATATCATAGGTAGACATGCTTCACTTCCCTTGTAGAACCCTAGTTTACTTTCCTGCACATTAGTTTAATTAGTAGCTTTTGGGTTAGTTGATTAGCAACTAATTCCGCCCACTTCTTCCAAAACCCGAGATTTTTACTTGCTTTCCATAAAATATAAAAATACAAAAAGAATCATCCCTCACCTCTAGACCTAGTAGATAAATTTCAATCCTAACGAACACTATTCTTTGAGTTGAACGATCAATCCCCCGTACTTACCACTACACTATACTACATCGGTCAGGTACACTGCCTGGTGGGGTTGTAAGCCTCTTGAGATCCCTTGAGAGGTAAAACCTGTTGTAAGGTCGCAAAACCACACATCATATATTGATGCGTTGTCATGCCGATTTCACATGATATTCAAATTGTTTGAATATAGGACTAAATCCCACCACATAAGTTTACTTTATGGATCTTGTCATCAAGTAAGTCTTATGTATATAGTTATCCTCAGACTTGAGATACCAGATAACTGTCATGCATGTAGTGCATTTCTGTGATTCAATTTAACGCTATACATAACTGGTAGTTATACGGTTTGTTTTCAGAAGCGTTGCGAAGTGCATGAGTTATGCTCGTAGTCAAGATATAATTTGTTCCTTCAAATTGTTTGAAGTTTAATACTGCTGGGCCCCTCGTAGGATTGGTAAGATGTATGTGTGGCCACACCCAAGATCTCCCCTGAATAGTTCAGAAGATTTGGTAATCTTGCCCAATCATAAACAACGAGAAACATAATTATTAATAAAGAATGACTTAGATCCATATCTTTATTAATGTAGTATTAGAACAAGAGGATAAGTATGATGATAAATTATCAAGTGGTTTTCCAGGAGGCCACCACCCGAGTTGTACTAGGGGCATTGGCGTGTTGCTAGACGCTAACCAATGTCATTACACTTTCAATAGATTTCCAAGTGGGAGCTGTTAGAGTTTTGGAAAAATATTAAATCGTGTATGACTAGAATCGAACCCGGGACTGAGGGATTGCACACTTTACGTATGAATGATCAAAGGAATAATTAATATATATATATATATATATATATATATATATATATATATATATATATATATATATATATATATATATATATATATATAGTGAGACTTTCTTGCAAGAACCATTTTATCTGCGAGAACTGAGAGAACCACCAAAAACATACATGCACGCCTTCAATAATTGTATTTTTGCACATATGTTCTAAAAAAAACATATATGTTTTTTAAAAAACATAGTTGTTCTAAAGAATTTGATAAGAAATTGGAAATACAACATTTTTCTTTGAAGGTGTTCATGTATGTTCTTATAAGACGTGCAACGACAATATTGCGGCCTTGTGTAAGGTTTTTGTGAAAAAAGAGGATGAGTTCATGATGATATTGAAGAACATAGGTGGATACTTACGATTATTGATGATTTGCATGTATTTTTATTTTATTTTAAAAGGCGTGCATGTATGTTTTTTGTGGTTCTCTCAGTTCTCGCAGATAAAATGGTTCTCGTAAGAAAGTCCCCCTATATATATATATATATATATATATATATATATATATATATATATGTATACTATTATATATTTTAATTATTTGGACATGAAATATAACTAACGGACGTTAAAGTAATTAATAGAATTAACTATTGACTGTTAGTAAATAAAGGAAGGAGTTGAGTGTCGAGTTTTGAAACTTGAGGAGGTGTTAGACTCAAACTTGGAGATCAAGTTTGGAGCCTATAAAAACCCCAAAATGCTCTCAACAAAGATGACAATAATAAAACCCTTAAAAAGTCGATTGACTTTATTCCATGTATGCTAATCGTACAGTGATACATTGATAATATACAAAAGGTCACATCGATATTTATATTTTACGGAGTATCATGAATCGTACATTATGTACATTGAACAATTATTGATTTCTTTTGACTTAATTGTACACTGTGCATAATTATGATATCATATAATATCTTTGACATATGTATTGTACAGTATGTGCAAGATATTATTTTCCTCCTTCTTGAATAATAGATTCAAGGTTTATTAAACAAAATAGTTTTGGTTTAATAATTGTGTTCATTCACTAGCATCAACCTTTGATTGAGTAATAGTACGTGTGTTCGAGAATTCGGATATAACTTACTTTAGTTATTATCCTAGATTGTGGAACAAAAAGGTAAGGAGTTCCACGTTAATCCGTTTGATTGTTCTTGTGAAGGAAAAAGGAGATTTGATCTTTATTTGCTAAGATAAAAAGGTACGTTTCTTTTATTATTCGGTTATTACTTTATACATGTTAATTATGATCCTTGCTTCCGCTGTATATGTGCTTTGATGTTTATGGTTTATTTATTTATTTGAATGTCAAATTATTTAAATTCCAACACTTTGGTCTTTCAGCAGGCATTTGAAGTTCTACCAAATCATCACTCCTCTCCAGTGTAAGCCTCTTAAGATTCGGAGTACTCCCGAGGTGAAGGGTCTTCAACTTTGAATGAATGATGTTGACTTCTTCGAGCTTTGGACTTTCAGCAGGCATTTGAAGTTCTACCAAATCATCACTCTTTTCCAGTGTAAGCCTCTTAAGATTCGGAGTACTCCCGAGGTAAAGGGTCTTCAACTTTGAATGACTGATGTTGACCTCTTCGAGCTTTGGACTTTCAGCAGGCATTTGAAGTTCTACCAAATCATCACTCTTTTCCAGTGTAAGCCTCTTAAGATTCGGAGTACTCCCGAGGTAAAGGGTCTTCAACTTTGAATGACTGATGTTGACCTCTTCGAGCTTTGGACTTTCAACAGGCATATGAAGCTCTTCGAAATCATAACAATAGTCAATAGTCAACCGCTCAAGATTTGGAGCCAACCTAAGGTCAAAAGTCCTCAACTTTGAAGAGGTGATTCTGAGGAACCTGAGCTTATGAAGAACCTAACATAAGTAGAAAAAACAATTAATATTGGTGCAATGACAAACCAATAGATATATAGGATCATAATGAATCATGAAAAACAACAATTTAACCATTATTCTACCTTTTCTTCTCCGTCTTCCCAAAGTTGAACAATATTACTCTCGTACATTTCAAGTCCAACAAGATATTTTCCTTGAAATGCATTCGGTAAACTCGAAAAAGCAAAACCCCGCCATCTCATAAATCGTAAGGAACTTGGAAGGTATTCGCTAACTTTATCAAATTGAACAATATTGCTCTTAGAATAATCCTTTAGGAGAGATATGTGAATAAATCTAAGATCCTTCATTTTTGCTAGACCTTTTACTGCAATTTCAGCACTGAAATCCCATGCCTGGAAGTATAGACATTTTGTAGCTTGGGTACCCTGAAGTTGAAAAAATAAAACCCATTAATTTTTGTGGGAACCCTAAATTTCAAAACGCCCAAAATCACTGATCAAATTAAGAGTGAATGAAGATGAAATAACGCGTATTGAATGATAATTCAATTCGAATTAATGAATTTTTCAATGATTATTAGAAGGAGAAAGTTATTTTGTGTAATATAATACCTAAAAAGACAATAATATCCTTTTATTAAACGGTCAAACAAAGTCAAACTAATGGAGTTAAAAATTTTGGACCGAACCCGCATCGGATGTTTCATTTTAGACCAAACACGAGACTTCTCAAACTATTGGACCAAAAATGAAATACCCGAAAGGGACAAAAAATGTTGCTAACTCTCAGTTTTATTAAATCATACCGACTTGATTCTTACCAGGTCATTAGTCAATATATACTCAATTTTCTCATTAACCCACAATCGGCTATGTCTTTGAGGTTCATTGGACCGACGAACAATATTCCTACCCATTTCTTGTTGTTGAAACTATTCTTTATGTGCAAGCTTATGTGGTGATATAATAAGTCCAGGGACTTGTTATGTCATTTATTTTATATGTTTGCATGTTTAGTTGTGTTTGACAGGTTGCTTATTCTACAAGGGCTGAAGTGATTCTTTGTGGTATATAAATACCATCCATCCCAGCTCTGGATCTATCTATCAAAGTCTGTTCTCTCTCAAATTAGGGTTTTGCTATTCATTGTCTCATCTTCAAGTCTGGTCTTCTGATACTCACATATTGATCGTCTTGGTCAATATAGGTATTATTGTTCTAGTTTGAGAGTGTTTGTAGTGAGGATATTTGTATTCAATCTTTGTAGTGTGATAGTTCGGATCCTTCTGAAGGGGACGAATTCTTTTCTTTGTATTTGTTGGTGAGCACACGTTTGTGGACTCATCTTCTTGTTCATATTGTTAGTAAAAAGATTTCACCGTGGGGAGGTTGGCTGGGTGATATTGAGGTGTTGTGGTTGTGATTCTAGTTCAAGATTCATTAGTTTTTACATGGTATCAGAGCCAGGTTGCTCAGATATTGTGGATCTTGATTCTAGGGTTTGGTCTTGATTTTTTGGGGGTTTCTTGATTGGAGTGCAATTGGGCATTATTGAAGCTGTTTTCTTAATGGCGGTAGGGTCAATCGTTGGTAATTGGTGTTATTGTGGTGATTCTTGATTTTGTGAATTAGGGTTTCTTGAAACCCTAATTTGTCAAATTGGGGATCGTGATTCTGGTGACTCTTGTGGTGTTCTTAGGTCTCTTTCTTGGTTATTCACAATTTTATTTGTGAGTAATCAGGTCATTCCGCTGCAAGTCTTAAAAAGCACTGTAAGGCCGTCTTCTTCCTTTAATTCACTGAGTACTTTAGTTGTTAACTCTGCAAACTCTGTGGGTAACATCTTGACCTGCCTCCTTGAGAGGTACGAAAACCTGCTCTTCCCACAGATAGGAGTTAGACTGGGTGCTTCAGTTGACTTGGGTGTGAGTTTTGTGTTTTTTAGTTCTGTTTGCTTATTGTTTAGTTGGTCTGGTTTTGTTCTGCTGTTTGTGTGTTTGTTATTATTTGTTTTGTTGATTATCTATTTTTTGTTTGTTGCCTATTTGCTTCTTGCTGATTCTTTGTTGTCTGGTTGTTTCTTTGATCTTTGTTGATTGTTTGTTGTCTTCTTGGTTTTGTGATGGCTGATGTTCTTATTAGTAGTTTAGATGTGGGTAATCCTTTGTACTTGCATTCTAGTGATAGTTCTAATGTGCCTATTGTTCATTTTAAACTCACTGGGTCTGATAACTATAAGATGTGGTCTACTGCTATGAAAATTGCTTTAAAAGGAAAAAATAAATTGAGCTTTGTTGATGGCACTTCTGTGAAACCTGTTACCAGTCCTGTCTTATCCCAACAATGGGAAAGATGTAATGCCATTGTTCTTGGCTGGATTCTTGGTTCTTTATCCCCTGAGTTGTACTTGGGGCAGGTTTACTCTGAAGTTGCTTCTGAGGTTTAGAATGAGTTAGAGGAAACTTATGATAAGATTGATGGTTCTGTTATCTTTAATGTGATGCATAAAATTCATGGTCTGAAACAAGGTGATCTGTCTGTGCCTGATTATTATCATAAGTTGAATTCTTTGTGGAGAGAGTTTGATACTTTGACTTTGTTACCTACTTGTACTTGTGCTGCTCATGAGGGTGTTTTGAAACATAATCAGCTTATCAGACTTATGCAATTCTTAATGGGATTAAATGAAGTATACCAACCAATTTGTAGTAACATTTTGGCTAGGGACCCTTTACCAGATGTTAAAGAAGCATTTAATGTTGTTTCTAGGGAGGAGTCTCATAGGGGACTCCACCCCATCTCTGGTTCCAGCAGCAAGGTCCAACCTGCTGCTTTTGTTGTTAAGGCCAATAATAATTCTAATTCTAATAACTTTGTTAAAAAAGGCAATAACAATAATTCTGGTAATATGGGGCCTAATCCTAATCTTGTTTGCAAACATTGTGGTCTAATTGGTCATACTATTGAAAGGTGTTATGAATTGAATGGCTATCCTGCTGGTTTCAAAAGAAATCCTAACCTGTCTAGGCAGTCTGCTTCTGTAAAAAGGTTTAGTGGTAATGCAGATGTGTCTCAACCCTCTACCTCCTCTGGGTCCTTGTCAGGGTCTTTCACAAATGAACAGATGATGAAACTCTTGAGTCTTATTAATGTAAAGCCCTCTGCTAATGTGTCTGCTAGTATGGGAGGTATTGTTCTTAATTTTTTCAATAATAATGTGACGTTTAACTTACATATTGAGAAGTTCTTCTGTGCTAAGTCTTGTTCTGTGAGTTATAATGTCACTTTAGGTTGGATAATTGATTCTGGTGCTAATCAACATATGACTGATTCTACTAAGAATATGTTTAATGTGGTGGATATTTCTAGTCTTATGTTAACTGTGGGCCATCCTAATGGTACTGTGGCTAAGATTTCTGCTATTGGTAGTCTTAGGCTTACTTCTGGTGTTGTATTATTTGATGTGTTGGTTGTTCCTGAATATAATGTTAGTTTGTTGTCTGTTAATAAGATGATTAAAGATAGTAAGTTTTTTGTTGGCTTTGATGAGCATAAGTGTTATATTCAGGATTTGAATCTGGGCAAGATTGTGGGGTCTGGTAGTGAGTCTGGTGGTCTCTACTTGTTTGATGAAAATAATAATGGTAAGTCTAGTCTTGGTGTGAGTAATTCTGTGTTTGTTTGTCATGTTTCCAATGAGTTATGGCACCAGAGACTGGGTCACCCTGCTGATCAAGTATTGTCTCTTCTGGGTAATAAAATTGGGTTAAAAAAGGTAGATCATAGGTCTCCTTGTGATGTGTGTCACAAGGCTAAACAAACTAGAGAACCATTTCCTTTAAGTGATCACAAAACTGAGTCTGTTGGGGATCTTGTGCATTGTGATGTATGGGGTCCTTATAGGGTTACTAGCAGGGATGGGTTTAAATATTTTTTGACCTTAGTTGATGACTTTAGTAGGGCTGTCTGGGTGTACTTGCTGAAGTCTAAGACTGAAGTTGCTGGTTATATTGCCTATTTTATAAAACTCATTTTTACTCAGTTTAATAAGAAAGTTAAGGTGTTAAGGTCTGATAATGGAACTGAATTTGTTAATAATCAAATGACTAAACTGATTAATGATTTAGGAATGATCCATCAAACTTCTTGTGCCTATACTCCTCAGCAAAATGGTGTTGCTGAGAGGAAACATAGACACCTTCTTAATGTTGCTAGGAGTCTTATGTTTCGGGGGGGATTCCTCTGTCTATGTGGCCTGAATGTCTTATAATTGCTGTGTATTTGATTAACAGGCTTCCCTCCTCTGTCTTATCTGGTGCTTCCCCTTATTTTCTAGTGTATGGTAAGGATCCTAGTCTCTCTCATATCAGGTCTTTTGGGTGTCTCTGTTATTCTACTATTTTAAACTCAAATGATAAGTTTAGCTCAAAATCTGAGAAGTGTGTCTTAATTGGTTTTTCTGGTGTAAAAAAGGCTTATAAACTATATGGCTTGGAAAGTAAATCTGTTTTCTTTGCTAGAGATGTGAGATTCTATGAAACTGTATTTCCTTTTAAAATGAAAACTGCAAGTGTGTCTGGTGAATCTGATAGTAATATTGATAAATCTGAGCTAAACTTTGATGAAGGTAGAGTAATTGGTTTAAACTTTTTTGACATCCATGAATCTGAAAGTCCCAATGATGAAGAGGGGGGCCCATCTAATGTGGAAGGTTGTGTGATGGTACCTTCTGATGATTATGTGAACATAGTCAATGATGGAGGTGCAACCACTGCAACCCAGATAGATGAAACTGTCACCTCTGAGGGCATTCAAAATGTTTTCAATGGTGGGGATCATTTGAATCAAATGGAAGCATCAGGTCTGAGAAGGTCTAACAGACAGAGAGTGCAGCCTGCTAGGTTTAATGATTTTGTTGTTGGTAGTAGTGTGAAGTATGGTCTTGAAAAGTATGTGTCTTATGCTAATTTGCCCAGTGTTAGTGTTTGTTTCTCTACAACTTTGAATAAGTCTTGTGAACCTAAGAGTCTTGATGAGGCTGTTAAAAATCCTAAGTGGGTTGAAGCCATGAACTTAGAAATGGAGGCTTTGCATAGGAACAATACTTATGAGCTATGTGAATTACCTGATGGTAGGTCTGCTATTGGTTGTAAATGGTTGTGGAAACTTAAGTACAAGTCTTCTGGTGATATTGATAGATATAAAGCTAGGCTTGTTGCTAAAGGTTTTAACCAAAGAGAAGGTATTGATTATGAGGAGACATTTAGTCCTGTTGTTAAGATGGTTACTGTGAGATGCTTGATTGCTTTGTCTGTTTACAATAAGTGGCCATTGTTTCAACTTGATGTTAATAATGCTTTCTTATATGGTGATTTGTATGAAGATGTTTATATGCAGTTGCCTCCTGGCTATTATGATAAAGGTGAAACTAGAGTGTGTAAACTAAATAAGTCTTTGTATGGTCTAAAACAAGCTCCAAGGCAGTGGAATGAAAAACTTACCACTGCTTTGATTGAAAATGGCTTTAAACAGAGCATTAGTGATTATTCTTTGTACACTAAGTATAAAAGTGGAAATTTCTTGGCTTTGTTGGTATATGTTGATGATATTGTTATTACTGGCAGTAACATTGATGAAATTGAAAAGTTTAAGTGTTTTTTGAAGTCTAAGTTTATGATTAAGGACCTTGGTCCTCTTAGATACTTCTTGGGTATTGAAGTTATTAATGATGATGTTGGTCTTTGTCTTTCTCAAAGAAAGTATTGCTTAGACTTGTTACATGAGTATGGTTTGTTGGCTTGCAAGCCTGCTGCTACTCCTATGCAGCAGAATGTGGTGTTGAGTCATATTGAGACTGAGACTGATAAGTTTCTGTCTAATATGACTGAGTATCAGAAGTTGGTTGGTAAATTGATTTACTTGTCTGTTACTAGGCCTGACATTTCTTATGCAGTTCATTGTTTGAGTCAGCATATGCATGCTCCTCTTGGTTCTCATTTTACTGCAGCTCTTAGAGTGTTGAGGTACTTGAAACAAGCTCCTGGTACAGGTATTCAATTCAATTCAAGTATGGTAATAAGTTGAGTTTGTATGGATTCTCTGATGCAGACTGGGCTAAGTGTCCAGTCTCTAGGAAGTCTGTTTCTGGATTTTGTGTCTATTTTTGCAATAGTTTGGTTTCTTGGAAAAGTAAGAAACATGCCACTATTTCTAGGTCCTCAGCTGAAGCTGAGTATAGGTGTCTTGCATCTACTACTTGTGAGATTGTTTGGATTGTAAAAATATTGAAGGACCTAGGAATAGATGACTTGTTGCCTGCACATCTTTTCTGTGATAGCAGTTCTGCTATTCAGATTGCTGCTAATACAATCTTTCATGAAAAGACCAAACATTTTGAAATAGACTTGCATTTGGTTAGGGAGAAAGTTACTGCTGGAGTTATTAAAACTCTGAAAGTGGCTTCTGCTAATAATGTTGCAGATGTGTTTACTAAAGGGTTGAGTATTTCTCAGCATAAGTTGTTTTGTGAAAAGCTTGGTCTGATTGATATGTTCAAGTCATAAGCTTGAGAGGGGGTGTTGAAACTATTCTTTATGTGCAAGCTTATGTGGTGATATAATAAGTCCAGGGACTTGTTATGTCATTTATTTTATATGTTTGCATGTTTAGTTGTGTTTGACAGGTTGCTTATTCTACAAGGGCTGAAGTGATTCTTTGTGGTATATAAATACCATCCATCCCAGCTCTGGATCTATCTATCAAAGTCTGTTCTCTCTCAAATTAGGGTTTTGCTATTCATTGTCTCATCTTCAAGTCTGGTCTTCTGATATTCACATATTGATCGTCTTGGTCAATATAGGTATTATTGTTTTAGTTTGAGAGTGTTTGTATTGAGGATATTTGTATTCAATCTTTGTAGTGTGATAGTTCGAATCCTTCTGAAGGGGACGAATTCTTTTCTTTGTATTTGTTGGTGAGCACACGTTTGTGGACTCATCTTCTTGTTCATATTGTTAATAAAAAGATTTCACCGTGGGGAGGTTGGCTGGGTGATATTGAGGTGTTGTGGTTGTGATTCTAGTTCAAGATTCATTAGTTTTTACACTTGTAAATGATCATGCATCCCCAATACAACACCTCCCCATCCAGGAACATATTTTTCTTTAGAAATAGTTATAAGAGATTTCTGCTCAAGAACTCTTAAACCAACTTCAGCATGAAATCCACAGCTTTCAAGCACTCTAATTGCATCTTCTTTGCCCCAACCTTTTAGTATGCATGTAACATCTAGGAATATTTCCTTGTATTCCTCCTCTAGATCGATATAGCTTAATTCCAATTTCTCGAGAGTTTCCTTCAACGGAATTGTTTTTAGTCTTTCTATGGCATCTATCCAAAAATGCTCACTTCGACCACATAGAAATGAACCCATAACTTTGATCGTTAAAGGAAGACCATCAGCATATTGTAAAACTTTTCCAACTAACTCTTCGTACCCTTGAATCGGATTCTCTCTTCCAAACGCATACCTACTGAAGCGGCAACCCGCTTCCGCTTTAGATAACAAAGTCACATTATGAATCAAGCTCACTCGGTGGGCAACCAGTACTTGTTCATCTCTTGTTGTAATTATGATTCTATTTCCCGGCTCAAACCAATTACAGTCACCGGCTAACGCCTCAAGCTGGTCTTTATGATCGACGTCATCTAGAACAACAAGTACCTTTCTACACGCATCCTCTTTTGCATCATACGTTTTCCGCCAGAAATACTGCTTACTTCAATGTTTTGACCATTTAAAACATCTGAAAGTACTTGTTTCTGCAACTCCTTTAGACCCGCCGAAGAGGTTTTTGAAATTTCCCCAACATTTTCTACAAAGCTTTGACCCTCGAACTGAAAGGATATATGATCAAAAACCACTCTGGCCAAGGTTGTCTTCCCAATTCCTCCCATGCCCCATATCCCTATCATGCGAACATCATCAACACCGGTTTCTAAAGATGAAAAAACATCGTTTACTCGGGTCTCCATGCCTATTAATTTTCCATCAACATCCGAGTTAATGAAACGCAACTCTAGTGATATCTCTTCAACAATCTTTTGGATAAATTTAGCTTCATGTCTGTATGTAAAATAGGATTCAATAAGCTTGTTAAAAATCCTACTTGAACAATCAATTTCAGATAATAACACATACAATTGTATATGAAGTAATGGCATAGAATCAGCTATCAGTTAGATACTAGATAAATAACAGATAGGCTGGGTATAAGGTAAATTTTTTCCGGGTCAAAACAGGTTGGGTCTACCCGCAAACACTTCCCTTCAACATCTAACTTATAACATACTCGTTTCAATGCATTAAAAACTGCTTTTAAGGTTATATGTCAATACAGAAAAAATCTTAAGTTTGTGAATAAAAAACTGCTTTAAGGTTATATGCATTAAAAATACACCATGTTAAAATATAAATAGTTATTTACCCATTTGACCCGTTTGAGATGAAACATGTTTTTTCTGAAAGCCATTAATTATGTATATATATATAAATAAAACTAGCAAGGAGCTAATAACAACCACCCTAAAACTACAACTACATTGGAACCCACCGGAATCAGTCAATCGTAGTAAAATCAAAGAATATTGCAAAGATATGATGAAGGAATTACCCATCAAAAGTGTTCTTCAACTCCCAGCCAGCCAAATCAGATGCTTCTTTCATAGCATCCCTCCACTTCCTTGCAGCTTCTTCCTCTTTATTAAGTTTTGCAAATGCATCTTTAACTGACCCACTTTGTTTCCTAACTTCAGTAGGTTCCACATCGTAGAACACGGGATAAGCAGTATGCCCAAAACCTTTCCGGCATTCCATAATCTTAACAAGCTCTTCCAAGCACCAAGATGAAGAAGCATAGTTCTTGGAGAAAACAATAATGTAAAATTTCGAGTCTTCAATGGCCTTAATAAGCTCATCACTGATCATTTTTCCTTGCTTAATATTCTCGTCATCCTTGTACGTTTCAATACCTTTTTGTGTAAGAGCAAAATAAAGATGATCAACAAAGTTCTTTCGAGTGTCTTCCCCTCTAAAGCTCAAGAAGACATCATACTTGAAGCTCTTTTGAATCATTGAACTTGAAGTGGACGCCATTAAAGTTATAACTGAAAAAAGTACAATATTAAGCTGATCACAAAGAAACTTGGATGAAATGAATAAGCCTAAAGAGGTTATACTAATAATTAAGGTAGTGTTATCAAAACTTTGTAATGATGTTGCTACTAAGGATCAATGGTGAATGTGAACGTGATCTTTTTGTGTGGAAAAACTTTGGAATGAGATGGGGTCTCAAAAAACTTTTTGTACAAACAAACATAGAAAAAAGACCATAAGAATGCTTTTTTGTCTAGGCATGTTTTATTTAATCATTCACCATTGTAGTGGTTATAAAGCATTCCTTTCCTAAATATTTTAATAATTAGTTATTTAAAAATTTCCATATACACAATCAATTACCAGACAATGACATGTATTATTGCCATCAACATATATAAATGTCATATATGCATAAAACTTTCACTAAGTAGTTAAGAATGGAATATAGCGTGTATATTGATATCAGCTATGCTACTAGATAATAAGCTGAACTGGCCTCAATGAATTTCTATATATCTATTATCTCAGCATCAGGTCTTGAAAGTTTCAGATATGGGTAGCTTCTAAAACTTGTTTATGATAGTTACATTACTTATGAAATTATACAACTTCTATTTATTTTAAACATGATAGTATGTATCCGAACTTTTTTCATAAAGGATGCAGTTTGACTTTTTTATAAAGTCAACTCATTAAGTGGAGATCAATCACCAAAATAAATCAATAAATATGAAAAATACATCTGTTAATGAATTTGTACGTATGACATAAGAGGTCCTTTAACTCTTTCCTTTTCTTTATTTCTCACCCCTTTTATTTATTATACACTTTTCCCTCTCTTCTTGTTTTATACTTTCAAATGTAGATAGCTTTACAAGAACAAACATGCAAACAACTTCTCTGCCTTTGACAAACCGTGTATTTTTTTTTAAACTGCTATAGTTACTGACTCGTAGAACACACTGAACTGGAGTACGGGTCAACACAACTACCCTGTCTTGACCGAGTAGAACACAAGGTCTTAATTCAATTGAATAGTGTGATTATCCTTTAAGAGTGTTCATCTTCAATGTTAGGTAATGAGATCACGAGGTCAAACTCAAGTCATAAAGAATGGTGAAAGATTGATGACAAATTGCTTTCCATATCCTATATTCGACAATTGGTTGCCAAACTTGAAGGCAATAGTACATAAAATATGAACTATCTAGCATAACTTATATCCGTAACGACAAGACTTGAGCCCTTTTTGTTTGTGTCACATGGAAAAAAACAACGGTCAATTTTACTCATACCGCTAGTAACAGCCCTTACATTTTCTAAAATCATTATGTAATAAAATTAGCGAAAAAAGATTGATTAGCTTCACTTGACACTAGTAACTACCTTTATATATGTTCTTAGGTACGATTCAATTAAAAACTCAGTGAAGTTGGTCAAAGTAAATAATCTGACTCAAAAAGTCAACTTTTTGTATGCTTAACGATTTTATCCCAATTTAGAACATAAATATGTAAAGAACGACTTTTTATGATAATAAATTCACATAATAATACTTATTGAACTTAATTTTGATATGATAATAGTCAATCAGGTATAAAATACCACTATTTTAATCAAAAACATGGTTTGACTTTCAGAAAAAGTCAACTCTGTCAGCTGATGTTCCTAAGCTAACTTAACTTATAATCAGGTATGACTGGTTTTTCTAAAAAATACTGGAAGAAGTTGAAGGAACTTTCATGTGTTTATTGTTCGACTAGTGATTTAGGTATGTTTGAGCTGTTAGATAACTCTAGTCAGCTTGAAGTTTTGTCTTTTAAGAAGTTATTTAACTATCATGATGCCGAATTTCCATTTATTAAACTTAGGAGGAGTGTTTTATTAAACGATTATTCATACCGTTGATTAGCAGCTTTAAGAATTTGAAAAGCTTGAAGCTGATTTGCTGTAGTGGAAAGTGGGACAGGACATTAGAGATGATTTGAGATGATAACTGAGGTTCATTTGGGAAATGTTAATGTTGGCGTATGTGTCCGGACATCATACTTCGTCCGGACCAAACCTACGTGTCCGAATGATACGTATCGTCCGAACTATACACTCACTTCCCGACATCTGCCGAAAGGACCGCCGCCATTTATCCACTGAACAATCCCATCAACCTCCGCCAACGCCGCCATCCCAGATTTCCAGGGATTGTGTCCCCCACGTGATTTGACACCTACTTACTAAGATAGGCTTAGGTCTGCTCGCTTAGTCCTAAGGTAAAAAGGTAACATGTGTGGGTAGTATAAATACCCACACCTCATTTATGATTCGCATTCAATTTTACACCTACAACACTTACTCTCATTTTACTGTTCAACCCTCCATAATTATCATATACTTACTTTCACGCCGGAGGTTGCTCTTGGGATAAACCCCAAGGCGAGTATAATGTGCGTGTTTCTTGTGTGTAGGAATTCGCAACGTCCGGAGGAATCATTCCAAAGGATACTCCACAGGAGTAGGACCTACCTATGAGGTTTTACTTCAACAAATTGCCGCCATCCGTGGGACCCGCTATTCAGTCTACCTAGGCATCAGAATGGCTGGTCCTTCCTTTCAAACGCCCGGAGATGAAGATGGACCTAACGTTAATCAGAACCAATATGATGGTGACCACTCGCCCGAGGACTCTCCCAGTCTCCAAGATTTGATCCTTGGCAAGGTGGCATCTCTAACTAAACTAATCGAGAAGCACAATGTGCAAGGCGGAAGTGTTCTCAAACCAATACGGCTTGATTTTACAAACGAAGAGGATAAGGGTCGGGGAAAAGAAAAAAGTAGACGAAGGGAAGGAAGATGATCTTCACAAACCTTTTAAAGAGGTATCGAGATCACCGTTTACTCGCCGGATTGTGGAGTTCTCCGGCCCGAACCATGTAATGCCGTTGAACATGAAATTTTATGATGGGTCAACGGACCCGAATGATCACCTTCCTAGATTCACATGAGCGACCAACCAGGGGGAATGGCCGATGCCAGTTTGGTGTCGTATGTTTCAGCAAACCTTGGGCGGGGCGGCAGGAGGATGGTTCGAACGATTGGAACAGGGAAGTATCGATAGCTGGAATCAGTTGAGGGAGCAATTCTCGACGAGATTTGCTCTTAGGAAGAAATGTACAAAAGATCCGACGGAGATCACAAAAATCGTTCGGCGAGCTCATGAATCCCTTCTGAATTTTAAAGAAAGATAGACGGACGAAGCTAGCTACATCAGTGGAGTACCGGAAATCATGAGGATCTCCACCTTCATGAGCGCACACAAATGTCCAGCCCTCGCCAAAAAATTCTCTGATAGGTTGCCATGCACGGTTACGGAAATGTTTACCAGAGTGGATGATTTCATAAGGTCAGAAGAAGCGTATCGTAGTACGGAATTACCAAAAGGCGAAGGTTTTGATTCAAACAGAAAGGGAAGTCAGGGTTACAGAAATGAAAAGCCGCGAGGGGATCGCCGAGCGATCATCGCCAGAGGGATGCGTACCACCCTTACGTTTCCCCCAAGAACAATTAGAACCGCAACGACCACCCTCATCCGGAGTACTGCCGAAACAATGCTCCTAGACAGGGTAATCATCGCTCCGGTCTAGGATCGTTGATAAAATCCCCTATGGAAATCCTTGCTATGGAACATCATCTGAATCTACCCGCCCCTCCCCCGACCGGAGGTAGGCCGAGAAAGGAAAACATGGATAAGTTCTGTGAATACCACAGGGAGAAAGGGCACCTCACTAATGATTGTTTCTAGTTAAAGAAGCAACTTGAGATCACATTGAAATCTGGAAAGCTAGACCATCTTCTGAAAGACTTCAGGAAGCGGGACGCTGGAAAGGGTAGAGATCAACCGAAAAGAAATGATACGGGAAAAGCCAAAGTAATCAACATGAAAAGGGGTTTACTGGAAAGTCGTAAGAGAAGGTACAGAGGCCACGATGAGGGTTGGATGAACGTCCCCATAGTTTTCCCCCCATTGTGACAGGGGATTTGTCGGACGAACCTCTCATCATTGAAGGCGATATTGAAGGATACTTGGTTCGACGAATATATGTGGATGAAGGGTCATCCGTAAACGTCATGTACGAACATTGCTTCAATAACCTCAGTTCGGAAATAAAAACCAGGCTCAAAGAGACAAGCACTTCCCTAGTAGGTTTCTCCGAAGAAACAAGTAGACCGATGGGGAAGATTGAGTTAGACGTACGCTTCGGCGACCATGGAATGTTCCGGAGGACGACCATGAAATTCTGTGTGGTGCAATCTCTGTCACCCTACAACGTGATACTGGGCAGAACCGGGCTGAGAGAACTAAGAGCCATCCCTTCGAAAATACATTTCATGATCAAGTTTCCCACACCCAAAGGATTAGCAACTTTGGTGGCATGCCCGGTCATGGTATTAGAATGCCGGAGGCTAGAAGAGGGACAGACGAAAGACGTACCACAAGAGGCGGAAATTGTTAATTCGGAGACGGACAAGACGGAGGAAATTTTGGTAAATCCCACATATCCCGAACAGCTGATCACAATAGGAACATGATTTTTGAGGGAGTGCCTGAGACACCTTATTGAACTATTAAGGAAGAATAAAGACGTGTTCGCATGGCAAACTTTGGATATGACCGGAGTTCCGCGCCGCCTGATCAGGCACCATCTGAATGTTAACGTTTCCGCCGGTAGCTCAAAAGAAACGCAACTTGTCCACAGAAAAAAATTAGGTGGTGCTAAAAGAAGTGGATGAATGGTTGAAAGCCAGAATTGTTAGGCCGGTTCGTTACCCCACTTGGATCTCCAATCCGGTGCTGGTAAAGAAGTGCGATGGAAGTTGGTGTATGTGCATTGATTTCAAAATTTTAAACTCTTCTTGTCCGAAGGATTACTATCCGCTTCCGGAGATTGACTGGAAGATTGAGTCGGTGGTGGGATTCAACTACAAATGCTTCTTGGACACGTATAAGGGTTATCACCAGGTCCAGATGGCAGAAGAGGACAAAGAGAAGACGACATTTTACACAGAGCAGGGAACGTATTGCTACACCAAAATGTCATTCGGTCTAAAGAACGCTGGAGCGACTTACCAGCGGCTAGTTGATTCGGCTTTCCAAAGTCAGATCGGAAGAAATCTGGAAGCCTATGTGGATGATATGGTGATCAAGAGTAAAGGAGAAAAGGAGATGTTGGCAGATATTGCCGAAACCTTCTATAAACTACAGAAGATTAACATGAAGTTAAATCCGAAGAAATGCTCTTTCGGTGATGAAGAGGGGAAATTCTTAGGCTACATGGTAACCTCTGAAGGCATAAGGGCGAATCCGAATAAGGCAAAGGTGATTGCACAAATGAAATCTCCAGCAACTCTGAAAGAAGTGCAAAGTTTGAGCGGCAAGTTGGCGGCCCTCAATAGGTTTTTGGCAAAGTCAGCCGAAAGATCCCTTCTGTTCTTTGAAACTTTGAAAAACATCACCAAGGAGAATAAGGAGGAGTACAAGTGGACCGAAGAGGCCGAAGAGGCATTCCAGTCTCTTAATAAATTGATACTAGATCTCCCGTCCTTGTCGACGCCCAAGGCAAAAGAAATTCTGTATGTTTATCTAGCGGCGACGAAGGATGCTATCAGTGCGGTTTTGTTAACCGAAAGGGATGAAAATCAATTACCGGTTCACTATGTGAGTCGGACACTACAAGAGGCCAAAAAGAATTATGCCCCGGTCGAAAAGCTAGCATTGTCACTATTGCACATGTCCAGAAGGTTAAGAAGGTACTTCGAAGCTCACCCTATTCAAGTTATAACGGATCAACCGATAAAGCAAATTTTGAATAAGCCAGAAGCATCCGGAAGACTAGCCAAGTTTGTCGTGGAGTTGGGAGCTTACAATATAACTTATGTACCGAGGAACGTGATAAAGGGACAAGTTCTAACGGACTTTATCTCGGAAATTCCTGTCGAAACGGAAGAAGCACATTCAATGAATCCGGGGAAAGAAGTCCATGACATCTCCGATCCGGGAGAATGGATATTGTACACGGACGAGGCGTCAAACAAGAAAGGTTCCGGAGTAGGTCTTTTATTGATCGGACCTTGTCAGACCGAACAAACGTATGCGCTCCTCTTAAACTTCAAAAGCACCAACAACGAGGCAGAATACGAGGCACTCCTAGCTGGCCTGTGACTCGCGAGGAAAATGAACGTGGAAGCTCTAGAGGTCAGGGTAGACTCCAAACTGGTCGCAAGTCAGATAAACGAAGACTTCGCGGCCACTAAAGAGGAAATTAAAAAATCCAACACAAGTGTTCCCCATTTTAATCCCAGATCAAATTAACCACTTATATATATCAAACACAAATCTAAATTCTAAACTAACCATTCTCTCTCTCTCTCACCCATTTTTTTCCAGTCACCAGTACACCACCACCTCGCCATCACCAGTTCACCACCACAGATCAACACCACCATCACCAAATGATCACCACCACAGATCCGGCCAAGAACATCAAGAACAAAACCCACAACTTCAAAAAAACCCAGATCCCGACATCTTTATACCAAAACCCATAAACTAAATCTTTCGGTCCAAAAAAAAAAAAAAAAAAAAAAAAAAAAAAAAAGTCACAGACCATCAACTTGGAGATGGCAGTTGGGTTTTGATAGTGGGTTTCATGTGTTGAATTCGTGGTGATGTTGTATGGGCCCAAGTGTAGTGGACACTTGTCGGGTTCGGTTTTGTGGTTAAAGAAAATCAAGAATTGTATTATGATGTGAATTTTAATATTTGTTGTTGTGGTTAGGATCGGGTTCGGTTTGGTTAAAAGAAGATGTTGAGTTTTTGATTTAAGAAAGAAAGACATCAGGTTATGGTTATACATGTTTGTGGATTCGTGAAGAAAAGAATTTGGGTTTTGTTTTTTTATCGAGAGTGTTTGGCCGGATCTGGTGGTGGCTGGCCAGATTTGGTGGTGGTAATGGTGATGGGGTATTTGTGGTAAACATGTATTTTTATATAAAAGATGAGGGTATTTTGGTCTTTTATACTGTCAATAATAAGACAAAAAAGGAATATTTGGGAAAACACAAACCAACCACTGTAATTTATTATTAAAAAAGTGGACACTTGTCACACATTCAGTGGAGTCACACATTCGCACATGACCATTTAGGGAAGAGTTGTTATTTTTGTACATTTTTTTGAAACAAGACAACTTTTTCTCCCTTTTTGAGAATTTGCTCTATATTTAACCATCAAATACACTACTAATCATGCATAAATGGAGCTTCAATTCAACAAAAATTAGAAGCACCAATGTCATACCATCTAATTAAAGGTTTAAAATACAAATTAAAAGTATAAGCAAAAAATTACCTTAAATTTCGCCTTATCTCATATTTGATGAAATCATAACTTCATTTTTTAAATTTTTTAATCAAAGATTGAGTCTCTTATTAAGGTTTTGGGGTAAATACCAAACCTTTAATAAGCCTTGTGGCCAAAGTGCAAATAAATAAACCTTTCATTAAAAACCATGTGGCCAAAGTGTGAAAAACCAAAATTTTAAACAAAGTATCCACTTTTTTACTGTTCCGACCCGCTTTCTACCCAAATCAATTCACATTTTGTGGGTTTTCGAAGTTCTTGTGGCAGTAAAGCAATTGAATTGAACAATAAGTTGATTAGGATACAGTAACTAAACGAGATTTAAGTACCAATTTTAGCTTATAAAAAATGATTTTATCTTTGGTTTTGCCCAAAAAACTTGTGTATGATAATCAAATCAATAATGAAACCTTAACTGAAATCATTTTTAACATGACAATATCATATCCAAACTCATATATGAAAACCTCTGTGGAAATATGATGAAAGCCAGTAGTTTGACTCAAAAGTCAAATATTTGCATGATTAATGATTTCAACCAAATGTAGAGCTTATTTATGTATACAAAACTAGTTTATGATCTTACATCACTTATAACACTTTCTTAAGTTTATTTTTATCATGATCATTGATTTGCACAATTATAGATCAAGGAAGAAATCACAAAATGGGAATAATGTGAAAACCCAGAGTTCGTTGTCCCGACGAAGATCGAATGGAATTTGTGTTCCCGGGACGTGATTCGTGTAGTGAATGAGTGATTAAAAAGAGAATTGTGATTTTATAACTACGAATACCAGCTATAAAGCAATAATTACGCATGTAAAGCACAAATAACCTAAACGCAACCTAATCTAAAAAAAACTAGTAGAAAGTAAATAATCTAGAGTTAACGATAAAAGATAACAACTAAAAAACTGATAAACTAGATTATACTAAGCAAGCAAAATAAGAAATTTATGATAAAAAGATATACTCGTTAAGCAAATTATCAAGATCCTTAAGTGTGGTTTATTATTTCAATTAAGTCCTCTATTGATGAATTAATATCTTTTATAAATAATCATTTTCTCACAACGTTGGTTTATTTTGAAAACAATTTCATAAAGAGATATCAATATCTAAATTAAAACCCAATTATTTTCACGGCTTTTGCCCGCTCAAATAACCAAAATTTCAATCTAAGTAACTTAAAATTACTAACCAATTTATTTTATAACTTTTAAAACCACACTTAATTCACGGATTAATCTACTCAACAAGTATATAAAAATCTACTCACGACACATATTAACTAAGCTAACAATACCAAATAATTCAACAATAATAAACATACTTCTACACTAAATATTTAAACTAAATTAATTAAGAGTGAAAAAGGTAAGAAAATAGAATCCGATCTAACGCGACGAGAATAATAAACCACCCGATTTTATAAACTTATCAAACCCCAAAGTTTATTCCTTTATTAGCTTGTATTTATCCAAATAATCAAGAAAGTTATAAACTTTATTCACTATTTAGATTAATAGAAACAAAGAAAGCTACAAACTTTGGTTAGTAAATAAGCTTATAAAACCCATAAGCTCCTCGCCTTATGATGAGATGAATGAGAGACAAAGAAAAATCAAGAATTTATTAGGAATAAGCAATAATAATGACCAATTAAGCTATGGAAGAGCTTATTGGTTGAGAAAACAACAAACTTTTAAAATTAATAAGCTAAAAACTAATAAAATCGAAAACTTTTTAAACTAAAAATTGTAGATCTAGAGTGATAATCTAATGGATAGCTTTTAATAAAAGAAAAACTAATAAAAATCTAATCTTTTTGGTTTTTTTTTATAAAATAATATGTAAAACAAAGATTAGATCTAATTCTATAAAAGCTTTTTTTTTTTAAAAAAAACAAAGTAATAAAGAGTGCCTATTAAATAAACTAGATTCTAAATAAGTCACAAAAAGCTAATAAGCTTTCATGACTTATTATATAAAGAGAAAGAAAATAAAATAACATAAAAGAGAGAGAAGTATAAAAAGAAATAAGCTCAAATATAATTCATAATAAATTTCATCTTCATTAAATAAAAACAAGGTTTCTACAATAAGCACTTGAAATAATCTATTACAATAAGCTAAGACAATAAGCTAAAAAGAAATAAGCATAAAACAACTAACTATTAAAAAAGCTACTCCTACTCCTAAAAATTAATCTACTCCTACTATGTGTCCAAAAAATATGCGGAGTGTCCTCTTTTATAGCTGCTGATGGGATGAATCTGGTCTCAATAGCGTCCAGATTCATTATGAATTCTAAGTGTAACACCCCCAACTCGGATAAAGGCAGCGGGACTGAGTTAGGGGTATTACTCGAGGGGTAGTGAGTCAAAATTGTAGATAACGACCTCATAAAGAGACGTTTTAAATAAAACACCACATTATATTACAAGGATAAATCCATAGAGTTCAAATGACTCTTAACACACATAACAGTGAAAATGAAACAGTTTTGCAGCGGAAAATAAAGTGGTTTACAGCAGAAAAACAAAGTTGTTTGCAGCGGAAATTAAAGTAGTTGCAGCGGAAAATAAAACATGATCCCATAGATAGCCATCTTGATCCTTCAGCCCTTTCCCTCGTGCACACTTCATACTTCAAGTACCTGAGATAACATGCTAAAAGTCAACACAAAGGTTGAGTGTAATCCATAGGTTTAGAAAAATATAGTTGAGCACAATAAATTTTATATCGGGAAGCTTCCATATTCAATCAGGATACCTTTCATTTATTTTGCTAAGCTCATGACACTCAAAGCGTTAACCGGCACCAGAACTCCTGGTGTAAATCAATAGCAACCGCGGAATTTCATAATCATATTATTTGCCCTCCAGTAGGTATCTTACCAAATACCTAGGTACTCGAATACAGTACACCTGTGTTGCCTCCCAGGTCAACAAGGTGGGATGGTCAATCCTATAGGCCTATAAACTATAATCGCGCTCACCCATAGGTGATTAATGGTTCATGATCAAGGGACTTTCTTTGGCAAGGAACGGGACTTAGCATTTATAGCGTCAATCAGGATATAGCATACAATAAACAATTGTGCTCAGAAAAAAAATAGTAAGTAGCATGTATCTCCCCCACGGGATTTATAAAACATTTAAGAGAGCTCATGTGGGGCTATGAATCACACCTGAGTAGTATAGCTTTCGGTTAATGCTCAAAATGTAGATCAGTGAGTAGCTCCGGACTCGTGACCTGAATCAATATGATTTGATTAGATTATAATCGGCATTTTAGTTTCGATCAAGAAGTGATGAGTGTGGAATAATATCCAAATGAAATACAGCTGAGATAGTCGTATACGTGTTACGTGGTTGAAAGTAACTTGACGCGTTGTTATCGTTCTTATAAATGTAAGTATTCAATACTTATGCATTAGTTTTCAAAGTAGAAGGGCCAAGGTGTAATTAGTAGAAACTAGTTATAAAGAATTTTCATTTCCCTCTTAAGGTTTCAAAAAATGACAATAGATACCCTTGAACTTTCGCAGTTTGGTAAGTTTTACCCTTTAACTTTGGTCAAATGACAGTTTATACCCTCAAGTTTCAATTTTGACAAGAACAGTCCCTGAGTTTCCATTTGGTTATAAAATCAGTCTTTGGTTCAAAATCAGTTGTGCTTTGGCCATAAATATCCTCAAAACACTTTTTGTTTACAGGTTAAGTCCTTGCTTCATGTTAATATATATCGAGTTTCTCAAAACTTTGAAATCAAATTTTGACTCGATGGCTCGACGGTTTTACGAGGTTCTTGTTTCTAATTAGAGTCTACCAGGTGGTCTAAACGTAGGTTCAGATTTGAGAATCTCAACTCGAATAACGAAGTCGCAATTTATACTGGAAGTTGGGTCTTGAGTCGAATGAAAATAGGAAAAGTTTTAAGTCTTTAGAATCTGGATAGAAAGGAGCGATGAGGCAGAATTTCAAGAGTAGTTTCCATTTTCGTTTCTCAACGTTTTTGTGAAATTTTTGTGGATATGAAATGTCTACTGGGTCGACTTTGATGATACGAAAAATCAGAATTTTTGAAGTTCAAATGGGGGTCGAGTATGAGGCCAAAAGTTGGATGTTCGCTGTGTTGTGTTCACATGAAATAACAGTTTTTCAAGTGGGTTTTTCCAGTTCTGTTAACGATACATGTCAAACTTTAGGAGCAGGTTGTGGGTTCGATAGTAGACCTTTTTGCGTGATTTTTGTTTTTAATGAACGCTAGCTGGGTTGTGTTTTGACATGGCCAAAGTTTGAATTTTCAGGAGTTCGTTTGTGGTTCAAACATTAGACCCAAAGTTGGGTGAGTGCTGAGGAAAACTCACATGAAATAACAAAATAAAAAGGGTTTTTGTGTAGCGATAGAACCAGAAAGAAGGACAGATTGTGGACGTTGTACTCGATCATTTTATAAACTTCTTGTTGCTAATAAAAGTTGGCTAGGTCGACTTTAACATGGTAAAAACTTGGAAATTAATATTGTCGTTTAGAGGTCGATATATAGTCTTAAACTTGGCTGAGTTTGTGATTTTCGGTAAAACAGAAACAAGAAAAATGATGAAACGTTTTTGGGTTGATAATTTTGAGTTGGTACACGATTTATTTGTCATGCTTAATGATGTTCTTAGATCATTTAAGAAATGTTTGATGATAATAGAAGGGAATACGTAAGAAAATAACAAAAATACGAATTTTACCAAAGCTCTTTAAGGCTAGGAAAGTGAGTGAACAAGAGTGAGGTTCGACTAGGGTCTGCAACTTTATTGATAATGAATCCTGCGATCAAAACACACTTTTGGTTCTCTCTTTTGGCTACAACAGGAAACAAGAGAGTGTGGTTAAATTTGAAGATAGTTGTATACGTGATAAAGAAAAGACGTATGAAATCTTACAAGTTTTCTTCAAGCGAAAAAAGTAGCTAGTAAGAGTAAAATGGACTGAGAATGCACTTGGATTCTTGGGTTCTCTTGGCGGCAGCTTGTCTCGTGTAGGCTTAGAAATCTTGCCAGAACTATGATTATCACTTTGGTTTGATTTCCTTAGGAAAATCACAGAGAGAATAACATTCTTGGTTGTGAGTTTTGTGAGGTTATGAGTGAGTGAATAAGAGTAGTATACAATGATATTGTTACTGATTTTCAAGGGGAATCTCACATGAGAGTGAGTGAGGTCGAATAAGATAGGGGAACAAGCATGGACTGGTTGATAAACACAAGAGGCATAGGAAACATATTTGCATGATTGGGAATGTAAAAAGGAAGGAATATTGTGTTAGAGAGGCGTGGGAATTTTGTAGATAGAATATGTAGATAAAAGATGAGACTTGAATATACATTGATCACATGGTTCCTGGTATTATCGAGTACAAAAAGGAAGAGTATGATTGACATGTGTTGTTGTGTATATTTATGTTTGAGTTTGTGTCGTGTGTACAGCCAAAAGAAGAAAAAAATTATGTAGTGTGGGTTGTTAAATGCTTGTGTTGGATTTAGATTTGTAAGTGTCGAATTTGATTTGGAATTATGATTAGTAATAGAGTTGTGTTTAGATTGTATTTAGATTAATTAGTGTGGAAATGGTTGTGTTGTTAATTGTTGTTTTTTGTTTATGTTTAGTATTTGTTATATGAGTCGAGTATTAACCAAGAGAAAGAAAGAAAGAAAAAATGAAATTTTATGGGTGGTGAGATAATAATAAAATGTGTTAGTGTCGGGTTTTAAGAAAACGAGAAAAGAACAAGTGAATTTTACATGGAACCCGTATGGTGTCGGATGTGATTGAAACCAAGGGATTGAGGGTACACGAGTGAGCTATTCGCGTTATGCCATAATATCAATCAAGAGGGACGGTGTTGATTCATAGCTTAAGTAATAAAAAAAAATCAACTCATAAAAATGGGTTAATCTACTTCGGATTTGGATTACTTGCGGTTAATCATAAAAATATTGGCTAGAGAAGGTTTGAAAATTACCGGGTATTACATCACATACATCATATTTGGAAATCCGTCCCGGATTTCAGCTTAAGTTATGAGTTTTGGTTTCGAAGAGGTGAGGGTATTTGCATTTGAACTGGTCCTCGCGTTCCCAGGTGAATTCGGGTCCTCTCTTGGAATTCCAGCGAACCTTGACAAGAGGGATTTGATTCCTCTTCAATCTTTTGACCTCGCGTTCCATAATCTCCACCGGCTCTTCAATAAAGTTCAAATGCTCATCGACTTGAATTTCATCGAGTGGAATAACGGCTGTCTCATCGGACAAGCATTTCTTCAAGTTGGACACGTGGAAAGTTGAGTGAATTCGACTGAGCTCAAGAGGCAATTCTAGTTTATAGGCTACAGGACCTACTCTTTTCAAAATTTTGAACGGTCCGATGTACCTCGGGTTCAGTTTCCCGCGCTTGCCGAAATGAACCACTCCTTTCCATGGTGAAACTTTCAACATGACTCGATCCCCAACCTGAAACTCAAGAGGTTTACGTCTCACATCTGCGTAACTTTTCTGACGGTCTCGCGCGACTTTCAATCGGTTTTTAATCTGTGCGATCTTTTCTGTGGTTTCACGAACAAGATCTGGTCCGATGAGCTGAGCTTCTCCTACTTCAGCCCAACAAATGGGTGATCGACATTTTCGGCCATACAACGCCTCAAATGGTGCGGCCTTAATACTTGCGTGGTAGCTGTTGTTGTATGAAAACTCGACCAAGGGCAAATGGGTATCCCACCCATTTCCAAAATCAATCACGCAGGCTCGAAGCATATCCTCCAATGTCTGGATCGTCCTTTCACTCTGGCCATCGGTTTGCGGGTGATATGCAGTACTCATCTCGAGTTTCGTACCAAAGGAATCTTGAAGCGACCACCAAAAATTTGAAGTAAACCTGCTGTCTCTGTCGGAGATGATAGATATGGGAGCTCCATGTCTAGATACTATCTTCTTCACATAGAGCCTTGTCAACTTATCCATGCCGTATTTTTCCTTGATCGGTATGAAGTGAGCTGATTTCGTTAATCGATCGGCTATGACCCATATAGCATTAAAACCAGTTGCAGTCTTTGGGAGTTTCATGACGAAATCCATCGTGATCCGTTCCCACTTCCATTCGGGAATCTCGGGCTGTTGTAGAAGGCCAGACGGTTTCTGATGTTCGGCCTTAACTTTTGCACATGTCAAGCACCTTCGAACATAATCAGCAATTTCAGCTTTCATATTCGGCCACCAATATAGTTCCTCGAGATCATGATACATTTTCTCGGATCCTGGGTGAATAGAGTACTTTGACTTATGCGACTCATGCATAATTAAGTCTCGTAGTCCTCCATGAAGTGGCACCCAACTTCTCCCTTTATAGCACAACGTTCCATCTGAACGCCCCTCAAACTTCTTTTGTATCATCCCGTGAAGACTCTTATCCTGGAGACCTTCTTGTTCTACTGCTTCCTCTTGAGCACGGAGAATTTGAGCGGGAAGGTTTGAATTGATGGTCATAACTAGAGCTCGAACTCGTAGAGGTTTCAACCGCTCCTTACGGCTCAAGGCATCAGCAACAACGTTTGCCTTTCCCGGGTGATATTTAATTTCACATTCGTAATCACTTAGAGTTTCTAACCATCTCCGTTGCCTCATATTTAGTTCCTTCTGATCTAGGATATGCTGAAGACTCTTGTGATCGGTGTATACAACACATTTTGTTCCATATAAATAGTGCCTCCATATTTTGAGTGCAAAGACCACTGCACCCAATTCCAAATCATGCGTAGTATACTTCTCCTCGTGGGTCTTAAGTTGTCGGGAAGCATATGCCATGACCTTCCCTCTCTGCATCAAAACTGCTCCTAAACCATGGTACGACGCATCACAGTATACTACAAAATCTTCCACTCCATCTGGCAATGCCAAAATCGGTGCACTACACAGTTTTCGTTTCAAGATTTGGAACGCTTCTTCTTCATCATCTCCCCATTCATACTTTTTATTCTTCTGGGTCAGTGTAGTTAACGGCTTAGCAATCTTGGAGAATCCTTCAATGAATCTCCGGTAATACCCAGCTAATCCCAGAAATTGTCGGATCTCTGTAGCATTGGAAGGTGTTGGCCACTTCTCAATAGCTTCAATTTTTGCGGGGTCCACATGTAACCCTTTGTTGTTAATTACGTGACCAAGAAATTGTACTTTACGAAGCCAAAAGTTGCACTTAGAAAATTTGGCGTACAATTGTTCTTCCTTGAGTAACTTGAGAATTGTCGTCAGATGTTGCTTGTGCTCTTCTTCATTCTTGGAGTAAATTAAGATATCATCGATGAAGACTATGACAAAATTTTCCAAGTATGGTTTACACACTCGGTTCATGAGGTCCATGAATATAGCCGGTGCATTTGTCAAACCAAATGGCATTACTTTGAATTCATAGTGGCCATAACGAGTCCTGAACGCCGTCTTGGGGATATCCTCTTCCCGGACTCTAAGCTGGTGGTAACCTGACCTCAGATCAATCTTAGAATAATAATCTGACCCTTGTAGCTGGTCAAACAAATCATCAATTCTTGGTAACGGGTAGCGATTCTTCACCGTCAGCTTGTTCAATTCACGGTAGTCAATGCACATTCTAAACGACCCATCTTTCTTTTTCACGAACAACACCGGTGCTCCCCACGGTGATGAACTAGGATGGATGAAGCCCTTATCCAACAATTCTTGTAATTGCTTAGACAATTCTTGCATTTCAGTAGGAGCGAGTCGATACGGTGCACGAGCCACAGGTGCAGATCCGGGAACTAATTCAATTTGAAATTCCACCTGTCAAACTGGTGGAAGTCCAGATAGATCTTCAGGGAATACCTCAGGGAAATCACGCACAATCAGAACGTCCTCGAGTCGCTTCTCCTCAGACTCTTTTTGAGACACTTGTGCTAGAAATGCATGACAGCCTTTCTCGAGATACTTCAGGGTTATACAGAATGATATTCAACGATCCACGGTCTCACGGACAACCAAAGTCTCGTCACAAAATATGAATAACCCTTACACAACAATGTTGGCTCGATGTTTGACAACCAATACGATTCCCACGTACAATCAAAACTTCGAGCAATGGCATAATCGAAGTAAACAGGATACTCTAGAAGGTTGGTACAGTCTTGGATAACGCTAGACAAACTAGTTCCATTACTACATCAAAACTTCCGAGTTCATGGGTAAGAGTGATGTTCAGGATGATTGAAGTTTTAGGTAAGATACTGAAACTACATATTCACAGAATCAATTAAGCACTTTAATAGGTGTTGTTGTAGAGTAGAAAGTACGGTGAATTTTAGAGATCGAAACTCATTCAGCACCTCAGTCTTGCTTTAACTATGGTGCGTTGTATAGTAACGTTTAACCCAAGGACTAGTTTCAAACCGGCTGTTGCACCATTACATCCTGTGCCACGATATTGTTTTGTTTTATTTGGCACTGCCTTGGTCCACAGTTCAATCAACGGGGCTTACTCCTTCCACGAGTTTTGGCACTTGGACGTGTGATTAGCATATCCTCCCACTTGAGCTGGGGCCGCTACATAAGCTTTGACCGCCTCCTGATGACGGTTCTGTTGGTTGAGGTGATTGTTGTTGCGGTGCTGGTTATTGTTGTTGTTGTGGTTTCGGTTATTGTTGTGATGGTGGTTAGGGTGAGGGTGATTGTTGTTGTTGCGGTTGTTGTAGTTGTGGTTGTTGCTCCTCTTGTAGTCATCCCATTTTCTTTTATTATCAAAGTTATTACTCTTTGGAGCAGTTCCATTCTTGATTGCCTGATCCATCATTCGTTCAGCTACACGGATTGTATCCTCCAAAGTCGGAGAATTAAACGATGTCACAAGCCCTTCGATATAGGCCGATAAACCTCCAATGAACTTTTCAAGCAGCTTCTCATTATCCGGCACCATGTGAGCACAAAACATTTTCAACTCTTGGAATCGACAGACATAGGTAGCAAGATCAACTCCTTTCACAGCTAAGTAATAGAATTCAGTATCCATCTTTCTCAGGTCACCACGGGAGCAATACTTTTTCACCATTTCCTTCTTAAAATCATCCCAAATCATACTGCAAGCTCTCTCCATCCCAACATCCTTGCGGTATGCAACCCACCAGGACAAGGCATGTTCCACTAAGCTTCCTGCAGCATACTTTACCTTGCAGTCTTCCGGGCAGTTACACAACAGAAACACAGATTCCATCTTTTCAAACCACTGTGTTAAACCAACAGCTCCTTCTGTTCCCTTGAAAGTAGTGGGCTTACAGTTCATGAATTCTTTGTAGGTGCAGGCAGGTTTCTCCGAAACAGGCTGCACTCCTTCTTGCTCAGCGTTTACTGGTCCCGTATTTGCTGGTCCAGCACCAGCTCCTGGTAATCCGGCAACAGCCGCATCTATGTCATCTTCAATTAATTTCCAAATTGCAGCTGAAGTCATTCCCTTAGGCGGCATAATTCTATCAATCATTACAATGTACAACATCATAAGTATGTGATTAGTATAACAGAATCATAACACAAAAGTAAATAACAATAACACATCATAATACAGTATCCATTCAACAGCATAGATAGTACATCACCAAATACTTCATAGATTCGATACTCGTTAATAGTCTTACAAGATTGCAAAACAGATACAAGTTTCATATCAAAATCTGCTAACTGATACTAATCAGTTTAGCATGTACATGGTAAACTACTACTACAACATCGAACTACTATAACTAAGATGCTCCCTAAACTCTAGTTTCGATCTGCTCCATAGGTAGCCAAAACATCCACACTCTCATCAAAATGATAATGATCCATCCTATCGTAGTAAGCCTGCCTCTGCATGGCGTGAAGCTCATTCCATAACTGGTGACCACTCTGCTGATAATGACGGGCATTAATATCAGCAAACACAGACTTACGCTCTATATCCTTCACTCGCTTCTCTGTCTCAGTCATCCTCCTCTCAATAGACTCCAAACGTTCTTTAAACTCTGCATTGGCTGACTCTGTAGATCCTACTCGATATGCCTGATCATGTAAAGTCACATATAGATCCTCTGTCGTCCTTTTGTTACTCTTTATCTCTCTCCTCAACTCTGACATCTCTGTCTGACGTGTGCCCAAGCCTCGGGACATGGACGCGTACCGACCCTGGCACCAAGTAATATCGGCTCTCAACTGACACAACTCTGCTCGCAGCACTGCAGGGGTAACTCGGGGTGCGGTGGAAGACTCGCCCACCTCAAAGGTAGATGTTATCCCAGAAGATATAGCATGACCAAGAGCATCTGATGTGTCGGACTCATACGTGATATCAGAAACTGCTGGGGAGGGTGGCACGGGTTGCACCTCCTAATCCACATCCATCTGATCCTCTTCATCATCATCATCGTCATCATCGTCATCATCCATCTCTTCCTCATCACTCATATCCTCATCATCAGCATTTACCTCCTCATCAATATGGGGAGGCATTTCAATAGGGGGTGGTTCCATTTTTGGGTTTTCAGGTGCAATAGGGTGATCAACTGGTGCATCTGGGAACTGACCGGAGGGAATTGATATGGCCATAATACTCTACATAGGGTATTGGAACAAGTATAAAAATTTCTAGCCAAATGTTTATAGATAATTTAATGTAAAAATGAAATGGTTAGTGAAAATCTAAGCATATAGAAATAAGGTACTTACGAGTGAAGTGGCACGGAAGGCTGATGGCTATCGATTTCGAAAAACGTTTTGACTCACATGAAAAGTGTTTATAGTCGAGTATAACCTCGTTCTCTATAAACTTGGCTCTGATACCATTCTGTAACACCCCCAACTCGGATTAAAGCAGCGGGACTGAGTTAGGGGTATTACTCGAGGGGTAGTGAGTCAAAATTATAGATAATGACCTCATAAAGAGACGTTTTAAATAAAACACCACATTATATTACAAGGATAAATCCATAGAGTTCAAATGACTCTTAACACACATAACAGTGAAAATGAAACAGTTTTGCAGCGGAAAATAAAGTGGTTTACAGCAGAAAAACAAAGTTGTTTGCAGCGGAAAATAAAGTAGTTGCAGCGGAAAATAAAACATGATCCAATAGATAGCCATCTTGATCCTTCAGCCCTTTCCCTCGTGCACACTTCATACTTCAAATACCTGAGATAACATGCTAAAAAGTCAACACAAAGGTTGAGTGTAATCGATAGGTTTAGAAAAATATAGTTGAGCACAATAAATTTTATATCGGAAGCTTCCATATTCAATCAGGATACCTTTCATTTATTTTGCTAAGCTCATGACACTCAAAGCGTTAACCGGCACCAGAACTCCTGGTGTAAATCAATAGCAACCGCGGAATTTCATAATCATAATATTTGCCCTCCAGTAGATATCTTGCCAAATACCTAGGTACTCGAATACAGTACACCCGTGTTGCCTCCCAGGTCAACAAGGTGGGATGGTCAATCCTATAGGCCTATAAACTATAATCGCGCTCACCCATAGGTGATTAATGGTTCATGATCAAGGGACTTTCTTTGGCAAGGAACGGGACTTAGCATTTATAGCGTCAATCAGGATATAGCATACAATAAACAATTGTGCTCAGAAAAAAAATAGTAAGTAGCATGTATCTCCCCCACGGGATTTATAAAACATTTAAGAGATCTCATGTGGGGCTATGAATCACACCTGAGTAGTATAGCTTTCGGTTAATGCTCAAAATGTAGATCAAGGAGTAGCTCCGGACTCGTGACCTGAATCAATATGATTCGATTAGATTATAATCGGCATTTTAGTTTCGATCAGGAAGTGATGAGTGTGGAATAATATCCAAATGAAATACAGCCGAGATAGTCGTATACGTGTTACGTGGTTGAAAGTAACTTGACGCGTTGTTATCGTTCTTATAAATGTAAGTATTCAATACTTATGCATTAGTTTTCAAAGTAGAAGGGCCAAGGTGTAATTAGTAGAAACTAGTTATAAAGAATTTTCATTTCCCTCTTAAGGTTTCACAAAATGACAATAGATACCCTTGAACTTTCGCAGCTTGGTAAGTTTTACCCTTTAACTTTGGTCAAATGACAGTTTATACCCTCAAGTTTCAATTTTGACAAGAACAGTCCCTGAGTTTCCATTTGGTTATAAAATCAGTCTTTGGTTCAAAATCAGTTGTGCTTTGGCCATAAATATCCTCAAAACACTTTTTGTTTACAGGTTAAGTCCTTACTTCATGTTAATATATATCGAGTTTCTCAAAACTTTGAAATCAAATTTTGAGTCGATGGCTCGACGGTTTTACGAGGTTCTTGTTTCTAATTAGAGTCTACCAGGTGGTCTAAACGTAGGTTCAGATTTGAGAATCTCAACTCGAATAACGAAGTCGCAATTTATACTGGAAGTTGGGTCTTGAGTCGAATGAAAATAGGAAAAGTTTTAAGTCTTTAGAATCTGGATAGAAAGGAGTGATGAGGCAGAATTTCAAGAGTAGTTTCCATTTTCGTTTCTCAACGTTTTAGTGAGATTTTTGTGGATATGAAATGTCTACTGGGTCGACTTTGATGATACGAAAAATCAGAATTTTTGAAGTTCAAATGGGGGTCGAGTATGAGGCCAAAAGTTGGATGTTCGCTGTGTTGTGTTCACATGAAATAACAGTTTTTCGAGTGGGTTTTTCCAGTTCTGTTAACGATACATGTCAAACTTTAGGAGCAGGTTGTGGGTTCGATAGTAGACCTTTTTGCTTGATTTTTGTTTTTAATGAAACCTAGCTGGGTTGTGTTTTGACATGACCAAAGTTTGAATTTTCAGGAGGTCGTTTGTGGTTCAAACATTAGACCCAAAGTTGGGTGAGTGCTGAGGAAAACTCACATGAAATAACAAAATAAAAAGGGTTTTTGTGTAGCGATAGAACCAGAAAGAAGGACAGATTGTGGACGTTGTACTCGATCATTTTATAAACTTCTTGTTGCTAATAAAAGTTGGCTAGGTCGACTTTAACATGGTAAAAACTTGGAAATTAATATTGTCGTTTAGAGGTCGATATATAGTCTTAAACTTGGCTGAGTTTGTGATTTTCGGTAAAACAGAAACAAGAAAAATGATGAAACGTTTTTGGGTTGATAATTTTGAGTTGGTACACGATTTATTTGTCATGCTTAATGATGTTCTTAGATCATTTAAGAAATGTTTGATGATAATAGAAGGGAATACGTAAGAAAATAACAAAAATACGAATTTTACCAAAGCTCTTTAAGGCTAGGAAAGTGAGTGAACAAGAGTGAGGTTCGACTAGGGTCTGCAACTTTATTGATAATGAATCCTGCGATCAAAACACACTTTTGGTTCTCTCTTTTGGCTACAACAGGAAACAAGAGAGTGTGGTTAAATTTGAAGATAGTTGTATACGTGATAAAGAAAAGACGTATGAAATCTTACAAGTTTTCTTCAAGCGAAAAAAGTAGCTAGTAAGAGTAAAATGGACTGAGAATGCACTTGGATTCTTGGGTTCTCTTGGCGGCAGCTTGTCTCGTGTAGGCTTAGAACTCTTGCCAGAACTATGATTATCACTTTGGTTTGATTTCCTTAGGAAAATCACAGAGAGAATAACATTCTTGGTTGTGAGGTTTGTGAGGCTATGAGTGAGTGAATAAGAGTAGTATACAATGATATTGTTACTGATTTTCAAGGGGAATCTCACATGAGAGTGAGTGAGGTCGAATAAGATAGGGGAACAAGCATGGACTGGTTGATAAACACAAGAGGCATAGGAAACATATTTGCATGATTGGGAATGTAAAAAGGAAGGAATATTGTGTTAGAGAGGCGTGGGAATTTTGTAGATAGAATATGTAGATAAAAGATGAGACTTGAATATACATTGATCACATGGTTCCTGGTATTATCGAGTACAAAAAGGAAGAGTATGATTGACATGTGTTGTTGTGTATATTTATGTTTGAGTTTGTGTCGTGTGTACAGCCAAAAGAAGAAAAAAATTATGTAGTGTGGGTTGTTAAATGCTTGTGCTGGATTTAGATTTGTAAGTGTCGAATTTGATTTGGAATTATGATTAGTAATAGAGTTGTGTTTAGATTGTATTTTGATTAATTAGTGTGGAAATGGTTGTGTTGTGTAATGTTTTTGTTTATGTTTAGTATTTGTTATATGAGTCGAGTATTAACCAAGAGAAAGAAAGAAAGAAAAAATGAAATTTTATGGGTGGTGAGATAATAATAAAATGTGTTAGTGTCGGGTTTTAAGAAAACGAGAAAAGAACAAGTGAATTTTACATGGAACCCGTATGGTGTCGGATGTGATTGAAACCAAGGGATTGAGGGTACACGAGTGAGCTATTCGCTTTATGCCATAATATCAATCAAGAGGGACGGTGTTGATTCATAGCTTAAGTAATAAAAAAAAATCAACTCATAAAAATGGGTTAATCTACTTCGGATTTGGATTACTCGCGGTTAATCATAAAAATATTGGCTAGAGAAGGTTTGAAAATTACCGGGTATTACACTAAGCCTCTAGACCCTTCCAGACAGCTCATCTTAGCTCGTCATTGGCGCCACGTGGCATGCTCCCATTGGTCAATACAACTGCAGCTCTGCCACCTTGTACTGACATGTCAGACCTGCCACCTCGTACTGACCGCGTCAGAGTGGACACGTGTCACGCTCTGATTAGTCAGTCGTCTGCCACCTCGTACATCGTACTGACACCTGTCAGTCAGCATTGTCGGCGCCGTACCTGCAAAACCTCGTACCAATATTTAATTTGGCGGCGCCACCGCCACGTGGCAGCCTCCCATTTGTCAGCCGCCAGTGACGTCAGCATGTGGGACCCATAAGCTGTGATATTTCAGGTGGGGCCACTGCCACGTGGAAGTGCCACTAAGGTGGTGCCACGTGGCAGTGAGTATTAATACCCACTTTTGCTCCAGCCGGATTCGAACCCGAGTCCCTCGTGTGAGGGTGAAACGCACCTCTCCCAGCTGAGCTAGGCAGTGGTTTCATTAGATTATACCTTATTAATTCTTTTAATCCATGTCTTGACAGTTCAGTTTTCATTTAAATAAAAAGGTTCAAAATATACTTTGACCTGTCAATTTAAAGCAGTTATGGCCCGGTTCAGAAATTAAAGAAAGTACCCCGGACTCGTTTTTTTTCGTGCTCTTTCCATTCCCGTGCTCGGATTTGTCTATTTTGTCTTTCTTTTTTTTGTCCTTTTCTCATATCCATTACCTGCACATACACAAACACAAAAAACAAGCATATATTTGGCATTTTTAATATGTTTTTGGTCGTTTTTGGTCTTAATTTGGTAAATAAAAGGTATGTGTTTTAGCACATACCAATCATCACCAACCTTTTACCATAGTCCCACCATTTTCATCGAAAACACAATTTGACTTTCTGAACAAGTCAACTGTGTAGTCAACTGTGTTTACTGAGCTCCATGAATCAAAATAAACTTCAAATTCTTTATTGATCTAAAGTAATAAGTACTAGTACAGCATCCAAGTTAGGATTATAGCTTGATCTAACAGTGTATACATTAAAAAAGTACTAATACCGAAAGGTAAAATGACAATCATGCTTTGAAACACTTCTTTACAAACAATCATACTTTGGGAGTGTACCAGAGAAAACTATCAATGACCGAAATGGATTGAGCCAAAATCACTTGATTGATTTCAATGCACATGAGACTAGATGCGGAGAGATATGAGCTTTAGATCACCTTCTGAGCTGAGCGGCAATTGCTTCTTTCTCATCGGGCCTTGAAAGATCAAGTTGAAACAAAGTATTAAAAAAACGTAAAATCTGTATGATAAACCATACCCTACTGAATCCATTCGAGTTGAGAAATTGCTTAATGACTTACCCGATTAGAGTTCACTTGGCTAACTGTTATGTGCTGATTGACGAATGCTTCCTGCTGATCAGATCTCCTAATAGCAGAAAATGGTTAAATTGTTAGAATCATAGTAAAACACATAAATTGCTGAATCAATGAATATTTCCAAAATAAAGTACCTGTTAAAATAGCTCTTTATGTATTGGCTCCTTTTTTGGGTAAATGGGAGTAATCCTGCACCCTGGTAAGTATATTAAACCGAAAAAGTTAAGTACAAATGGAATATGGCTGAAGTATCATATTAACCTCAAGCTACAAGGCTTGATAAACACCTAAAACTAGTGCTTATGACATGCCATAAGCACTTACAACTATAGAAACAAAACGATGTATCTACAAAAGGAACTAAAGATCAGCTAACCAGCACGAAACGTGCGAGATGAACTAGCCCCTGAATCAAATAAATTGGCCAATTCATCAAACACATTTTCAACATGTTCTTCACCATCTTCATCATCCATCACCAATGCAGCATACGGATTAGATGTAGTGACCTTTACTTCCTTAAAAGCATTACCAGTGGACTTCAACTGAGATGACGATGTAGATGCATTACCCATAGTAGAAGCTCCCTTCTTAGGTTGACTAGTATCTGCATTAGGAACAAATTTGAACTGTTTAACCGAAGTACCAACAGATTGATTCGTATTAGAAGACTTGGTTTTACCCTTCTTCTTTTTCTTACCCACCTTTTTGAACCCATCAATATCCAACTCCACTGAGGGAGTATCAACAAGAGAATTAGAGACAGTAGGAATACTAACCGCCTGAGAAGGAGGACTCACCACCTTTTTAGGACATTGATCATGCGTATGTATTGGCTCCTTTGGCATGTGTTATTAATGGTTATATGTAGCATACTATTTCGTCATCATTATCACAAGTTTTTCGTCTCTTGAGAAGTAAACCGTATGTATCAATAAGCCGTCGACCCCACCTTATATCCAAACCCATACCCACTGTGATTCATGACAATATACCAAACGCACCCTTAATATTTAATCATGCAAAATTAAACAGTTTTCAACTGAAGTTTAATTACAACACACACAAAAATTAAATTACACACATCTAGGCTCGAGGACTATTTCTAAACTTTGATGCGGACCATATATTAACTTCCCTATTCCCCTACACCAATAAGTCGATGTATGAAAGTTCCTTGTTTTTTTAATAGGGACCATTATTTCTTAACATTCAATTTCATTTCCTTACACCAATAAATTTCTCTCACATAATTCCTTGTCTTTTGCAATAAAGAAATATCTTGGAAAATTACTAGCTAGTCGGGTCAAAAATTTGTATTGACAAAAGAAATTTCATGGAAACTCCAAGGTCGAAAATTCTATGATGATTAAAGAAATACCTTATACCTATTTACCTAAACTATTATCTAACTTTAATATCAAAATATATATCCTTTTGTCTGAAAAACAAGTTGAAGGACTGCTTATGCAAATTTCAACAATTTTAAGAGCATCGGGTATAGTTGGTGCCGTGGAAAAAATTGTGCCACCTCAGCACCTTTTTCCCACGGCACTAAATTTCCCTATGGCACCAAAACACCACTCCCTAGCTATCAAACCACTTTTCTGGTGCCGTAGTGTTTTTTTTTTTTTTTTTTTTTTTTTTTTTATTTTATTTTATTTTTATTTTATTTTATTATTATTTATTTTTTTTCATTTTTTTTAACTAAAATTAAATTTCATTAATAACATATTACATAAAATTAAAAGAGTACATTAAATAAAAAAAGTACATAAAATGACAATAAAATAGGGACTAACGATGCAAGAAAAACATTAACAAGAGCAAATAATGTAAACTTATATAACAACAAAAAAGAATTACCAACCGCGTGAGTTGGTGGCCACGGTGCCAGGCCGTACCAGCCCAGCTGCGGTATGGTATCTCGCGCCATAGGCTTGCGTTTTTGGCAATGGCTCAAGCCATCAGCTACCGTACCCTATGCTCTAATAATTCCCTGCCTGCAAAAGATACATTACGAGTAGCAATTCATAGTATGGGTCATCTCTTGTTGACCCGGTTTTGACCAAGATAAGATCCGAGTCCATAAACAGACAATATGAAGCCCAATTTTCTAAAAAAATCGAGATGATAGGTAACCAAATTGGGAGAGGATCCTCTCAAGTAACTTGACTCAAGTTAGATCCTCAACCATTGGATTAAAATCAAAGGTCAAAATGATGTGGTTTCACTTTTAATCTTGACCTTTGATTTTAATCCAATGGTTGATGATCCTCTAACTTGAGTCAAATTGTAAGCTACATGTTCAATATCATTAATAACTCTCAGATGTGTTCATTAATACAGCTTAACTAATATAGATGAAAGTCAATACTTTGACTCAAGCTCTGTTTTGTTACAAAAATAGCAAATGTTACCTTTTATGTTTAATCATCAAATACACTGCTGATTTTGCATAAATCAAGCTTCAAAACTAACAAATTTTAGGTTCAAACTCCATTATACCAAAGTGATATCCAATTATAAGTTTATAACTATAAGAGTTCTTAAAAAGCTTCAAATTCTAAAACTAAACTCAGGTCTAAAATATGTTTATCAGTAAAAAAAGGTTTTAACTACAACTTGAATTTTGGAAAGCTTCTGCTGTATTCTCTGTTTTCCATTAGCGAACTGCCTTTGAACATCCCAATCAGTTTCTTAGTATCTCAACATGAGTATATACCGATCTCACATTTCAGCCACACGAGCAACACTCATTTCTTCTTGGTGGAAGTTTTCTTCGCCTTTTTATTTTTAAATCCTCCACTCTCCCGTCAAAATAGCAGATATTCTTCAATGTTAATAGAAATCAGATTTGCTAAAGGGCAAAAGCAACGTAATTGAGCTCAGATCATATTTACACACAAAAGATTTTTAAACATAGAGTTATTTAATATAAAGCAAAACAAGGTAAAGAAGTTGGGAGATAAACATAATTGAGCAGAAGTACCTTTTTATAGTGAATGTAAGCAGCTTTGCCAGTCATTTCTTGTCCATTTTTACTTACATAAACCTAAAAGTACAAGAAACTTGTATTTATATCATACCACACAAAAAGAGATGCCGTCAAAAAGTAGGGGTACCAATTCCTAACACGAAACACGACCCAAAACCAACACAGAAATAAACCGGTTCGGGTCTGGTCTAACCAGTTTCCGGGCCGTGTGTGTTAAACAGGTTAGCCAACCCACTTGGGACTTTTTTAATTCAGATAAATTATCTTTGTAGTGGGTTAAATTACTTAAATGGGTTAAACAAGTCGACCAGTTTAGAAAAACAGGTTGGACAGGTGGTGTTTGGGTTATATGTAAACGAGTTAGAATTGAAATAGCTGACCTAACTACATAAACATGTCATGCTTGGGTCAAGGTGTTTTGACATGTCAATCCGAACCAAAACCCGACCCGTATTTGGTTCTAACAGTTTCTTGATATGAAATGGCTACAATAACAGAACAAGAACTTTCCAACTTACCCTCTTCCCATCGCCATTAGTGAACCAATGCCCCGTCCCTTGACCATCTGCTTGAACCCTTCTTTTGCCAGCATCTTTTGTGATCCCTTTCGCAGTATTGACTTTAGGATTCATGAAACCTTGTGATGTTTCTTGAGTCTTTGATTTTCTTAATTTTTTCCTTGTTGAGCTTGTCTCAGCTTTATTACTTCTAGCAGCCTGTTTAGTTTTGTCACTACTGCTAAATTGACCCCTAAAAACACATGAAATACAACAAAAAATTATAATTGAAAAGAGTTATTTGCATATAACCCCTTAAAAGCTATCAATAATATAGCAGAACTAACTTACATGTAATCGATATTTGATGTACTGGGCTGATTAGACTCTCTATTTGCTGTGTTTAACGGGAAAAAGTTGCACAAACGAGTTCGCACAAGCTCTTGGACCCTCAAATCATTATGGAAAAAATACTGATGAGCTGGCGGGCGAGGGTCACCCAAATCTATTACGCTGTCCATAACACGACTATTATGGTTACTTTTTCCAATATTACTCTGAACTTTACTTTTTTCTTTCATGGAACTAAAATATTCCTCACATACCTCATCTAGTGCAGGTGTCGGGATATGGAACCTCTTCTCGTGTCTAAAATCTTCCCATAAATCTTTTCTGGCTGAAGTATCGAGTGATTCACTTAATTTTCTCGGCTGATGTAAACCTACACTTTTTCCCCTATCCAAATTAGATTCTGACTTGCTGCAGGTCTTGTTAGTAGCAACTTTACTGGTAGAAGGAATATCAGAATCAGAGTCGGAATCGATCAGCTGAAACTTTCTAAGAGGACTGACACCCTCAATAAACAGATAACAAAACAATCCCAAACATCCCCTAATCATGGTATCATATCATAACAAACAAACCAACTCTAATAAACAATCACACATAGAAATATCAATCACTTTTACCTTTAGCATTATTATCCTCAGACGACGAAAAATCCACGATATCATCATTATCAACAACAACCGAACCCAAATCCACTCTACCCGAACCCGTACTCTTACCCAACAACAACAACGTACTCCAATCTCGGCCGTAACAGTTAGTTTCTCAATTTCAAATTCATCGTCATCATCAGCTACCGGAACCCGATTCGATGTGTTTGGTTGTATGGTTTCTTCATTTGGGGGTGTGGTTATGATTGATTAATTGATTATTAGTATTGTCAATTGAAAGTGTTTATGATCTGATTAATTGATTTATTGATTTGTGGTTTTGTAAGTTTTTATAAAAAAATTTGTGGTTTTCTGAAATGTGGTTCGGCGGGCTTTGTTTTTATTGAAATGAATTGTGTGGCGGAATGGCGCCGTGTAAGAATGTTTTCAAAATAATTTTGGATTAAAAATTGGGTTTTTTTTGAGTAAATTTCACCGTTGGTTCTTAAACTTATGACGGATTTCATACGATATCTAAATACGAAAAATATTGCTTTTTTAGTCCACGATCTCAAAAATATTACGCCGCTGGTCCAATTTTTTAACGATCGTTAGTTTCGCTCGTTATCTCGGTCCTTACGTGCTGGTCACACGAGGGCAATTTTGTCCGATCACTTTTTGGTACTTTCCCGGCTACCATCTCACTACTTGTCATATCAATGTTCCCGCTATTAAATCTCTCTTTTCCAATACATTTTCACATAATTTCTTTCACAAAAATCATCTCACAACTTCTCTCAAATGCACACAATTCAACCCTAATCTTTTCCCCAAAGTTTGGTTCGTAATTTTGTTATGCTTGTTTCACAAAATGGGTACTCTTAAATGGAAGATAAATGGTACAGACTTTGAGATCAGTGATAAAGATATGTATGCAAATGCAAAGGAGGATTATAGTAAGTGTCGTATTTTTTTATTTTTTTTTATTTTTTTTTATTTATTTTTTTTTTTTGGTATAATATGGTTGACATTTTTATTGATTAGGTTCTAATTATGGTTTGACTTTTTGCATAAATTCATTCTATTGTGTTTACAATGAGGATACACCATGGTGGTGAGTTCATTTTTTTTTTCTAGGAAGGGTGTACCGTGGGGGTAAGAAAAGTATAGTTGCTATGGTGGATATTGAAACCTTCATGATTCACGAGTTAGATGATATGGTTCAAGACCAGGGTTGGACAGATAGAAAGATAATGTTTTATAACTTTCTTGAACCTGGTAAGAATCTTGATGAAGGCTTGCATTCTTTATGTAGTGATGACGATATACGTTTTTTAAGTCAGTTTATAGTTGAGCATAAGGTCATTGAAGTGTACATAGAATATCTAGTGTCCAAAGTAGGAACTTATTTCAAGCCAAAGCAGTCATTGGGTGTTGTTACTAATGAAATATAGGATGACAATGATGTTGGTGCTAGTAACCCTAGTCGTATTGGTAGTAGTAGTTCTAGAAGAAATCGTACTAAGAGGCTACTATTAGAATATGTTATACCTGACCAACTATAATTAAGTGATGATATTAGTAGGTTTACTGATTTACCTAGTCAAGAGGGAAGGTTAAATGAAATACCTACTCAATAGTCTAGGTTTACTCAGTTGCCTACTAGAGAGTCTCATTTTCCAGCTATAGATGTAGAACTAGATGAAATCGATGAGGTATTTGGTAGTATTAACTTAAGTAAGTTTGGAGATAATGTTACTCAGGAACATGAAGTTGAACATTCTTTGAGGGTAGAGGATTATGAGATCAATGATATGGTTGTTGATGATAACGTGAGGGTCCATGAAAATGAACAAAACGTTCATAATGTGGATCATATGGTAGTTGATGATCATGCTAGTTTAGAGGAAACTAATGATCAAGTTAATGCTAATAATGTAGGTGTTGATTTTGTGGGCTTAGATAGGACTAGTGATCAAATTGATGATAATGTAGGTGTTGATTCTGCGGGTTTCAATCCTTATATTCTTGAATTTAAGTAAATTGTTGTTTAAAGATGTAATTTAAAGTCAATTTTTTATTTTTAGCAACCTCACAATGAGTTTATGCAAATGCATATATCAAATATGTGTCTTTATATGTAAATATTGGTCGCACTATTGTATTTCATATGTGTGTGTCCATACATATTTGAGTTTCATATGTATGTGTCACATGTGATAACACATATCTGAATTTCATCGTATGTGTCTTTTGTGTGTGCAAGCGTGAAAATCATAAAAGGGAATCGTTTATATACAATATACATACATATGTTGTATTTTTAGTCACAAAACCTCGATATAACTCTTTAAGATCACGTGAGCCAAACGAGCGAGATTCGTTGAAATCATCTAAAGATTCATAATTCTTATTTAGTGGTAGTAATGATTGGATTTAATTCATTTATATATTTGATAAATAGTTATTAAACATATTGCTTACTTTTTTGTAAAACACTTAACTAGCAAAAACTAATGGTAATTATATGCTCAATGAATATATATGAGTAACAATTTATTTAACACATTTAACTTATTCATAAGTAATACTTATAAACTTGAATGAAAAAATAAAAGAAAAGAAAAAAATTGCATTTTACATCCCACATTGGATGAGTGAAACAAAAGGAAGGCAATTTGAGGTCTATAAAAACAAAACCCAAGTTACTAGTTTATATTTATTATTTATAAACTAAAATGTAGATCTTTGATGTTATTGAAAGTTAACATATTGTTAGTTTTTGTTTTAAGTTTAACATATAATACTAAAAGTAATTAAAAATTTACAATCAAAATATTTTGAAACTACATATTTAGCTTGATTAGCTCGTTCGGCTCATATAGCTCGAGTAGCTCGTTTGCCTCGTTTGCCCAACAAAATTCAAGACATGTGTTTAGGCTTCAAAGTTTAAATCTATATGGAGGTACGAGTGTAAACGGGTAAATGGATGTACATGTTACCTGCGAAGTCGAGCTTTCTAACTCAGATGTACGCGGCCTCATCGGGTTAATCCAAATACCGTTTCCGACCCTTCCTTGCCACCCAAATGTACACCCCTAGCGAAGTTTGAACCTTTTACCTCTTGCAAAGAAACCAAGGACCTTACCACTACACCGATCAGTGGTGGTTACTTATAAAACCTTAATGGAATTATTTTTCATGTTATTATCTTCAACATCATATTCAAATCAAACCTTTTTAATTAAGAGAACAGTTTGACTTTTTTCTGAAAGTAAACTCAGTTAGCTAGCTGAACTCCATGAACTTTAAACTGATTTCAAAGAGTTACAAATGCTCTTGAAATGACGAATTAAGTTTCGAGAAAAAACAAAAGTGAAGTTCAGACTGAAGTGAAGCTGAGTTTCAGCAACAAAGCTTGGTGATATGTCCTGCACGGTGTCATCTTTCGCAATTTTGAAATAGATAATTCAAACTTTTTAGACTTTGGTAACATAAAAAAATCACAACATATCACCTACGTGGTCGATACTCACATGGTTTAAACGGTTTGTGTTAGCTCAGTTTTACCATGTCAAACTGTTTTTTCAAATTCTACATTCCACATTTTACAGCTCAACCATGACAAACACACAACATGACTACACAGTGGCTTTTAGAAATCTCAGTAAAATATGTTTTTCGGTATAATTCCGATAAAAATATCGGTGAAATTTGATGAAAGCAAATAGTTTGACTCAATACTGTTCATTAGTAAAACTTGTTTAGTAGCCAGTCAATATGAATATATGATAGAAAGTCAATACTGTAGACTTAAAAAAGTCAAATGCGTTTCATTAAAGTCTTGCGTATTTTCTCATATCATTTTAAAAACCTTTATTTATTCATTAGGAAAATAAAAAAAAAAAAAAAAAAAAAAGATCGTCTCAAACATTAAATCAAACCCAACCATTTTCACTAAGAACGAGTTTGAGTTTCTCAAAAAGTCAAGAATCTTAATACTGACCTCCATTAGTTTAAAATGTCTAACTTTGAACTGTAAATTAATTTATATTATTCACTTGACAACTTATCAGCCATAAATATACTTTGATGTTAATAAAAATATCATACTTAAGGATCAAAGCTGTTGTTGAAAAAAATGTCGAAATTATGAACAAACTTTCTTCCAAATAGCCTATCAGTAACAAAAATGCAATACAACCGCAATTACTTCGTAACATGAAGACAAATTTTACTTATCATGAGACCTTTTTTGCGTAGTGGCTAAATGGAAAGAAGTAATATCCCTTTGTTTAACAACAACAAATTTTACTTATCATTAGCCCATCAGTAGTGTCGTCTTATACGATAAGTTCATGTCCATCCCGTGTTCCCAGACATGGATTTTCCCAAACCATTCTCTGATGATAACGTCTCATTCCTGAAAAATGTTCAGTATCAATATCATCATCATCACTCACAACAACCGAACCCAAACCCATCTTACCCGAACCAGAACCCCCTATTCTCCGCACTACACCCGTGCCTTAACTGCTTCAATCTCGGCCTCCTCATCATCATCATCATTACCATCAACAACTGTCAACCTTGTGGTCAAAACTTTTTTTGTTGGTGCAAAAGGTGAATTATATTAATCATCACAAACTTATATACAACAATGAAGAAAGAGTTACAGACATGCCTATACTCTTCTTTTAATATAAACATCAGACCATATTCAACAATGAGATACCAATTCTCTAATTCAGACTATCTAAAAACTTAAATACAACCTTGTGGTCAAAACTTAAAAACAAAGTATCCACTTTTTTACTGGATCATCATTTTGACCCGCTTTCTACCCAAAACAAACCACATTTTTGAATTCCTTGGGGGGTAGTGTTGTAATAAAACGAGATTTAGGTATCAGTTTTATCTTATCAACATTTTTGAAACTGATCTGTTAATGAATTTGGAAGTATGACATAATAGGTCCTTTAAGCTTTGGGGTCCTGTTATACAGTAAGTTCAAATTTTCAGATGTGGGTGGGTAGCTTTTAAAACTGGTTTATGACACTTATTAAATGATGCAGTTTGACTAATTTTATTTATTTTAAACATGATAGTATCCAAATCCAACCTTTTTTCTTAAATGATGCAGTTTGACTTTTTTATAAAGTCAACTCATTTAGTTGGGTTTCGAGTCCCAAAATGAAATAGCACAATGATACGAGTTTATCATTATTTCATGTTACAGGAACAAAGCTTGGTGTCACGTCCTTACGGTATCATCTTCCGCAATTAATTTTATGATAAAAGTACAAACCTTTTAGACTCTAGTATCATAACAATATCACGACATATCACTTACGTGGTCAATGGTGATATGGTTTACGTGGTCAATGGTGATATGGTTTTAGTTATAAGCAACGGTTTGTGTTAGCACAGTTTTACCATGTTAAACTGTTTACCAAATTGTACATGACAAAGACACAATATGACTACACAATGGCAAAATACAAATCGGTTAGGCTCAGTTTCTTATCACTGAAATATGTTATCCGGTACAATTCAATGGAATTTGATGAAAGCCAGTAGTTTGACTCAAAAGTCAAATATATGCATGATTAATGATTTCATCCATATGTAGAGCTTATTATGTATATAAAACTAGTTTATGATCTTACATCACTTATAACACTTAACTTTATTTTTAACATGATCATCTCCAACTTTTTATCCTAGTCCCGCCATTTTCATCAGTTTGACTTTCTAAGAAGTCAACTGTGTTTATTCAGCTCCATGAATTAAAATAAAGTTCAAATTCTTTATTGGTTCAAAGTAATAAGTACTAGTGACAGCATCCAAGTTGGGATTATAACTTGATCTAACAACAATGTATACATTAAAATGTACTAATCCTGAAAGGTAAAATGACAATCATACTTTGAAACACTTCTTTACAAACAATCGTACTTTGGGAGTGTACCAGAGAAAACTATCAATGACCAAAATGATCAACGATCAACAATGCCTGGGGGGAAAAATCATAAATAAATCATTTCAATGAACATGAGAAGAGATGCGGAGAGATATTTGCTTAACGACTTACCCGGTCAGAGTTCACTCGGCTAACTGTTATGCGCTGATTGACGAATCACGAATGCTTCCTGCTGATCAGACCTCCTAATAGCAGAAAATGGTTAAATTGTTAGGATCATACTAAATAACATAAATTGCAGAAACAATGAATATTTTCATAATCAAATTAAAATTTCAAAATAAAGTACCTGTTAAAATATATTGGCTCCTTTGGCGTCTGTTAGTACGGGTTATATGTAGTAGACTGTTTCATCATAATTAGAGGGGAAAAGATAGTAAAATATGTCATCAGCATCGGTTCTTTGTCTCTTGAGTAATAAACCATATGTATCAATAAGCCGTATCGACCCAACAATACGTAGACCTCTCAACCTAAAAATGCTCTGTGGAAGACAGGTTACGCCTGTACCTACTATGTCTAACTCTTTCAAACCTTCTTAGCATCCAATATCCTCAGGCAATTCAACAACTTGAATACTATAAAAAAATGATCCTTATGTATAAGTATAGAAATCAAGTGCCGAACTCGATTTATATGCATTTCGTTAGACGCATAAAATTGGATGCCGACGGAATTTTTATTTACATTTATAAATGTCGAACAACTTTTATTTTGTACTACTTATATTATATGTATGTATGTTATATCTAATAACGTATATACAATCCTACACACTTTTTAAATGTGCGTAAAAAATGTGAGAAAACGAGATATCTGCAGTACTAAATCATATAAAAATACAACATTAACTTTAATAAACTAGGATCATTCTCTCTTAAAAACAACTATCAAACAATAGTTTTCAATCAGAACAACAATCATTCAGCAATTTTGTATCATTAAGCATCTTGATTCATTCGGCGCTAAATCATAATGGTTTACAAAAAACAGAGAAAGTACCTGTTAATATACTTGTAGTTATTTGTGTGTTCTTTGTGCATTGTGCCTGTGTTTGGGACTGCTGTTGATATCTGATTATTATGGTTTTAAACAACAAATAACAAAGAATTATAGTGTTTGGATAATGGAGGCTAACAGATTGTGATTATTTGAGGGCAAATTATATCAGAATCACTAAACACTAGCACACATAAGTAGTCCTTTTAAAATTGCTTATAAAAAATGTTAATTTGCTTACTAAAACTATTCTTCACTCACAAAATGCTTAACTGAACTTTCTTCACTCACAAAACCAAATAAACATGTTTGGATAAGCAATCCCAAACACCCTCAAAACTACATCAAATCATCATCATCATTAACAACCTTCCCATCAACTACTCGAACCCGATTCGATCCTATCCAGGGAGTTCACGACACACGAGAAGATCCAAGATTGCATCTGGAGAGTTATAAATATCAAACTTTAACATTACTTTAATAAGCCTTGTGGCCAAAGTGCAAATAAATAAACCTTTCATTAAAAACCATGCGGCCAAAGTGTGAAAAACCAAAATTTTAAACAAAGTATCCACTTTTTTACTGTTCCGACCCGCTTTCTACCCAAATCAATTCACATTTTGCGGGTTTTCGAAGTTCTTGTGGCAGTAAAGCAATTGAATTGAACAATAAATTGATTAGGATACACTAACTAAACGAGATTTAAGTACCAATTTTAGCTTATAAAAAATGATTTTATCTTCGGTTTTGCCCAAAAAACTTGTGTATGATAATTAAATCAATAATGAAACCTTAACTGAAATCATTTTTAACATGACAATATCATATCCATGTTGGTCTAATTGACTGACCCAAGCATATGGGCAGTTGGAACTGATCGAAGCAATGGGTCGGTTACTGTAGCAGTCGGCTACTGTAGCACAGTAGTACTCAGATTAGGATTCAATGTTGTAGTCGGTTTAGGTTTACTTTGTGGAATTCGAGTTGTAACTGGAGTAGGATTGATAAGCATGTATCATCCTCTATAAATTCATAGACCTACCTATAGGTTTTTGTGAATCATAAAATAACTATAAACACATAACCATGTATGATCACGCAGCGGAATAGATCTACATAAACATATAATTAATAAACTAAAAGAAAACGTACCTTATTGATTCCTAGCAAGAACAAGGAATCTCTTCAACAAGAACAAGATATATAAACCCTAATTGGGATTATATATGGATCGAACACCTCCAAGAATCACAAGCTAAAATAAGCTTGTCACTCGTTCTTGTACACACGAGATACTAGCGTTCCAATGGGAAAAGCTAGGTTCAAATCACAAAACAAGCCAAACACTTGTAAGCTTTACTTGGATCGAAAATCCTAGTGGATTTAAAAAGAGTCGATCGGTTCTAAGCTTACAGAAGGAGAAGAAGAGAAGAATGGTTTGTTAGAGATTCAAGATTAGGGAATAACCAAACACAATCACTGGTACAGATTCTGCCTATCGTCACACTGGAAATGCGTGACTATATGCATATAGTCACACACGTTTTTTTTGGGTGTGTGTGACAAAAAGTCGCGCCACCGTAGGTATCATATGGTCACATTGTTTATTTTGTGGCCGTTTTCATCGAAAAAGAGTGACCATAACCCGAATATGTGTGACTAATTAGGCACAAGTTTTGTTGGATTCATCAGTATGTGTGACTATTTCCCATCCTATGGCCACACGAAAATATAATAAATGTGACGTTTGTGATGATTTAGTCACACATCGTGTGTTGTTTTTTTCGAGTTAGTCACATACAATTTAAAAAACAGTGGCCAAAAGTGTTAATAAGTGTGACCATATGCTGTTTAAAGTGAAGAAATGTGTACTATTGATCATCCAATGGTCACATGAATTCTTAGTTTGTGTGGCCTTTTGTAATATTTAGTCACACAAAGCATGTTTGTTTTGGGTATTTAGTCACATACAATTAAGCATAAAGTGGCCAAAAGTGTTAATAAGTGTGACCATATGCTGTTTTAAGTGAAGAAATGTGTATTTTGTGTGACTATTGATCATCCAATGGTCACATGAATTCTTAGTTTGTGTGGCCTTTTGTAATATTTAGTCACACAAAGCATGTTTGTTTTGGGTATTTAGTCACATACAATTAAGCATAAAGTGGCCAAAAGTGTTAATAAGTGTGACCATATGCTGTTTTAAGTGAAGAAATGTGTATTTTGTGTGACTATTGATCATCCAATGGTCACATGAATTCTTAGTTTGTGTGGCCTTTTGTAATATTTAGTCACACAAAGCATGTTTGTTTTGGGTATTTAGTCACATACAATTAAGCATAAAGTGGCCAAAAGTGTTAATAAGTGTGACCATATGCTGTTTTAAGTGAAGAAATGTGTATTTTGTGTGACTATTGATCATCCAATAGTCACATGAATTCTTAGTTTGTGTGGCCTTTTGTAATATTTAGTCACACAAAGCATGTTTGTTTTGGGTATTTAGTCACATACAATTAAGCATAAAGTGGCCAAAAGTGTTAATAAGTGTGACCATATGTTGTTTTAAGTGAAGAAATGTGTATTTTGTGTGACTATTGATCATCCAATGGTCACATGAATTCTTAGTTTGTGTGGCCTTTTGTAATATTTAGTCACACAAAGCATGTTTGTTTTGGGTATTTAGTCACATACAATTAAGCATAAAGTGGCCAAAGTTGTTAATAAGTGTGACCATATGCTGTTTAAAGTGAAGAAATGTGTATTTTGCGTGACCATTGTTCTTCCAATGGTCACATGAATTTTTATTTTGTGTGGCCTTTGGTACTATTTAGTCACACATCGAATTAAACAAAGAGTGACCAATAATGTTGGAGCAGAGTTGCTACTGCTAGCAGTACTAAGGTAGTCCAAGGTAGTCCTGCTGAAGCAGAGTTACTGCTGCTAGTACTATGCTAGTGCTGCTGGAATGTGTATATATATTATATATAAAACAATATTAAAAAACACAAGAAATTTCAAATTGAATTAAACTCTAATGTATATAACTGGACAAAATATACAATTGTAATGTCGTACTTAATTAATCAAATATCTAAAGACTTTTGAACCTTCACCCCCTTAGCAGTTTGCCTTAAGTCGTTAGCAGATATATATTGTTTCTTCGTTGGTGCCTGTGGTACACATTTAGTCACATGGTTTGTTGGTGTAACCTGTAGTAAACAAAAGACGCTTCTATCAAACATTGAATTACATATGAATAATTATATATGTAGGTTGAAAAAACACATGTACGTACCACCTCTTCAAAAATAACTTGATCCTTTGGCCATGCAACGAAACTACCTTCGACTTCCTTAACTGTTTTGAACCCATTATTTGCTACGTCCGGTATGCATGCTGCATCAACTAACGATGAATCAATTGACACTCTGTAGCAATCATTTGGGAGTGGTAGGTTATGCAGCATTTGCTTTCCATGAGACTGGTATACGGTACCAAAAGCAACGATATTTGATTTCTTTGTGTGCCAGAATTTGCACTTAAGTGTCTACAAAAAAAAAAAAAAATTGCATGTATATATCAGAAATTATTTAAACAAAAGAATAACAAGAAACATGTTGAAATACATACTGTTGGCAGTGCTTGTGTTAGAGACACATCTTGTTGCGATTGGGAATCTGGAGACCCGTTTCGTCGCTTCTTTTGCTTTGGCTTATTGGGTCCGACAGTTTTAGCAAGTTCCTATATGTATATATAAAACACGTTACATTATTTAAACAAAAGAGTAACAAGAAACATGTTGAAATACATACTGTTGGCAGTGGTTGTGTTGGAGACGACACATTTTGTAGCGATTGGGAATCTGGAGACCCGTTTCGTCGTGACTTAAGGTTATGCTTAGGCCTGACAGTTTTAGCAGCAGGTTCCTATACGTATATATAAAACACGGTACATTAGTCGATCATGTATGTAAAATTCAAAAATCAAAGGGCGATCTTTTATTACTATACTTACCATTGTTTCCGTTACCTTTTTAGAAGTTTCAAGGCCATTGGATTTCTCCTCAATTCCCGCATCTTTAGGACTTACAACACCACTTGTCTGAGTGCCATTGGAGTCACCTGCAATATTGTCAATGGCCATTGGAGTCACCTGCAATATAAATTAAGAAATACAGTCACTCATCAGTTTATGTTCAATGCCTAGTATCATTAGCATCAGTGGTGTTAGCATTAGAAAATGAAATTGTTAACAACATAAAAAATGGCTTACAACTGAGGCTATTGGCGATGGTTGAGTTGGCAGAGTTATATTCATCCCTTTATCATTCAACTGTTGCAGAATTTGAGAAAGCATTACATTTGTGTTTTCCACCTCACCGGATAATTTATTGACCTGCACATCTTTTTCGGTCATCTCGGCGGACAATTTTTTGATCAATTTATCTTTTTCTTCACGCTCGCGTCTCTCATTATCCAGTTGAGTTTGAAGTAAGGCAATTTTTTCATTGGCTTCTTGTTTTCTTCGAGGAAGGCCAAAATACTCTTTGTATGTTACTGCACCTCCCACTCCCCTGGCATAACCGCCCTTTTCCTTACCAAATACAAATGTCATGGCATCAGTGCCATCATCAAAACCCGATGTTCCTTCCTTGATCTTGTCATCAGCTTCTTTCTGCACAAAAAATATAGGAAATGTTGGGATTAAAAGTCTTCTTGATGCTGTTACTACTGCTAGTACACAAGCTACTACTGCTAGTACACAGTTAAATGTTGCTGCTATATAAGCATAACAATAGAATTAGCAGTCAAACTTACAAGTTCATCTCCCTTTGATTTAATATCATCATTTGGGTATTCGCCGTCTTTGTTTACCCTTCCTTTCACCCACATTACATCACGGGGGGGTTCTTCATCCGCTTCAATCTCTTTATTTTCGATCTAATAAACATCAAATGCATACCCATGTAAAGTTAAACCAAGATAAACGAAAATATGTGGATGCTTACACATGTACAGTTAAACCAAGATAATCGAAAATATGAGGGTATTAATGCAAATGTGCAAATTGGGCAATGTAAACGGATTCATTTCTCATACTGATCGTCTCTTAATTGGTAAAACAAACATTGTGTAATCTTACCATTTTCTCTTTGACATAAGCATATCCACCTCGTCCCATTTTATGCTGATAAATATTTTGGGAACGCGCCATTTTACCTTTCTCAGATTTCTCCTAAAAACACAAAATCATAAGGCGTTTAGATGCGGTAATGCTGCAAACTGAAAATAACAAAATGACATATACACTTAATTAAAGATGACTAATTAAAACCTTGTATGCTTCGGTGGTCGTGTATTTAACATACTCGACCCAGTCTTCTGATTTCATTATTGTATTATACAAGTCCGGGACTTCATTCAGTTTGGAAGGTGTATTTAGGTTGGGCAAAATGTAGTTGACTTTGAGCTTCCTTCTGTAATTCCTTAGCATTTTACCAAGACTAATCATTATCAATTTTCTGTATTGGACGTCAACAACAAAAAATTTCTGAAAAGATTAACACAATGTTGTTAATTAGTTGCATATAATGTAACTGCATACATAAACTTATGTAGTATTGGGTTACAAAATAGTATATATGTACCAAGATTTCATCCCATAGTTTATCTCTTGCTTCTTTATTCACCTTCTTCCAGTGTAGAATCTTCACACCTATCTGCTCACGAGCCACATCTCCTAAAAAACTCACAAACACTGCTCTGTTTTCCCCTGTTACCCTACCGAGTGCATCGAAGGTTACCTTGAGCTTTGTTGCACCAGGTTTGTCATGCTTCGCGCGAAACTTTACTAGCCTGGTTGAGCCCCTCTTAGCTACTATGTCAGGTGTTTGGTTGGTTAAAGGCTCATCTATATCTTCTTCATCAGAAGACTTTTCGGATTCATATTCTAAGGCGTTATCATCATGTACAATATGATCAAGAGGAAGCAAAGTATGGTTATCAACAATGGGTTCAGTTTCCATGACTCTTGAGCAACAAAGGGTAAAAGAAAATGATTATGGCTTAGCTTGGAGAGTAATGGTGAGAGAAGATTTGATTTTTGTTTTTTATTTGCAGTCTTTTTTTTAGGAGAGAAAAGAGGCTATACACCAAGAATATGAATCGTTTGTGATTCAAAAAATTTCGATCCAAAATTTTGCCTCCAAGTTGTAATTTGAAATTAACAATTGAATTATTTGAAAATTTTCCCTTTGAACCTGTTAATTAAAGCATAAACTTGATTTTTGTTTTTTATTTACTATCTTAATAATCGCAAATAATGTATCATACTGTGCAACCATCACATCAACAGTACAAACGTAATTACTACATATTGTACCCTTACCAATTACATTTACAAAACACAAATTACTAATTACCTTTTTGTTATTTGGTTTCATTGTTTGCGTGCTTGTGTTTGCCATAAGAATGTGTGTGTTGATTAGGGTTTATTGATTTTTGTGTGTGTTTACAAATGACCGGGTAAAGGGATTAATTGCTGGTTGAATATTGAATTTGTGGTTTGGTTTAACTATAGCTGACGTGGCAAGATTTGTTTAAAAAAAAAAAAAAAAAAAAAACTAATGGTGATGAGGTGGCGGTGAAATCCGGCTATAGCCGGTAAATAGGGATGGCAACGGTTCGGGTTCGGGGCGGGTTTTAGTATACCCATAACCGAACCCGTTTATAATATACCCGTACCCGCCCCATATCCCACCGGATACCCGATTAATATTATCCATCGGTTTTTCGGGTTTCCCCGCGGGTATTAGTTATCCGTACGTAGTTGAATATTATATGGACAAAATTGGCGGTATTAAGATTAAGTCACGCTAAAATCCACCGAAAAAAACAAAAGAAAATACTCTAACCACTCCCAACAATAACTCAGCTTTAAACTTTAACACAATGCCACGTCAGCTTTAACACACTCACCCTTAATTAACTGAGCTTTAGTTATACACAAGATGTTTAACGAATGAGCCGAGATGATATGGTTGTATACGAGATGTTTAACGAATGAGCCGAGATGATATGGTTGTATATATACGAGATGTTTAACGAATGAGCCGAGATAATATGGTTGTATACGAGATGTTTAACGAATGAGCCGAGATGATATGATTATACACGAGATGTTTAACGAATGAGCCGAGATGATATATATGGTTGTACACGAGATGTTTAACGAATGAGCCGAGATGATATGGTTGTATACGAGATGTTTAACGAATGAGCCGAGATGATATGGTTATACACGAGATGTTTAACGAATTGAATGAGCTGAGATGATATGGTTGTATACGAGATGTTTAACGAATGAGCCGAGATTATATGTTTGTACATGAGCAACACACCCAACAATAACTCACGCAACCTTTCGACCCTGTTTCATCATTTCTTAAAAGAGTTTAATTTCTAGACCAACCCTGATAGCTGGATGGTCTTGAGGCAACTCACGCAACCTTTCGACCTCTGGATCAGCACGATTATGCATCTGTAGCATAATACGAGTTATCTCACGTAGCAAATTGTTAATCAATTTGAGTTCTTTTTCTTGTTCATTGTGTAATCGGGTGAGGATAGCCTTTTGCACCTCTGCTAGTTAATTTGTTAGCCACAATGTTTGTGTTAAAATTAGTGATACTTGCGAGAGAGTTTTATAAGAAGTTGTGTGAGAAAACGAAGTGTTGTGAAAGTGGCTTTGATAGTGGAAAGCCGTTAAACTAGCCGTTGGAGGCTATTTTAAAAATCAGATTGAAAGTAAAAGTAACCGTACGAGTATTATTCAAATTCAAACGTAAAGTAACAGTACAACATATTAATAACGAGCGGGATATTTAAATTTTAAAATTTCAAATTCAAATTAAACAAAAAGGCGGGATATATTTAAAATTTATCAATTCAATTCAAATTCAATTCAATTTATAAATTGAAAATAAAGTATCAAATACAAATACATTAAACATGAAATAGAAATACATTAAACATGAAATAGAAATACATTAAATGTCAAATAAAAACTACGTTAACATAAACAATGATTGATTAACATAAACAACATACGATTAACATAAACAACGGACGATTAATAAAAACTATCATCTGAATCTGGGTAACCATCTTCAGAGGATTCGGAAGGTGTGAAAAAACCAGACTCCCACCTTTGCCTACGTTCTTCATCCTCCCTGGCTTGCCGCTCCAAACGATCAGCTTCCTCTTCTCTTTCAAGTGCTTCCATTTCCAGGAGGACTTGCATATCTGCTTCCTCTTGCCTAAGTTGTTCCTCAGTTAACCCAAACGGATTTGGGTCTTGGTTATGAACTGGTTCATTTTCAGGTTGATTATTCACCGGAAAATTTTCCGGTTGGAAAACCGGAAAGATATGCTCGGGTGGAGTATGGAATTTTTCATTTTCGCTAGGTGGGCTTGGAAACTGTTGGCCAAAATCCTTTTGGCGAGGTGGGCTTGGAAATTGTTGGCCAAAATCCTTTTGGCGAGGTGGGCTTGGAAATTGTTGCCCGAAATCTTTTCTGGAAGACATCTTGAATTTGAGATGCTTGGATCTTGAGTATTTGAGAAGTTTGGAATGTGTTTCTGTGTGACTTGTGCTTCAGAAGCATTGGTATTTATAGGGTACAAATGCACACGTTTTATTAACGTGACTTTGAATTTTAATTGTTGGGGCTAACCTGCGTTAACGCAGCGTTAATATGTTGTACTTTATCTTACGTTTGAATTTGAATTTTAATTTTAATTTGTTAAGGCTGAGTTATTGTTGGAAGTGGCCTAAATATACCCATACTTCTCAAACACATTCAGACTGCGATAGATATTAAAGCATGTATTTACATTAAACATGTACTAGAAAATATCAATTACCCTAATGAAAAAGTCAATTAGTCATTAAAGTTAGCACACAAATTACATTAAACATCATTAATATAATATAGAAAATATCAATTACCCTAATGAAAAAGTCAATTAGTCAATCCAACACCAAACACACTTCTAGATCAACTACACTAGTCAAATCCAAACCAAACACAAACCAAATCCGATCAATATTATCCATCTGTTTACTTTTGGCGCCTCTCGATGGTCCCTCTTCCCGCCTAAAGTATTGGGAACCGTTCGTATACCTCTCTAGCCTATTTGTACAACTCGACATGGAAAACCGTTCATAATTAATCAACCGTACCATATACAACTCCTTTGATATTTTCATTAGAAAATAAATTTCAAATTTCAATGGCCGACTCCTCTTCAACTCCTTCTTCCAACAAAAACAAACGCCCAAGGGATGATTCTCCTCCACCAATGCCTGAAAATTATAAAAAAATGGGCATATCCCAAAATATTTGGGAGAAATGTAATAAAGGCCCGTATGGTGTTGAAAACGCATTGTTAGAAATTCACAACAAGCGTATAAATATGTATGAAGAAAGGAACAAGAAAGATTTAGAGGTCATTGAGGAGCATCAGAAGAAAATTGAGGAGAGGAACAAAAAAATAGAAGAAGAAAGAGAGAAAATAGTTGATGTTTACAGAAGTATTGAAGCTAGTAAATATGTGTCTTAATGTATCTTTTCTTTATATATTTTGCCTATGTATATTTTGCCTATGTAAATGTAAACTTATTTTGACTTGGTTTAATATATGAATGCAGTTATTATGTACAAGTTTATGATATTTGAATACAGCTATTATTATTGTACTGCTAGGTAAACAATTGTACTGCTATCGAAACGTTGTACTGCTGGGTATCCTTTTAGCAGTGGTTGGGAGTGCAGGGTAGTTTGTATCACTTTTTTCTTAAAGTGTATAAACCCCCAATTGCTGCACACAATCACATTCACGCACACATTACTCTCTCTCTTCCACTCCCTAATCGAATTTTAATTGTCAAATTGCAAAACCCCCAAATCAAATCATAATGTCGAACCTAACTTTTACCGAACCTCATAATAATGTTGCCTTTTTAGAAAAATCCAATAAGTCTGTAGATTTTACTGAGATCATTGATTTCCTTAATGCAAGCTATATTAAGTTTGCATTAACAGTAAAACCTACTATATATACTTCCAACATTATCCAGTTTTGGTCGTCTGCTAAGGTCAAAACTATTAATGGGGAAGCACAAATCCATGCCCTTGTAGATGGGCAGATGATTATCATTACAGAGGCGTCTATTCGAAGAGATCTTCTCCTAGATGATGCTAACGGAGTTGAGAATCTTCCAAATACTACAATCTTTGAAAAACTTGCACTGATGGGCTATGAGAGATATACAGATGCTTTAAAGTTCCAAAAAGGTAATTTTTCTCCTCAGTGGAAATTCTTAATTCATACTGTCTTAGTGTGTCTAAGTCCAAAGACCACTGCATGGAATGAATTTAGCAGTAATTTAGCTTCTGCTATAATTTGTTTGGCTGAAAATACTCAAAGATTTAATTTCTCAAAATTAATTTTTGATAATATGGTTAAGAACTTGGATGGTTCTTTGGCTAAATATTTTCTATATCCAAGGTTTTTGCAACTCTTTTTGGACAACCAATTTAAAAAAAAGAAAAGTCACAAAAATGTTTATCCCACTCCCTGCCTTACCAAAAAGGTTTTTGCTAATATGAGTAGGGTTGGAAAAGATTTTTCAGGGAGAGTGACACCTTTGTTTCCAACAATGTTGGCACTAGCCCAAACCCAAATGGGTGAAGGTTCAGCAATCCCAGCTGGTACCCATCACACACCCACAGAACAACAACAAAAGACCTATAAACGTAGGACTAACACCAAGAACACTGAGCTACCTCAGGCTAGTGGTTCTATACCAACTGTTGCAGATGAGGATGTCACTGGGGGGGAGAGTGACATGTTGGCAAGGGCTGCCACTACTGTGTCTAGCTTAGCAGCAGCACAGGACAGTGGTAACATCATTAAGACCCGAACCAAGACAACTTCTAATGAAGAAAGTTCCTCTGGAACTGATTCAGGTGAAGGTCCCAGTCACATGGAAACAATGGGGGGTTCGGATGTTCATCCTAGGGGTGAGACTGAACTTAACTTTTCCAGTGATCCACCTCTCGGGCTAGGTAACACAAGCCGAAGTGGTGAGGATAGTATGCAACTTTTGAATGAATTGAAGGATACCTGTGCCAAGCTGTCTGCACAAATTGGTGATCTGCGAGCAATAGCTTCTTCCCAAGATGGAGTCATCAAAGCTCAAGGTGGGGAGATAAAGGCTTTGAAGAGAAGGGTTAGGTATTTAGAAGGAGTCAAAGGATCAAGAATTCCCAAACAAAAGGTTAAATCTTCTGAAGCTTCTAAGGATGCTCCCAAACAGGGAGGGAATGAAGGCAAAGTTTCAGGGGAGGATAACCAAGGGAATCAAGTGGTGATTGATCATCGTCTGGGCAAGGTTACAAATGCTGATAGTGCTACTGAGCCAATTACAGTTGGTACTACAAAAGCTAGTACTGCTACACCAGAGGTTTTTGCAAATGCTGTTAGTGTACTTGCTGAGCTGAAGACAGCAAAACCAGTAACCAAAGGTGTTGTGATACAAGAGCCATCATCCTCTCCAAAAGCTAAACAATCAACTCCACAGGTACAAGGCAAAGGTAAAGGGATTCTTACTGAAGAGCCTGTGGAGAAACCATTATCAAAAGAAGAGCAATTAAAAGTTGATGCTGAACTTGCTATGAAATTCTCAGAAAAGTATGATGCAGAACATCAGACAATTTTGGAACAAAGGAGAATACAAGAAGCAAAAGATGCAGAGTTAATAGCTTCATGGGATGAGCAAAGGGCTCAGGTTGCAGCTGATTCTGAGCTTGCTAAGAAACTACATAATCAAGAGCAAGATAAGTACTCAGTAGATGAAAAAGCCAGGATGCTGAAAGAATTTTTTGATGAAAAAAAGAAGTTGTATGCAGAACAAAGATATGCAGCTAAGAAGAACAAGCCACCCACTCAAAAACAAAGAAGAGATCTCATGTGCAGGTAGTTTTTTTTTTTTTTTTTTTTTTTTTTTTTTTTTTTTTTTGCAAAGGTATTTATATTAATATCAACAATACCCAATATGTACATCATATCATAAACATCTACTCATGTGCAGGTATTTGAAGAATGTGGACAGATGGAAACTAAAGGATTTGAAATTCTTGGATGATAAAAGAATTGAAGAATTATATGCAATTGCCAAGAGAAACAATGATCTCTTCTTGAATGACAGTTCAAAGAGAGCAGGTGAACAGTTGGAAATAGAAAGCAGTAAAAAGAGAAAACAAGAACAAACTGAGCAAGCTGTTGCTGAAGAACAAATGCAAGCTCACACTGAACTTGCAGTTGCCTCTGTAGGAGAAGCCATGGATGCACAACCTTTAACTGTCAAACATCCCATTGTTGATTATAAGTCTGGATCTTTTGGGGAAACAGTTTATTACGATATTAAGAGGCATGATGGTTCTTCTAGAAGGTATGTAAGCTTTCTTCACATGGTTCATGATTTTGATAGACAAGATATGATAGCTCTATGGAAATTACTCAAACAAAGATTTGGTAATAAGACACCAGAACAAGCTAATTATGATAGAGAAGTCTGGAATTATTTAAAGGTAATGTTTGAACCAAATCATGAAGATGAATGTTGGAGAAGACTAACGCACAATACTGTTAAAGAATGGAAAATTTTTCAACGATGTGGAGTACATGCTTTAACTGTGAATGAGTTGGTGATCTACATGCTTGTAGAAAAGGATTACCCTTTAAAGTTTCACAAAGACATTCTACATCAGATGTTGCGTGTGAAGAAAACACTCAAGCTTCAGCTTAATTATGATGACATGGCATATGAACTGCTCAGGAAGATGGAAGAGTATCTAGGACCCAAGGACAAGAAATAGAATGTATAGTTATTACTGCCACAATGTATAGTTTGACTTAAACATGTATAGTTATTACTGCTAGTATGTATAGTTATTACTGCTAGAATGTATAGTTATTACTGCTAGAATGTATAGTCTGACATTTATCATGTATATGTCCACTTGCAGTCAAGCTTTATTGTATTTGCAGTTTCCATTTATCATGTATATGCACTTGCAGGCACTTAGTAACATGTTACTTCATTATAAAGTTGAAAATTGACTTTAGAAAGTCAAGTAATCTGGTTCCAGCTAGGGGCAAGTAACATACTTACATACTACTGCATTAAACTAGATAGACTATAAAATCCCAGCATTGTAATGGGGCAAATTAAATGAAGAGTCATGACTAACAGTCTGAACTCAAAATATGACTCTATGATTTAGACACCTAAATAAATACTTCATGTGACCATATGTAACATCTTGAATTTAGTCACACAAACACTCAATGTGACTAATATCAAGGTTAATGATAACTGAGTTCACATTTTGCTATACATATTAGTCACATGAATATTTCAGTGTGACTATTTTCAATGTATTGGTCACATATAATACCCTTATAATGTGGCCATAAACATAATTTAGATGCACATTTGTGGTATGGTGTTACTATTGTATAGCCTATAGTCACATGATTGTGCTACAATTAAATGTGACCATACACATTAGGAATTGGCAGGCAAACACACACTTAACTTTAGACACACATATTAACTTACGTGACTATTTGTATCGAATTTTGGTCACACTTAATCATGTATGCCTATGGTTTAGTGTGACCATATATGACATTTGGTCACACATCTCAAGTGTGTGACATATATTTGTCACTTTTAAATGCATATCGTGACTATGCTTCAAACTTACTTTTCAGTTGTCACACATTTCAAATTCATATGTGGCTAAATTTTCAACAAAAACTAGCAGTCACGCTTAAATAATGTGTGACAAACTTGAGCATATGATTTAGCCACATACACAATTACTTCGTGTGACCATATATGGATTTTGGTCACACTTTTCAATTGCGTGACATATATTTGTCACATATGTATATATATAGTGTGACTAATGTTTCAACCTTATTTGTATCCGTCACACGTCCCAAATTATAAGTGACTAAAAAATCAAAAAAAAAATTACCAGATACGTATAGTCACGAAAATATTCAAATGTGTGGCTATAGCCTCGGATGTAATTCCGAAATGGTCACACAAGTCGGATCAAGTGTGGCTGTTTATTTTATTCTGGTACATTTAGTCACATAAAAAGGCGACTGTGTGGCTGTTCGAAAAACAGCATGTGTGACTAAATCTCATTTTTGTACTAGTGAATGGGATTGTATTTATAGGCTAACCCTGGCTTGTTCCCAAAGAAACAAAACCGACCCATAAACCCCTAGGGGTATGTCGACCAAATCTAATCCCAAAATAGGGATTCTAGATCCTTCTCTTCCTTTTTCACATTTAGTCCTTTAACTACCGTTATCTCTAACTCCGTTAAGTACTAACTGTCGTTAAGTATTGTTTTGTGAAATGAATAAATATAAATATAAAATATATTTAATTTATTCAAACCATTGGAACTCTCACGTATTGTGTGCAATCCCGAGTCTCTGGTTCAAAACCGGACATACTTATATTAATAATTATACATCAAACTCTAACAGCTCCCACTTGGGTAACTATTAATATAGTAATGACATGGGCTAGTCTAGCTTAACAGATCCCAATGCCCCCAGATCGAACCGAGTATGGTTTTCCTGGAAAAACCACGTGATGAATTTAATCATCATACTTATCCTTTTGTTGCTAATACCGCGTTAATATGGATATGGATCTTAGTCATTCCATAATTAACAATAGTTTCTCGTTTATACTTAATTGATCAAGATTACCAAAACATCTGAACGTCTTCCAGATAGACTTTGGGCGTGGCCACACAAACATCTTGTCAACCTTACGAGTGGCCGAGAAGTATTAAACTTCAACACAAAGTTGAAGGAACAAATCCTTTATTGACTACGAGCGTAACCCTCGAACTTCGCATCACCTCCGAAAATATCCTTTATAACTACCTTTTACGGACAGCGTTAGACTATCTTATAGAAAATGAGCTACATCCTCGGCAGTTACCTGGTATCTTAAGTCTGAGGATAAATATCCATGATTTACTTAGTGACGACGATCCATAAAGTATAATCATGCGGTTGGGATAAGTCCTATATTCAATTTATCCAATATTGAATATCATGTGATATTTGTGTCTCAACCTTACGGTACATTCTACCAATCCTCAAATTTGTCTTTATTTAATGATATTCCCATATCATTAATCGACAACGGACAATTTAGAATAACATAAGTTATTCACGGATTTAAACATGCAAATATAGGATACAATATTAATAAATGATAATAAACGTTATCCGCACTTTATTTCATTAAAATAATATTGCTTTAATATCCCTTATCCAAATACTAACTTGATCAATGCATGACAATTCTCATTAGTGAATTATGCCACAAGTCATGTTCCACATACTTGTTGACAAAGCATAAATCAACTAATGCTGATCTATCGGAATTTTGAGAATACTTCTTTCAATAATGAAATTATTGTATGTGTGCATTCATCTATCTAGATATTGCCACATACTTCATAAAATGCGTGACATCCTCATGCACGAATTTATGACAATTAAACTACCAAACCATTGTAGTTAAAGTATTCTAATTCTTTATGTATAATGCAACTATGCTCAAATGAGCATAACTAGTATACATGGTCTCCTAATAAGGATGAGCTCCCACCATAACTAGTATTGAGTGTCATCTCAATCTTACTAGCATCATTGTATCAAACAACAATATGCTCTTTTAAAGTTCCGTAAACTTTAACATTCATCGTGTAATGTTTTGATATCTCCAAATCTATCAAGATTTGTCAATTATATCAATCATGTAGCAATATGCTATATGGTTCTTATTTAGAATTTTGGAGCATATCCAGACTGAGGATGTAAATTCTAAACCATATCCATTACACTTAGCTATCTAATAATTTCCAATTAGATACTAATGTTGTCAATCATCTTTTATTCAAGCATGATACAACAGGCAACATGATGTACATGAAAAATCCTTGTTTCAAACTTAGATTTTGTTCATGTCATATCTTTCCAAAGATATGTTTCTATTTATACCTTCTAAATAGAATATCATGTTCTTTTAGAATCAATTATTTACCGCTTATGTTTATGATCAAATAAACATATACTTCAAGGTTTTATTTTCTATGTGAAGTTTCATTCCTAACTAAGACTTAACATTTAATGTTAACGTTAATGGAATGTTACTTCTCATATGTTATGCAACATATATGAAATAAGAAAATAAATACATCACTCCCACTAGCTTTCAGAAACATTTAGAAATATCTTAATTTTAATTATAAATCCAAACTAGATTTAAAAAATTAAGTATATCTTCTAGATGCATGCATTAGTCCATTTTATAAATGATTTGCATTTTGTATACTATTAAAGATTATCTGAATTCAAATACTCCTTTCAATTACTTTTCGTTCTCGCACAAGTAATTATTAAAGAAAGAGTTTTGATATTCCATTATTAATTTCATATAAAATAAAACTAATAATGACAATCATAATCTTTATATATTTAATGTGCTTAGAAAGAATTTCAATCACAGTTAATTGCTTAAATGTGATTGAAGATCTTTTCACACATTAAATATGTATACATTATTCGTCCACATGATTTCTACACAAGAATTTAAATCTCTAGGATTTTCATTTCTTTTGTAGAAATTCATTTCCATTCTATAGTGTTACTATAGAGTCTAAGATTAACTACGTTTCCAAACTAGTTATCTTTTTGGACTACATCTAATTTTTTTATAGTATGAGTAATTTGCCAAATAAACATTTGCAATTTATTAATAGGCATATCACGATCCTGTAACTCATAATCCTCAACATATTCTACAAATATTTGAGATATCCTTGCGGATCTATGAAGTGATAATTCCATCATCTTTGAGATTTAACACTAACATGTTAAATCCTTATCTAGCGTATTTAGAAGATTACGTATTTTTGTAATTTTATCCTATCAAGATAAAACTCCCACTTGCCTTTAGCAATTTATAGAATATCTATAAATACTTGGCCAATAGAGCAACTCAAACTTGTTCTCTTTTGGGAGTTTACAAATACATATTGACAGTTCCTAACCTTAATTTGTTAATAACCTACCCAACAAGTAGTTTAACAAATTCTGAACTTCAATTTTAAGACTTAATGTGATTCAACACATTCCATAATCAATGGTGTCTTATTAATCTTCTAGGTTGGAGTCTTAATTGAGTATATCCAATTCATACTCAATTTTCTAACCTTGATATCTTTAGGAAGATTAGAAGATATAGTTATCTTTAATCAAACAATTTTTCAAGAGTTTGATTTTCCTAACTGAACATACCATACATACTATGTATTTCATTAGGATTAATATGTAACTTCATACTTAAAATATATAAGATAAATATATATATCGTATTGGCTTACCTATTTACCATCTAAATCACTTTAGTGGTACAATAGATTTTCCAAGCCAATTGCATACTTTATAACATAAGTGCCTTTTTGCCCAAGCCACTTAATTTCTATGTATTACCAAAAAAAAAAAAAAAAAAAAAAAAAAAACATAAACTGTTATAATCCCAATGTACGTTCTAGATCATTGATCAACTCAATGACTTCATGTATATGTCTTAATTAAAACATAACAAGATAACGTCTTACTTTGTTATAAGTCTTATAATAATAAAAGACTTCGTATTTATATCTTACAATATAAACATGTATAACTAAAGTAATCATGAACACCACAACTTGGTTTCAATAATATTTCAAGTTAACGTATTACTTCATATATTTATGTCATTCCAAGAATACATAAACATCTAAATATGAAGTAGCATAAGAATTATTTTTTTGAACGGCAATTTTTTTTTATTATTATTTTTTTTTATAAAAAACTAGCAAGGAGCTAGGTTAACAACATACAATATATGGGTTTTTAAGCCAATCGTCCCAATTGAACGACGCTTTACATCTATATTTAAACCAGTAAAACGAGCTAGAAACTAAATTATCGAAGATCGAGGCCTTTTCTGGAGTCTTCGTATCAAATAATAACTTATTACGGAAGTTCCACATAATCCACCACAACCCATAATAAATCCCTTCAATAATATCTTTGATCCTGGAGCGAATCCGAATTGAGACGAGCCAAGAACGCCACTCCTCATACGAATTAACCTCCATGTAATCCACATTCCCCCATGAAGATATTTTCCTCATAATCTGTCTGACGATATTGCATTGAAAAAACACGTGACTTGTCGTATCCACCCCCATTTTACAGATAGGACAATCAATAGAATCAATATCTATGCCACGACGAGATAAATTGAAATGAGTAGGGAGAGCATTAGACTTAACTTTCCAAGCCAAAATATTAACCTTGATAGGCACGGATTTGACCCATCGAGTTGACAAACTCACATCCTGGAACCGATTACCATCTATCATCTTACGCATAGAAGAAACCGAAAACTTACCGTCATCTTCCAGCAACCAAATATACCTATCGTCACGAGGCACTAGCACAGTTTCTTTCACAATCTCAGCCATAGATTTAAACTGCGTCTCTTCAATACCACTTCTCGCATTTCTTCGAAAAGATGTATCTAAACTAGGGGCGTTTAATTTCGAACTCACAGAAACGTTTTTGTTGAGTTCCAGGGCATAAACTCGAGGGAACAAACTCTTTAAAACTCCACCTTCGTACCATTTGTCAATCCAAAACCGCGATCCGTCTCCATTTCCCAGCTTAAGTTTGATAAAATCGCGAACATTTATTCCTTGATCCTGCAGCATCTTAACCTCCTAGATAATTGATGTCCAACAGGTCCGACCACCGAAAGAACCATCTTTATCTAAACTACCTTCTTCCCCATATAACGCCTTTATCACTTTGGTCCATAACGAATGATTTTGAGAATAGAACCGCCATAACCATTTGAACATCAAACCTCTATTGAGAGCATATAAACTTGAGACCCCTAAACCTCCGTTCTCTTTTGAAGTTAAAACTTTACTCCACTTAACCCAAGACGCTTTTTTACACTTCGGCTCTTGACCATTAAAGAAACGGCTACGAATAGCTTCAAGAGAATTAAGGATACTCGAGGGGACTTTAAAAATGGACATATGAAAGATTGGTATAGAACCTAATACAGACTTAAGAAGTGTAAATCTTCCTCCAATTGAAAGTGTTTTCAACTTCCATCTAGATAATCGAGAAATGACCTTTTCTACTACTTCATTCCAAGCATGTTTTCTAGACATATTCTCCCCCACTTTCGTCCCCAAGTAAGTGAATGGAGTTTTAAGAACTAGACATCCAAGTTTATTGGCCGCGGATTTAACCTTCACATCTTCCACATTAACACCCATAATCTTACTCTTACACATATTAATACGAAGACCAGAAGCCCTGAAAAAACATTCCTACACTCGGACAAGAGTATCAATATTAAGATCGTTCCATTGACCAATAAAAATAGCGTCGTCCGCATAGAACAAATGAGAAAGATTTACCGTGGAACTGATGTTGATTCCGTTAAACAAACCCGCATTGACCACCCTTTGGAATGAGATGTGCAAGCTTTCCATAACAAGAATGAAAAGAAAAGGAGATAATGGATCACCTTTTTTAAGACCTCTAAAGAATTGAAATTCCTCCGTTGGACTCCCGTTGATGAGAATCGACCCCCTAGAGGATTTAAGACAATTTTGAATCCAAGTCCTCCATTTAGCACCAAATCCGAATTTATCTAACACGTCGTCCAAGAAATCCCATCGAACAGAGTCATACGCTTTCTCGAAATCAACCTTAAAAATAAGCGCGTGTTTCTTCTTTTTTCTACACCATTGTAAAACCTCGTTAAGAATAAATGGCCCATCCAATATTTGTCATTCCGCAACAAAAGCAGATTGAACCTCATTAATGATATCACTTAGAACACCAACTAATCGATTAGCCAAAACTTTAGCAATAATCTTGTAAAGACTTCCAATTAAACTTATCGGACGAAAATCTTTTACCATGTTGGCGTCAATGATTTTAGGAATCAAGGCAATGAAATTCGAATTACAACCTTTCGGCATATCTACATGAATAAAGAAGTACTCCACAGCCCCAAACACGTCATCTTCAATCATAGGCCAGAAATGACGATAAAAGCAAAAAGAGAACCCATCTGGTCCCGGAGATTTGTCAACACCGCAATCCCATACCGCCCGCTTAACCTCCTCTTTAGTTACCATTTGTTCCAGATCCACTTTTTGATCATTTGTATAAGAATTAGGAAAATGTATATCGATAAGAGCACGATTTTGAGGAGGTTTATCAAACCTACCCCGAAAATGCTCTAAAAATTCACATTTAACCTTATTCGGATCCTCAATCCACTCTCCATTTTCCATAACACCTCGAATCTGAGATTGAATATGTTTCTTATTTAAAATGCCATGGAAGAATTTCACATTCTCATCACCCTCAATCGCCCATTTAATCTTGGCTTTTTGGGCAATTTCAGAGGCTTGATTTTGTTGAACCTGATGGATTTTATTAAGGATCATCAATCTTTTCTGAACAACTTCCATCGAACCCATACCCTTGTCAATCTTCTCATCACAAACTTTCAGCTCCTCTTTAAGAATAGACGTTTCACATCTCGAATTTGCCTTATGATTAGATAGCCAAATTCGAATGCGGTCTTTACCGAATTTTAGCTTACCCATAAAACTGCGAATAGCATTATTCTTATTCCCAGGAGCAGCCTCCCAAGAGTCTCTAACCATTTTATCAAACCCATCAATATCCAGCCAATATCTATAGAATCGAAAAGGAATAGGCCCGTAATCGAACGATGTCTATCGTAAAAGAATTGGGCGATGATCCGAAATAAACCGCTCCAAAGTTATGGCAGAAAAGTTAGGACAAGAGATCAAAAGATTTTTAGACACAAAGAAACGGTCCAACTTACTCCATTTAGAAGCCGATTTGTGGCACCAAGTGAAAGCACTACCTCCTAACGGAATTTCCTGAATCCCCGCTTTATAAATAAAAGAGTTAAAAATTTTCGTGTCATGAACATTAAAATTAGAACCAAATCTGTCAGATTTAGATCTCACCTCATTAAAATCACCCATCATAACAATCTTACCATCCCATGTATTTGAAATATGGGTAAGGTATTCCCACAGCATACGTTTTTCTTTTGCATTTTGTGGAGCATAAACAACCACAATCAAAAGGTCACTCCCAGATTTGAGCCACACTCATCTGATAATAACAAAATAATCCGATCTAGTGAAACTATTCCTACGAAAAGAATTAGGATCCCAAATGCACAATATACCTCCCGATTTACCAATAGGATCGCTTTGAACATATTCGAACGAAGAATTACCCCAACAAGATCGAACAATATTCAAGTCCATAGACTCCATTTTAGTTTCCTGTAAACCAACAAAATTCACCTTATTTTTGATGCACAACTCCTTTACCCAATCTTTTTTAGCCTTTTGGGCGAGGCCTTGAACATTTAAGGACAAAAAATTCATCGGATACCCCCAAATTCTCCTTGGGATTCAATGATGTAGTTAATGTCTTTAATACACCCTTCCATGTTGTACCCCATGGTTTGCCCCACCTTGACTACTTCCTCCATAAGATTTAAAATTGAACCACCTGATCGCGGAATATCATGTTGATCCAAACCAGTTGATGCACCATTTTTGTTAACCGAATTCAAAGAATCATTTCCTATATCATTATTCACAAACGAATTTTCACCATTTTCTTTCTCTTCAACGACCTTCACTGCACTGCCCCCTATGGAATTACCATCCAACTGATCCCCCTCTAGAGTGAAGCCCAGTGGGTGAGACAAACTGTGCTCCTCCTCGTTAACCTTCCTCTCCGTGTTAGGTTTATTTTTCTGCAATAAAGAGTATATACCAAAAGGATCTGCTGACTTACTATCCTTTTTACCACTAGGTACTTCAAATTCAGTTTCCAGCACCTTCTCCTCGTCACTTTCATCAAAATTGTTGTTCACCTCCTGTGTCTCATGATTGTCATCAAAGTTACCCTCAACAGATAAGTCTTCATCTTCCTCTTCTTCGCTGAACTCTGGAGTCCATCCTGGAACTTCAATGGCGCGAGCCCAATGAACTTTACCCCGGAATATGACCTTAAAACTCTCATGGATAATCTGCCGATCCTTAGTAAAAATACATATCCTTTTGGAGTGAAAATTCAGCTCATCTTCCTCGACATCCAACAACTCACCCCATTTTGAAGCGATTCTACTAAATGTCTTACCCGTCCATAGCTTAAATGGAATACCGTCAACTTCCAACCAAGCCAGTCGTCCATCCGGAACAAAATTATCATTAGCTTGTTGAAGTACCGAAAACCAGGACCCCGCACCAGTATTATTACTGAATAATTCCTTAGCCTTAGAAGATTCAAATTCCAGTAAGACCCAAAGTTCTCCCAAATATCTGATCCTCAATTTATCGAAACCTTCAATACATAATGCCTTTTTCAAATTTGCTAATGATGCCAACTCTTTAACTCTTCCCATCAAGGACAAAGAAAGGTCTTTTTTGTTCATACACTCGTCGTCAAGGACAATCGAAGGATTACTTCATTTATTTATGTCATTACAACAATACATAAATATTTACATTTGAAGTAGTCTTATTACCATATCGACACTTGTTCTAATAATTAACCAATTTAGAAACTAGTAAATTAACATAGTTTAATCACATCAGCTGAGGCTGCAATGATGAAAGTATTTAATTTACATTGTCATTAATATCTAGTAATGAAAGTAGATATTAACTCCAAGTGTTCTGTAAATTAGAATGTGTATAAAACACATTAGAACATTGATCTCTTACCTTACAGTCAAGAGAACCCTATAAATCATATTCCTTTATGTTGTTGCTTGCATACAATAAGATTTCTCTCACTTGTGCATGGAACAACATCACGTATCAGATAAACAACACGTCAATAGTTTGCTTAAGTGACCAATATGATTTATGTCATAGATGTAAGTAGATATAGAATCACCTCGTCTAGTAAGGAAACGTACACGACTATCCTTAATACCACACGTGTCTATATTTGGAAAGTAATCATCTTAAGAAATTCTAGAGATAATCCGGGTAACTACCAAGACTTGTAGCTCCCACTGAATTTAAGATCACTACATGAACTCATTATTCAGTTAATGTCAACACAATGCTCCCACTGGATTTGACAACATTATAATTGTTTCAAAACTAGTAAAAGCAAATAGCGTGTTGTTTACTTTCCTATACATTTGAGTAATCCCTTACTTAACAGCTACTAAGGTACTTCAAAGAATGTATTCTACTTGTAAATGATGGAATATCCATCAATTCAATTAACTTGAAAGAATTGGGTATGCAATTTCTTCCTTATTTAGGTCCACCATCACCACTGTGGTATGTAGCACCTTTAAATGGTTAAAGCATAACAACTAGATAAAACATTCTAGTTTGCCTTTTACCAATTCTTGCGGTAATTAGTCTAGCTTCTAAATTAATAACTCCTACACGTGCAATTTCTACAAAATTTGCCATGAGTTATTTCTTAGAATTTAGACAATTCTAATTGTCCTATTATAACTTTCTCATCCATGAAAAGGAATAGGATTAAGTCTCACTCTTCACACGGAAAGTGGACTCGGTTTATTCTTTTCAGCAAAAATTGACTCTGTCCAAAACCCTTACGGGTGTAGATCAATTTACTACTAAAAGAATATCCCATGTTTACGGTTTTAACGTTGCATTAAATACATTAAAAGAATTTTCAAAATTCAATTTAGTATTTTTGATAATAACTTTTCAAGAAAATTAAACACCCATAGTAAAAAAAAATTCACCATTTAATTTTATTGAAAAATAGGATCCAAATTGACGTCGTTTCATCACATCAGCTGAGGCTGCTAGCAATGAAAGTACTCAATAAGGTAGAGCTACACTCAATTGCCAATATACAATTGCAATTCCTAGAATCATGGGACTTACATTATATTGCCAACCTCGGTTGCAAAATGTAAGCATGTTTCATCCCCAAATCTTTATGCCTTGACGCCGTTTCATTACATCAGCTGAGGATGCTAGTAATGAAAGTGCTCAATTAAGTTAACCAATTTAGAAACGTGTAAATTGACGCCGTTCTATCACATCAGCTGAGGCTGCTAGTAATGGAAGTGCTCAATTTACCCCTATTGACTTCATTCTTTGAATCATCACATCAGCTGAGGCTGCTAGCAATGATAGAATGTCATCTTAGGTGTTTTCGTGTTAATTGGTCGGCATATCACTTAAATTTTTAGGGTAATAAATTTTGATGTGTAAAATCAAAAAAATATGTACAAAGATGTCATGCATTCATCTTTGTATCATATATGTTTTCAAAAAAAAAAAAAAAAAAAAAAAAAAACAAAACTGTTTACTCATTCGTAGCTCAAATCATCAAAGTTTTTAATTGAGGCGTTGAGCAAATTACAACATTGCCTTAAGATGCTTCGTATGTATCATGGTGTACTTGGTAAGTCTAAAATTGACGCACAGGAAAGCGGAGGAGCAAACGTTTACCCTAAGGTAATTAAAAACACGCCCCTTTAAGGTCACAATTTAATGCGTACCAACCTTATACCCACTTTATAGTTTGTCAATTTTAGGTCCGCCGCTTTGACCATTTGGTACAGTTGCAATCAATCAACTAAAAACATATGATTTTCTTGCTAAAACAATTTATGTAGTAAACTATTTATTGCTAGTCTCGCCTGGGAGCAAATTACCGTGCGAAGCGAACCACTATCGGCACATAAGACTTGGCAATAAAAAAGGTTTACCACAAAGGTTTCATAGTTATTAGTCTTATTTATTTTTATTTGAAAAATTACCCTCTTTTGGTGTTACTTATCCATCATAATATTAAACACAAAAGGTCAAGTAATTACAAAAAATAAATAAACACATAATAACAAATATATGATCATCAACGATATCATATAGCCACATGCAAACCTTTTTCAATAAATCATATTAATAATTCTATGTGTAATTAATAACTGTATGTAATTAACAAAACTCCCAATTGGTTTTCGTTCTCATTGTGCCCAATGGTCCACAGACGCCAAATAACTTGGCCGCGTAAGTTTTGGTTAATTAGATACCACATTGCACATAACTTATTAATTAATATATATTGAGGTCTTCCCCAATTTAAGATTTATTAAACAAATCATGTAACAAATAATTCAATCAAACATTCCATGACAAAATATGCAAGATTTTGTCATGGATCCCATATTGCACATATAACCATGTTAGCCTCATATTATCATGTCAATATTATTTTTAGTACGCTTTCTAATTAATGACATCACATAAGGTATTCATTAATTAGCCCTAAAAATTGCATGCAATCCTAGGGTTTCTATAAGTTTTAATTAAAAAACCTAAAACCCTAATTTTTAATAATGGGTGTCGACCCATATTAGGGTTTATAAAAAAAATAAACAAACCCTAGACAATAAATTGCATGTTATCTCTACAAGATTCAATTTTTAAGGTTTTAGTAATTAATTACATGTTTAAAACGAGGCTCTTGATGCCACTGTTGGTTTTTGTGAATCATAAAATAACTATAAACACATAACCATGTATGATCACGCAACGGAATAGATCTACATAAACATATAATTAATAAACTAAAAGAAAACGTACCTTATTGATTCCTAGCAAGAACAAGGAATCTCTTCAACAAGAACAAGATATATAAACCCTAATTGGGATTATATATGGATCGAACACCTCCAAGAATCACAAGCTAAAATAAGCTTTTCACTCGTTCTTGTACACACGAGATACTAGCGTTCTAATGGGAAAAGCTAGGTTCAAATCACAAAACAAACCAATCACTTGTAAGCTTTACATGGATCGAAAATCCTAGTGGATTTAAAAAGAGTCGATCAGTTCTAAGCTTAGAGAAGGAGAAGAAGAGAAGAATGGTTTGTTAGGGATTCAAGATTAGGGAATAACCAAACACAATGGGATTGTATTTATAGGCTAACCCTGGCTTGTTCCCATAGAAACAAAACCGACCCATAAACCCCTAGGGGTATGTCGGCCAAATCTAATCCCAAAATAGGGATTCTAGATCCTTCTCTACTTTTTCACATTTAGTCCTTTAACGACCATTATCTCTAACTCCGTTAAGTACTAACTGTCGTTAAGTATTGTTTTGTGAAATGAATAAATATAAATATAAAATATATTTAATTTACTCAAACCATTGGAACTCTCACGTATTGTGTGCAATCCCGAGTCTCGGGTTCGAAACCGGACATACTTATATTAATAATTATACATCAAACTCTAACACTACCAAGCTTGTGGTAGAGCGTGAGAACATCAAAGTTTTGAGCTTATTTTCTTTGTTAATTGGAAAGCGTATTCTAGTTATTGTTGTGTTCTTTGTTCCAGTCTAGCATCTGGTATTGATTCTGGGATTAGCAGACTGGTGAACTTGAATTGGTATCAAGAGCCATGTTCACTAATTAAGGCGCTGGAAGGAGAACAAGTTACACCTGTAACTTATAGCAGAAGACGAAGAAGAAGGATGGTGGAAGGTGAGTCCTCCTGCTGTCCAAGATACCAAAGCTACTCTTCAATGTCCAATGTTAACAGCCATGAACTATAACATCTGGTCAATAAGAATTAAAGCAGTATTCCGAGTCCATGGAATACTCGAGGCACTGGAACCACGAGAAGGAACACCAGTCGATGATAAGCAAGATCATATGGCAGTGGCGTTACTTTTCCAAGTGATTCTAGAAGAACTTGTTTTTCAAGTATCACAATTCAACACGGCCAAAGAAATCTGGGGAGCTTTAAAGACCAGGTACATGGGTGTTGATCGTGTTCGAGAAGCAAGGTTGCAGACTTTGGAGACTGAATTTGAAGCTCTAAAGATGAAGCCAAACGAATCAGTTGATGACTTCGCGGCTAGGATGGGCAAAATTTTAACTGAAGTAAACAGCTTGGGAACAGTTTATGTAGATAAGAAACTCGTTAAGAAGCTGCTTGCATCCGTACCAGATAAGTTTGTTGCAATTGTTGCCTCAATAGAACAATTTGCTGACTTGAATACTATATCTTTTCAAGAAGCTATTGGAAGATTGAAAGCATTCGAGGGTAGAATGAAGGGTGTTGACACCACTTCTGAAGATCAAGGCAAGTTGATGTTCGGAAGGGCTGAAAGATCTGATAAGAACAAGTCTGAGAAAGGTCGAGGAAGGAACTCCTCTGGTGGCAACGGAAAAGGTCAAAACAAATCTCGTGGTAGTGGTCAAGCCAATAACCACAACCGAGGAAACCAAAACAACACCGGGAACAATACGGATCAAAAGAAGAACAAAGGCCGAGACCTTTCAAAGATTCAATGCTTCAGATGTGACAAATATGGTCACTTTGCTTCTAACTGCCCTGAACGACGTGAACAGAAGCAAAAGCATGAAGCAAACCTTCTGAAAAAGGAGGATGATGATGACCCGACACTTTTTATGATGAAGAGCGTTCAAGAAGTCGTATTCTTGAATGAAGAGAAGATTATCCCAAACCAATTGAATATTAAGCCAAATGAGGAGGGCACTTGGTATTTAGATAATGGGGCAAGTAATCACATGACGGGGATTCGAGAATACTTTTCAGAGTTGAATGAAAATATCTCCGGCAGAGTGAAGTTTGGTGATAACTCCTATATCGAGATAAAAGGGAAGGGTTCGATAATCATTGAAGGGAAAACGGGCGAGCAACGATTGATCACTGGAGTATATTACCTACCCGAGCTAAAAGGCAACATTATTAGTCTTGGGTAAGCTACCGAAGGCGGATGTGATATTCGTATGAGAGGTAATTATCTCACCATGCGTGAGTCGGATGGCAAGCTTCTGATGAAGGTTCCTAGAACGAGCAATAGGCTCTACAAAATAAAGCTCCAAGTTGGAAGTCCGGTGTGTCTTAAAGCAAAGATGGAAGATGATGCTTGGTTATGGCATGCTAGGATGGGTCACATTAATTTCGAGACAATGGAATTAATGGTAAGGAAGAGCATGGTTGAAAATTTGCCAATAATTCATCAAGAGAACAAGTTGTGTGAATCTTGCTTGGTAGGAAAACAAACCAAGAAGGCGTTTCCTAAAGCAGCAAAATTTAGGGCAACACATTCTCTTCAACTGATACATGCCGACCTATGTAGACCGATTTCTCCACCATCCATAGCGGGAAACAGGTACGTATTCATTTTAATTGATGACTTCTCATGGTTTATGTGGACTTTTGCCTTAAAGGAAAAAGGAGAGGCATTTGAATATTTTAAGAAGTTCAAAGCTTTAGTCAAGAGGAAGGCGGGAAAGAAGATTATAACCCTAAGGACCGATAGAGGAGGTAAATTCACTTCAAGAGAATTTACCAACTTCTGTGAAAATGAGGGTATAACAAGACATCTAACCACTCCCAATACACCGCAACAGAATGGAGTAGTGGAGAGGCGAAACCGTACTCTCATGGGAATGACTAGAAGCATTTTGAAAGCACGAGACGTACCAAACTTGTTGGGTCCATAAAATACTCAATTATCTTAAATAGGATTTGAACACAAATTAAGCCAAGTGTTTAACAACCGAGAACAATTCAAGTCACTGAGTTAGCAGTAACTCAGTGAGTCATCTTCAGGATGCTTAAGGTGAATTCAAGGCGAAGGATTCACTCCTCAGGAAGGCGGTACTCCCTGAGAGAGACTTAAGCCAAAGAAGAAGATGATGGGTTCAGTGAGTACTGACAAGAGCTCACTGAACCCCTCAGTCTCCTGAACAACATAAAGACAGAAGACTAAAGACTGAAGACTTAGAATGAATCTAAGACCTGAAGTAAAGGCGGGATCGAGCGGAAAACTTTGAAGAGGATAAGGACAAGTCTTATCACGCCGAAAGCGAAGTTTTCTTAAAATGACTTAAAGTCAAAGAGTGGTTGGGCAGACACTCTAAAGGACCTTTTAGCTTATTCCCGATGTAGATTCTTGGTAATGACAAAACACTGTTGTACTTTTGTCAGACTAGCATAGGTCAACTTGTACTTTAGTTATGGGCGTTCTTTTATACTTGTGTATAAATAGATAGATGGGGAGAAAAGTGAGTTAAGGTTGTGCACTAAAAGCTTAGACTTTCACAACCCACTTTTCTCCTCCAAAGAACAACCTACTCACTGAGATAGCTCAGTAGGGTCTTTTAGTTGTCACTCAAGAAAAGCTTGAGTTTAGTGAGGAGACTACCATACCTTGTCTATTCAATCCCAAAGTGTTTGTTCCGCAAAACACTTTGGGTAATAGATTCTTTGATTAATTTCTAATAAGAATTTAAACGTTGAAAAACCTTTGTTGTTTTTATATTTACGTTAACTTATTTGGTAAAATTAATCATACATTGTATCAGTCTTAGTACACAATTAGGATAACTTTCTAGTTATTTCTATTAGTGTAACGGGAACAACAAGTGGTATCAGAGCCTCTGGTTTATAAAATCTTTCCAAAACTAAGAGTGCTCAAGGTTTTTAAAAACAAGATCCTACTATGGCTGATATTAATGTGCCCCAGCTTGTTGACAAAAAGGGAGGTAGCTATTCAGCTGTTGCTCCCAGACTAGAAGCTGGAAAATTTAGCAAGTGGAAAAAGCGCATGCTTTGCTACTTGACTGGTATGGAACCATACTACATCACTTGTATCAATGATGGTCCCTATGTCCCTAAAACTGCTGAAGGTTTAAACAAACCTGAAGCTCAGTGGACTATAGATGAGAGAAGGGTGGTCAACCAAGACCAACGCCTGAGAAGCATAATTATATCTTGTCTCCCTGATGATATAATGGAATCAGTCATTAACTGTACATCAGCCAAACAAACATTGCTTGACTTGGTTCATAGCTTCGAAGGTCCCTCCGATACCAAGGAAAATAGGATCATGGATCTGAAACTTGAGTATAATACCTTCAGGGCCAAAGACTCTGAAAGTCTCTCTGAGACATACACTAGATACAAGACACTGATAAATGAGTTATCCAATGATGGTGTAGTTATGTCTAAGCATGAGATCAATGTTGGCTTTGTCAACAGTCTCCCTGAGAAGTGGCTAAACTTCTCTCAGGGCCTTAGGAATGCAAACCACATTCAGACCCTTGAGCTTGCTGAGATTTATGGGAAGTTTGTCTATGAAGACAAATTAATCTCAAGAAGATACCCAGACTCAAAGAAAGCTCTTAAGACCAAAAAGGCCCTGACTTCCTCACCCATATCAACTGCCTTTTATTCTAACGGTATTGTGCAGGATTTTCAAGAGAATTCTGATGATGAGGTTGATGATAGAACCAGTGAGGAGTACTTAAGTGACCTACACTTGGAATTCCAAGAAAGGGCACTTCTTGCAAACTCAAAACGTTTTATCAAAAGAAATCAGTCAAACTTTTCTAAAGCTAAAGCAAATGAGACCACTGAATGTTTTAAATGTGGTAAAAAGGGTCATTTTGCTAAAGACTGCTATTCAAAAACAACCTCAGAACCCTCTTACAAATTTTCTGGAAACAGTTCTTCCTCAAGAGCTAGCAAATTTCAACCTAAGATGTTTCAGTCTCCACAAACTTCTCAAAGTGGACAAAAAGATTATGAAACTAAGTATAGGATGGCAAAAGCCAAGCTTGCTCTTCTTGAGGCCACTCCCTCAGTCTCTCAGGCTCCAGCTCTCAAAACCTGTTCAGCCCAAGAACAAGGTCCTTATGGCTGAAGCTTATGACTGGGATGATGAAGAGGTCTCTGATGATGAAGAAATTCATGTGAGTGCACTGATGGCACTTTCAGATAGTGATCAGCTGGCTGTTGGAAAGAGCCATGCTAGAGATGGAGAATGGGTCAACATCACAATGAAGAAGGTAAACATTTTACTTTCAATGGATGATGATTCTGACTGGCAGTCTTATTTGAACTATATTTCTGTTGATCTTAAGTTTGTTGAGGAACAAAGGCTGAATTTACTTTCAAAATATAATAATATTGTGTTTGAATTGAATAAATGTAGAGATGAGTTGCTTGTTCTGAAACAAGCCAAGTTATAAGTAGTCACACTACAAATTCAAAACACTGAAATTTTGAAAAAGAATCAGGCCCTTCAAGATGAACTTAACAAAGAAAAGGCTGTCATAGCAAGCTGGACTAAAAAGAACCCAAGGGTCTATGAATCTGTCAGTCTAATTCCTAGTGATAATAAGAAAGCCATAGGAAAAGACCAACTCACTAACACCACCAGTGAAACTGACAGAGTAAAAACCTTTGTTCCAGCTGGCTTATCTTTTGAGCAAGAGATGAAAACCAAGTCAAAAGACTGGATTGTCAGGGACAACCCAGTCAGTGAGTTGCCCAACTTTGAGACCGGTAAAATCTTGCTTCCTGAAAGTCAGGCTCTGAAAAGTATGCTAGGACTCACTGATCAACCCAGTAGTACTGAGTCAATCACTGAGTTAGAGTCAGAATCAATTGTACCTCTCCCACCACTGAAAGTCCTTCAGGGAGCTTCTCCAAGCTCAGACCTCACACCATTGGTCTACTCTGAACATTCTCCAAAGGAGAAATCAGGACCGGGAATAACTATCCTGAAAAGGCAAATCCCTGATGTCTCAGTTAAAACTAATGATTCATCTACTTCAGTCCCTTCTGAAGTAACAGCCCAAAGTCCTGATCCCAGAATTGATCAGTTGACTGAAATGGTCAGGAAGCTGAGTGAGAAGATTGAATCTTCTGAGAAAAATCCTAAATCTAAGATTAAGGAAACAAAATCAGCTTCCTCTAGCACCAAACCTAAAACCAAGCCCACCAAACCTCTGCTGATATGTGAGCTGTGTCACTTTAGGAATCATGTTGCTGCTGATTGTTACAGAATCCTTTACTGCATGGTATGCAAAAAGGAAGATCACAGAACCTCTGATCATCAGTCATACACAGCCTCAGCTAAGATGGCTAACTTTAAAGCAGTTGCTCTTAAGTATCCATCTGAAGTCAAGCAGAAAATGAGAAAGGCAAAGCCTTTTGCCTCTTGCCCTCATTGTGGATTCAATGACCACCTTCCTGAGGATTGACTAATGGACACATGCTGTGACCTATGTGGTGATCCCACTCATGACACCTCAAGACATGAGGAGGTCATTCAGGCAAGAAGAGGAATGAACAAATCATCCTCTCAGTCTGCTGGGTCTTCCCCTGCAATTAAATGCAAAACTTGTGGAAGCTCAGTCCACTCAACCACTGACCATGAATCATTATCTACTTTTAAGCAGGCCATTAAAGCCAAGCCCTCTAAGAAGAGGGGTCCTAGAAAGAACTAACCCAGTTTACAATTTGTGCAGAGACATGCCAGGGAGCCAATTTGGCATCTAGATAATGGATGTTCAAGGAGCATGACTGGTGTGAAGCAGTATCTGCACAAATATGTGGAAGAATCAGGACCCAAGGTGGTATTTGCTGATAACTCATCATGTCCCACTGAAGGTTATGTTTCAGTAAACTGCAATGGTATAGTCTTCACTAAGATAGCTTATGTAAATGGCCTTAAGTATAATTTGATCAGTGTCAGTCAACTATGTGATGCTAAATACATAGTTCAGTTTGATGATAAGCAAGGAACCATCTTCAATGCAAACAAGGAAGTTGTCCTTATTGCACCTAGAAGACAGGATGTTTATGTGTTAGACATGACAAGTCTGACTCAGAATGGTACTTGTCTCTTTGCTAAGGCCACTGAAACTCTCAATTGGCTTTGGCATAAGAGACTCTCTCATCTGAACTTCAAAAACATAAACCATCTTGTGAAACAAAACAAGGTCCTTGGCTTACCATCTCTTGTGTTTTCAAAGGATAAACCCTGCTCAGCTTGTGAAAAAGGAAAAAACAAGAGAGCATCCTTTAAAACCAAAACCAACTTTTCCATCAGGAACTGCCTTCACCTTCTTCATATGGATCTTTTTGGACCTATCAGTCCTAGATCCATTAACCATGAGAAGTATACTCTGGTCATAGTGGATGAATACTCAAGATACACTTGGGTTTTACTTCCTGACCAAAAAGAGTCAGGCAGCAGGAACTATCATGTCCTTTGTCAGGAACATTGAAAATCAGAATGACATCAAAGTCAAACAGATTAGGACTGACAATGGGACTGAGTTCAAAAACCATGAACTTGAAAGTTTCTGTTATGAGAAAGGTATCCATCAAAACTTTTCCTCACCTTACACACCTGAGCAAAATGGTGTGGCTGAAAGGAAAAATAGAACACTCATTGAAGCTGCTAGAACAATGCTAAATGGATCAGTCCTCTCCAAACATTTTTGGACTGAAGCAGTCAAAACTGCCTATTACACTCAAAACAGATCCATCATTGTCAAGAGACATAGCAAAACTCCTTATGAGTTATTCAAGGGAAGAATCCCAGACATCAGCTACTTTCATATCTTTGGGTGCCCTGTGTTTATACATAACCACAAAGATCACCTAGGGAAATTTGATGCAAAGGCTGATGATGGATACTTCCTTGGATACTCCCTTGTCTCTAAAGCCTTCAGGGTGTTCAACACAAGGAGACAGCAAACTGAGGAAACATTTCATGTTACCTTTGATGAGAGCACTGAAGTTATCAAGTTCTCAAATTCCTCAGTGGAAGAGATAGGAATTGATGACTCATCAAGATATCCTCCTGATGAGTACGATCCTGAAACCAGTCCTTCCACTCAGTATCAAGCTAATGCTGATATCTCCTATCACATCCTTCCCCATAACCTTCCTCATCCAAACATCACTGAGTTTATTGAAGCACAACCAAACACTGACTCTAACAATTAGTCTGGTCAAGGTGCTCAGGAACTAAATATTCTCAGTGATCAGTCAAACCATTAAGACACCCAACACCTTGTAATCCCTCTCGTTTCTGAACAAATCCCTTTACCCAATCAGGCCTCCATAAGTTCTGATCAGTATCCAAGACCTCAGGACAGATGGACTAGGTCTCAGAATATAGAACTTGTCAACATAATTGGAGTGCCTACTGAAGGCATGCTCACTAGAAGCATGGCTGCTAAACTATCTGCAGCCTTAGCCAATGAATGCCTATTCGTGGACTTCATTTCCACCATTGAACCCAAAAGTGTCAAAGAAGCACTTACTCATCCGAGTTGGGTTCAGGCCATGCATGATGAACTGGAACAATTTGACAGAAATAAGGTAATGACCTTAGTCAAGTGTCCTGATGGAGTTACAGTCATTGGCATGAAATGGGTATTCAAAAACAAATCTGATGAAAATGGCATAGTCATTAAAAACAAAGCCAGACTGGTTGCCAAAGGCTACAACCAGCAAGAAGGCATTGACTATGAGGAGACATTTGCACCAGTTGCAAGGATGGAAGCCATTAGGATCTTCCTTGCTTTTGCAACCTACATGAACTTCAAAGTGTACCAAATGGATGTTAAAAGTGCATTCTTAAATGGTTCACTGAAAGAAGAAGTTTATGTCCAACAACCTCCTGGATTTGAGAGTAGTGAGTTTCCTGACTATGTCTGTAAGCTTGACAAAGCCCTTTATGGACTGAAGCAAGCTCCTAGGGCATGGTATGAAACTCTCTCATCCTTCCTGATCCAAAACAAATTTGTCAGAGGCAAGATAGACAATACCTTGTTTATCTACAAGACAAATGATGATGTTATACTGGTTCAAGTATATGTTGATGACATCATCTTTGCCTCAAAAAGTTATAAACTTTGCAAACAGTTTGAAAAACTGATGGCAAAGAAATTTGAAATGAGCATGATGGGAGAACTGACTTACTTCCTTGGCTTACAAATTAAGCAGACTGATAAAGGAACCTTTATCAGTCAAGAGAAGTATGTCAGAAGCATACTGAAGAAGTATGATCTCAGTGACTGTGCCTCAGTCAAGACTCCCATGGTCCCACCAAATAACCTTGGGTTTGACCTCACTGGTAAATCAGTCAATCAAACTCTATTCAGAGGAATGATTGGGTCACTGATGTATCTCCTTGCATCTAGGCCTGACATCCAATTCTCAGTATGTTTGTGTGCCAGATATCAATCTGACCCAAGAGAATCTCATCTCACTGCTGTGAAAAGGATCCTTAGGTACCTGAAAGGTACTCCGAGCCTTGGATTATATTATCCTAAGTGCTCAGGATTTGATCTCAAGGGATACTCAGACTCAAACTATGCTGGATGCAACATGGACAGAAAAAGCACCTCAGGCTCTTGCCAATTTCTTGGGGGAAAATTAGTCTGTTGGAGTGCTAAGAAGCAACAATCAGTTGCCATGTCCTCAGCTGAAGCTGAATATGTTGCTGCAGCTAGCTGTTGTGCAAATGTACTTTGGATGAAAAGTCAACTCAGTGACTATGGCATTCAGTATAAGATGGTTCCCATCTTTTGTGATAACACAAGTGCAATTGCAATTTCGAACAACCCTGTTCTTCATCAGAGAACAAAACACATTGATATCAGATATCATTTCATCAGGGATCATGTCATGAATGGTGACATAGAATTACACTTCATCCCCACTGAATATCAGTTAGCTGATATCTTCACCAAACCTTTGGATGAACCAACTTTCACTAGACTGAAAGCTGAGCTAGGGATGTTGGATATTGAGAATCAGTCCACTGATTGAATCTATACGACTGAAGTGTATATTCTTAAAACCTCAGGTCCCTGAATCAATGTGTCCCTCAGTGTCAAGTATCACTGAATCCCCTTCCTGATACCCTCAGTGAATGAAAAGTCATTCAGGGCCCTCAAGATGTCATTCAATGCTAACTTAAATGCTCTAAGTATTTTGTTAGTGAATGTCCTAGGTTGGTGACTGATTTCCTATTTAATATAGGAATATATGTCTCTATGACATCACATCTTGGGCCCCCACTTTCCCACTAGGCATTTAATGCCTCTCCAATCACATTAGAGAAATGTGATGACTCATCTCTGCAAACTACACTTTTTGCAGACGGCTCAACTGTTCACCATGATGGTTGGCGAATACATGGGGAAGTGGAAACGTGGCATTAAATACGGACTTCAAATTTTTATTAACCAATTTTGAAATTTTGAAGTTAAAAGCTTTATGCCCTAAATACCCCCAACCTTTCCACTTCCCTATAAATACCCGTCCAAAAGAATACACACACACGTTTTTTAGAAAAATATAAGCATACTCTACCCTTTTTATCTCTCAAACAAAAATTGTGTGTGTTCTTAGCAATTAGAAACATCCGACCATTTTTTCGACCAAAACCCAATCATAAAATGGCTTCTTCTAATGCTATAACCATCGCCCCTAATGTGAACTTCACAATGGAGGCCGTGGACTTGACCAAAAATAACGTGGTTGGAAATTTCCATTACCCTCAGCAATATGAGGGTTACAAGGACGTAGTTAAGTATTTACAAAACTGCTTCCTTGCCACTGCTTTTACAAAAACCCCACCAGTCGTTTATCATGACTACCTCAGGGAGTTTTGGTGTACCGCAACGGCTACAAGCCCTAAGGACACCAAAGAGTCAATCATCACATTTACTGTGAGGAATGGGACTAAGACTCTCTCCCTGAACTACAAGACCTTCATCAGAGCCACAGGTCTTAACTTTGTTGAGAACTTTGAGGAAACCCTACTGATCAGGAAATAAAAGCTGAAATGCTATTCCTAGGGCCTCATGATGTTAGGCGTCCTACTGAGTCCCCTGAAGCCTTGTTGGCTAAGGCTCCAATAGTGAAGACATGGTTTCACCCTGTCTGGAGACTTATGATGACATTCGTCATTCAGGTACTCGGAGGGAATAAATCCTCCACTGAACAATTGAACTCATCACAACAATTGATGATGTTCAGTCTATTGGAGGGTAGAAAAATTGATATCGGAGGAATAATCTTCCGAGACCTCGTGTCTAAGCTCTCAGGAAAACATAGGCAAAGGCACATGTCCTACACTAGGTTCATTTCCTGTGTGCTTCAGGACCTCCTTGGTTCTGACTACTCTAGGTCTGACGTTGAAAGCTCAAAACCTGACGTCCTATATAAGACCAACTTTAGTAGTGACATCACTGAGGCACAACCAGTCGCCCTGACAACCTACATGTTAACAGTTATTCAGGGAGACAACGTATGCTCACCTGTACCTTCACCAACCAAGAAGGTGAAGAAGACAAAGAAGAAAGGGGGATAGTCCAGTAAGGTGGTTAGACCCAAATCACCTGCCACTGAGACTGTTGCCTCAGGAACCAAGAAAGTTGATGTGACTTTGACCTCTGAGACACCCATCAAAGAGACCACATTGGCCACAAAACAACCGCCACCGGAGGGTACGGAGCAATCATCCTTAGTATCCTCGGGCAAACCCTTTCCACATGTCCCTACTGACAAAAACAAGTCAGGTGGGTCAGGAGCATCCACCCAATCACATCCCAGTGAAGGCACTGATAAATCACAATCAGAGCCTGAGGGAGTTAAGGGTTCTATATCCTCGGTGGGGCAGCACTACTTCACTGAAAAGGGGACCCATACCCATTCACATCCCATTCACGGTTCTGAGCAATCACACTCAGAGTCTCAGGGAGTACAGGCCCCTAAATCCCCAAAAGGACAGCACAATCCTGATGGGAAGGGGGGCCATCAACAATCACAAATAGTATCTAGTGATTCTGCTGGAAAACACCCATCAGTAGATGAAGGTACTCAGGAGGACAAAGACTCAGGGGGAAACAAACCACCCGCTGATACGGAACCCATCAACCCCTCAGGAAGTCCAATTCACTCGGGAACTGATCCTAATAGTCAGGCTGGGCAAACCCCTCCAGTTATTATGACTAGTCAGGCTGGTAAAACCCCACCAGTTATTATGGCTAAAGGATCAGGACCTGGCCACAACGAAAGTGAGCCCTCTTTTGAGGGGGAGCTGGATCCACTGAAGGCTCCTTCTCTGGCTGACTATAATACTTTGTTGGCTGATGAGTCAGAGGAGGAGATGGATTTCGACTTTGGTGAGGATGAACCAATCCCTGATGTTGAGGAAGAAAGAGAGGGACAAATTAAATCTCCTCAACAGTCTGAGCAACAACACTCCTCTCCTCATCCTGAGGATCAACCACCCAGTTCACCATCATCTTCATCATCATCTTCATTAGGTGCCTCAGCCACCCCTGATTGGTTACTCAAGTATGACAATGTTCATCCACCTACTGAAAGAAGCATGGCCAAGTTCCTTCGCTGAGCCAACGAGGGTCTTTACAATGCTCTTAGTGATGAACTATTTTATCAACATACTGAAGCAGCAGCCTCCTATGCTGACTTCAGGGCCTCTGTAGAAGAATCTCAGGACAAAATTCTTCAGTCTTCAAGGCTCGTTGACAAACAACTTGGAGAACTCACCCAAAACTTTGATGAAACAGCCACTGGTCAGCATCAGGATCTTCAAAACCTCCTCAAGACCGTTGAATCAGTACAAGAGCAACTTACCGTTGATCCCACACTGATTCAATCGATGAAGGACCATATGGCTTCTCAGTCGACTGCCTCCATCAATCTCACTGAGCTTCTTAAGCTCTTTCAGGAGGTAGATCTCAAAGGTCTCAGGGCACAACTAGATTCCACTCATCAGGCTACTATGGAATCCAGGGGGCACCTAACCAAGATTTCCTCAGCCATTGCACAGCTCTCACAAACACATAATGAGCTGGTCAACCACTACACCAACTGGGTCACTGATCTCTCTACCAACCAACAAATCATGGCTGCCGAACTCAGTACCGTGAAGAGTGATGCTTCTGAGACTAAGTCCATGGTTTCTGAAATCCTATCACTTCTTTAGGCCTCTCATATGCCACCACCTCCTCAGTCAGCAGGTCTCTCCACTGAAGTTCCTACACCTGCTGAGGGGGAGAAAATTGATGATATTCCTGATCCTTCCTCTGCCTTGGTAACTGTCCCTAATCCTGATGAATCCACCAGTCAACCTCCTCTCACTGACAAAGGGAAAAGTGTCATGACTGAAACCCCTCCTCCTGAACCAACCTTAGTCAAGGCTTCAAACATAAGACAACCAGATCCTGAACCACAGTCTTTTGTTGACTTAGAAGATGGGAGGAGAGTATATGGGACTCAGGAGGAACTTGCTGAGATCTTAGATCAGGAAGATCGCAGGAAAGCCCAAGACCTCACAGCATCTACTATCTATGAGGTCGCCAAGGAAGAAATTAAGGAGTCTGACAAAAAGATTAAGGAAAAGGAATTCATCAAGCTTCAAGCTCAACTTCTTCAGAAACACAACGAACAAGCAAAACTGAAGCAAGAAAGGAGGCAAAGAACGTATGAGAGGTATGTATGGCACATGACCGAGTCCAAGGATAAAGACAAAATCACTGATATCACCATTCACCCCACCAGACCCCTGAGCTTGACAATCCACAGAGGTCCAAGAAAGTCTGAACATCTTCCAACTGCCAAATTTTCAGACTATGGGTTAAGAGAATGGGATATGATGATGCCCATCCTGAGGAAGAAAACCACAAGTAAGAATGCTCCAATCATCATCAAGTCTCTCAGTGCTAAGTATGAGGAACTCGCTAAAGTGGCTAGTTCTCTTGGAATTAACCATGATGAGGCACTTGCTTCTCAGGGACTGACTATCCCTGAATATACTCAGAAGGTTGGGAAGAAAAGAAAAGCTGTAGCTCAAGAGCCTGAATAATACATAGCTGCACTTCACTGCAACAGAATTCCTCCTCAGGGAGTCAAGTTCTGTCCTAACCTTGTTATCAAGGAACCTGAGTATGGTATCTTCTTTGTGGACGAGTTTGGTCAGGAAGCCTTTCAGAGAGTCTCTGACATCGATAAAGTGGAAACGACAACACTCCTAGCCTACAAACTGATGGCACTTAATATCAGGGGCTCTAACAATGAGGAGTTTGTCAGGCTGATGGATCAGCTGATGAAGGAACGACCTGACAAAGAGGTGTTGGTGTCAAAGAAGGCAAAGCTAGAACAAATGGGTCTCCTTCAGGAACCATAAGCGTTTTGTTTAGCTGATAGGACTCTTTGTAATGACATGAATAAAATGTTGTCCCATGTTTATGTTAAATCGTAGTCCTTACTGTCTTCTAGTATATTCAGTATGAGAAGAAGCCCTTAGCTCACTCATACTGATCAAAACACTTAGGCATAATTTATATCCAAATAGGGGGAGATTGTTGGGTCCATAAAATACCCAATTATCTAAAACAGGATTTGAACACAAATTAAGCCAAGTGTTTAACAACCGAGAACAATTCAAGTCACTGAGTTAACAGTAACTCAGTGAGTCATCTTCAGGATGCTTAAGGCGAATTCAAGGCGAAGGATTCACTCCTCAGGAAGGCGGTACTCCCTGAGAGAGACTTAAGCCAAAGAAGAAGATGATGGGTTCAGTGAGTACTGACAAGAGCTCACTGAACCCCTCAGTCTCCTGAACAACATAAAGACTGAAGACTAAAGACTGAAGACTTAGAATGAATCTAAGACCTGAAGTAAAGGCGGGATCGAGCGGGAAAGTTTGAAGAGGATAAGGACAAGTCTTATCACGCCGAAAGCGAACTTTCCTTAAAACGGCTTAAAGTCAAAGAGTGGTTGGGCAGACACTCTAAAGGACCTTTTAGCTTATTCCCGATGTAGTTTCTTGGTAATGATAAAACACTGTTGTACTTTTGTCAGACCAGCATAGGTCAACTTGTACTTTAGTTATGGGCGTTCTTTTATACTTGTGTATAAATAGATAGATGGGGAGAAAAGTGAGTTAAGGTTGTGCACTAAAAGCTTAGACTTTCACAACCCACTTTTCTCCTCCAAAGAACAACCTACTCACTGAGATAGCTCAGTAGGGTCTTTTAGTTGTCACTCAAGAAAAGCTTGAGTTTAGTGAGGAGACTACCATACCTTGTCTATTCAATCCCAAAGTGTTTGTTCCGCAAAACACTTTGGGTAATAGATTCTTTGATTAATTTCTAATAAGAATTTAAACGTTGAAAAACCTTTGTTGTTTTTATATTTACGTTAACTTATTCGGTAAAATTAATCATACATTGTATCAGTCTTAGTACACAATTAGGATAACTTTCTAGTTATTTCTATTAGTGTAACGGGAACAACAAGTGGTATCAGAGCCTCTGGTTTATAAAATCTTTCCAAAACTAAGAGTGCTCAAGGTTTTTAAAACAAGATCCTACTATGGCTGATATAAATGTGCCCCAGCTAGTCGACAAAAAGGGAGGTAGCTATTCAGCTGTTGCTCCCAGACTAGAAGCTCCAAGTTGGAAGTCTGGTGTGTCTTAAAGCAAAGATGGAAGATGATGCTTGGTTATGGCATGCTAGGATGGGTCACATTAATTTCGAGACAATGGAATTAATGGCAAGGAAGGGCATGGTTGAAAATTTGCCAATAATTCATCAAGAGAACAAGTTGTGTGAATCTTGCTTGGTAGGAAAACAAACCAAGAAGGCGTTTCCTAAGGCAGCAAAATTTAGGGCAACACATTCTCTTCAAATGATACATGCCGACCTATGTGGACCGATTTCTCCATCATCCATAGCGGGAAACAGGTACGTATTCGTTTTAATTGATGACTTCTCACGGTTTATGTGGACTTTTGCCTTAAAGGAAAAAGGAAAGGCATTTGAATATTTCAAGAAGTTCAAAGCTCTAGTCGAGAGGAAGGCGGGAAAGAAGATTATAACCCTAAGGACCGATAGAGGAGGTGAATTCACTTCAAGAGAATTTACCAACTTCTGTGAAAATGAGGGTATAACAAGACATCTAACCACTCTCAATACACCGCAATAGAATGGAGTAGTGGAGAGGCGAACCGTACTCTCATGGGAATGACTAGAAGCATTTTGAAAGCACGAGACGTACCAAACTATATGTGAGCTGAAGGAGTAAGACATGCTACATTTTTTATTAATAGAGTTTCAACTCGAGCTCTAGTTAATCAAACACCATACGAGGCTTTCAAAGGAAAGAAGCCTAACTTGGAGGGTTTGCGGGTATTTGGATGTGTGGCTTATGCAACGGGAACAAGGCCATATTTACCTAAGCTAGACGACAGGTCAACACGACTCATTTACATCGGAAACGAGCAAGGTACAAAAGGTTTTCGATTGTTCAATCCAAGACTAAAGAAGGTAGTGGTATGTCGTGATGCGGAGTTTAATGAGGAACTTGGCTGGAAGTATGTTGCTGGAAGCGAAACACACGAGCTAAACCCAGGTATGTTTGTCATAGAATGGCACGGTTCTATTGATACGGGTTGTGGATTTGTGAACCCAGGTGTGACCAATGAAGAAGAGGCTGAAAATCAAGAGGCTGAAAATCAAGATGCTGATGAAGATCAAATGGTCAATACCGAACAGCCTAACCCAGCCGAAGCTGTGAATGACCCTGACCCAGTTCAAGCGACAGAAACTCAATCAGCTGTGAGGCGTTCTTCGAGGGTTTCAACTATGCCAACCAGATTTAATGACTTCATATTGGGGTCCAGTTCGAGAACCTCAACTGTTAATGAAGATCAAAATCTGCTCCTAATAGAAGATGATGAACCAAGAACGTTTCAAGAAGCAAAAGTTTCAAGCGAGTGGATGGTTGCTATGAAGCAAGAGATTGAGTCGATTAAGAAGAATGATACATGGGAGTTAGTTGAACCCCCGGTTAATGTTAAACCCATTGGATTAAAGTGGGTGTTCAAAATTAAGAGAAATCCGGACGGTTCAATTAACAAATTTAAAGCTCGTGTAGTAGCAAAGGGTTATGTTCAAAAGGAAGGAATTGACTATGACGAGGTATTTGCGCCCGTAGCACGGATTGAAACGGTGCGTTTATTGATCTCATTGGCCGCAAAAGAAGCATGGGAATTACATCAGCTGGATGTAAAGTCAGCTTTTCTACATGGAGAATTAGAAGAGCAAGTGTTTGTTACACAACCGGAGGGGTTCGTGAAGAAAGGAGAAGAAAGGAAAATCTACAAGTTGAAAAAGGCGCTCTATGGACTTAAACAAGCCCCGAGGGCGTGGAATACAAAACTTGATAGAGTACTTAAGCAAATGTCGTTCAAACGATGCCAACACGAACAAGCGGTGTATGTGAAGAAGACAAACAAGTCAATCTTGATTATTGCGGTCTATGTAGATGATCTCTTGGTAACCGGTTCGAAGCTTGGCAAAATTGGTGAATTCAAGAAACAAATGCAAGAGAGGTTCGAGATGAGTGATTTGGGAAAATTGAGCTATTATCTTGGCATTGAAGTAAAGCAAGAGGATTCGAGTATCTCAATAAGTCAAGTGGGCTATGCATTGAAGATATTAAAAGATGCTGGAATGCATGAATCGAATTCTACTCAATGTCCATTAGAACCTGGAGTCAAGTTAAGCTTGGATGAGGAAGGAAAACCAATTGATGCAACATTATATAGGCGACGAGTTGGTTGTCTAAGGTATTTGCTACACACACGACCCGATTTATCTTATTCTGTTGGTTTGGTTAGTCGTTACATGCAAGAACCAAAAGAATCACATATGGCGGCTGTGAAACAAATACTACGGTATATCCAAGGTAGTTTGAATTTTGGAGTGCGATATAACCAAGAGAAAACCAAGGAGTTGGTGGGGTTTAGTGATAGTAGTTATGCTATGGACCAAGATGATGGTCGAAGCACAACTGGGCACGTATTTTATCTAGGAAAATCACCTATTACTTGGTGCTCACAAAAGCAAAACACGGTGGCTCTATCGTCTTGTGAAGCTGAGTTCATGGCTGCAACTTCAGCCGCGTGTCAAGGGATATGGTTACGTGGATTGTTGGGTGAAATAACCGAAATAGAAGAGAGAGTGGTGGTCTTATTTGTTGATAACAAATCGGCCATTTCACTTATGAAAAATCCAGTTTTTCACGGGAGAAGCAAGCATATAAATACACGTTATCATTTTATCCGAGAGTGTGTTTAAAGAGGCCAAGTATGAGTTGAATTTGTAAGAGGTGATTTGCAGCGTGCTGATATCCTGACAAAAGCTCTTACAAGGATTAAATTCAAGGAGATGAGAGAGCTACTTGGAATCGAAGACCTCCTTATCTTGAGTCAGAAATTAGGGGGGTGAATGTTGGTCTAATTGACTGACCCAAGCATATGGGCAGTTGGAACTGATCCAAGCTATGGGTTGGTTACTGTAGCAGTCAGCTACTGTAGCACAGTAGTACTCAGATTAGGATTCCATGTTGTAGTCGGTTTAGGTTTACTTTGTGGAATTCGATTGTAACTGGAGTAGGATTGATAAGCATGTATCATCCTCTATAAATTCATAGACCTACCAAGCTTGTGGTAGAGCATGAGAACATCAAAGTTTTGAGCTTATTTTCTTTGTAAATTGGAAAGCGTATTCCAGTTATTGTTGTGTTCTTAGTTCCAGTTATTGTGCGTGTTCTTTCCTGTTAACAGCAGTTTGTTTGTGTTCGATAGATTCTGTAATAGCAGACCTGTGAACTTGAATCCAAACTCATATATGAAAACCTCAGTGAAAATATGATGAAAGCCAGTAGTTTGACTCAAAAGTCAAATATTTGCATGATTAATGATTTCAAACAAATGTAGAGCTTATTTATGTATATAAAACTAGTTTATGATCTTACATCACTTATAACACTTTCTTAAGTTTATTTTTATCATGATCATCACCAACCTTTTATCATAGTCCCACCATTTTCATCGAAAACACAGTTTGACTTTCTGAACAAGTCAACTGTGTTTACTGAGTTCCATGAATCAAAATTGTTGAATCTAACACGCTTGCTAGATCTTTGAGCCTATGTGGATCGGTAGGATGCCTATGTAATCACAAGCACACTACAAGAGAATCTTTGAATACGAAGTAGAACAAAAAAGAACTAATGCTATGATCCTCTATGGATCGAATAATGAACTAAAAGATGTTATTATTGATGATTGTTTAAGTCGTAGAGATGTCCTAAACTCATAGACGGGGTGTTCCTTTTATAATGACAAGAAACCCTAACCCTAACCCGTCATACAAGAAAACGTGTAAAGAGATAAACATGATCTCTGCTAAAAATAACTCTAACAAACATACTAAACATACGGATAACTAACAATAATATCCGCAGCAACAAACACTATCAGCAGAAATTCTCTATCGGCAGGAACCAACTTTCACTAATGCTATTGGCAGGAACCAACTTTCACTATCGACAGCAACAAGAAATATCTAATTTCCGAAATTCCCAACAATCCTCCCCTAATCTTGAGGAAATAGCTTATTTCCGACAAGATTCCCTAAGCGTTCACTCTACTCTGAAAGTACTTTGAAGTTCACAGGGAGAGGATTAGACCAGCAGCAACATCAGTAAGTAACCAGCAGCAACACTTGAAACTTCCAGCAGCAACTTCGATAATTCCGCAGCAATAGGAAATTGTCTTCAAAAGAAAATTTAAGCTGGTCACCATGGCATTCTGGATCTTGACTGCTACTATGAAAATATGTACATCAAATCACTTAAGTTTCAAACTATTCTCATCACATCCAGGTGTGTTAACTCCTGTGAGAGGTGAATCATTGAAAATTAATGGATTTGATGTCTCTTTACCAATAGCCATCACTACTGGAGTAGCCAATGTTTTGGTGTGTAAGACCATGGTACATTGATAACCATCTGATTTTGAGTAAACCAGCAACTGTAAACGGATTTAAGTTGTCTTTACCTGTAGCCGTTTGCTCAGGACTAGCCAATTCTTGGTTTCAACTGAACCATGGTGAATTGAATACCAAATATGGATACCAAATGTCTTTACCACAAACCATACTTTTGTGGACTAGCAAATTCTTTGAATCCCATAAAGGGTTACATCCATGGTGAATTGAGAACCATTTCAACTCTCAGGAATGAACCATAGGTGAGTTGAAGTACCCTATAGCTTTGAGCAAGCTATTACAGCTATCAACGGATTTGATTATCACACCAGAGCCGTACCCTCATGGTGAGTCAACTCTTTCTTGTCTGTAAGACATGGTGAGTTGAATACCATTTGTTGTGTAGATGTAAACACCAACATTGTACCTGCAAGGTGTTGCTCAAAACCAACTTATTAGCACACAAAATATAAAAGATTTTTTTTTTTTTTTTTTTTTTTTTTTTTTTTTTTTTGAAATAAAAGAACCAAGAAACAAACCAAAAGAAAAAGAAAGAAAAAATAAGAAAAGATAAGAAAGAAAGATATACAACAACAACAAGCCTGATCAAGTAGAAGAACCTTTAGCAGCTGCAAGTTGATCTTTGATGAATTTGACCAACTGTTCAGCTGTGGTTAAATCATTTCCAATAGTATGTTTGGGAACTCGGACCTTCTGTGTGAGCATTCTCTTCATAAGTCCCTCAGATAAAGGATAAGTGACATCCACAAACATAGGCAGGATCTTGCCAGAAATGAGCTCCACTACATGAACATTGGAAGAAGGATATAACCTCCAAGCAAATACTCTCCAGGATGATTGATTACCCCACACCAATTGAGCCTTTTCTCCTTCCAAGGAATTCATTAAAACTTGTAAATCTCCCCAAAGAATTAGGCCAATCCCAGTAGGAGTATGAGTTTGATAGTAATTATCCACAATCTTATAAAGATTCTCCAAATCTTTCCTCTCTACCTTATTCAAGAGCTCCCTCAGAAAGGAAAAGAATTTGACTGTCCCATCAAGGGAAAACCAAACATTGACTTCACCTTCAGGAGTAGACCTAATCTCCCAGTGAGCAATATGACCCCAAGAATGAATGGAATCACCTTCTGAATCACTGTCTGAGTTAACCCGAACCAATTCTTGATTCGTTTTCAGAAGTTTGGAATCGTTTCAGAATTTTATAAGTGATTTTATTATGTTTTATGATTTCAGGGGCAATTTGGTAATCTTACAGGTTATCTGAATTTCAGGTATTACAACTTCTTCCCCACTAACAAAAAAATTTCGTCCTCGAAATTTGCAGAAAGCAGAAAGAAAATAGAACGGAAACTAAACAAAGACATACCGGACCTAATAGACGATAATCGGGTTTTCTCGGAAGAGACGTAAGAAAAACACAGGGTTTGACGGACATGCCGTCCACAGAATTTGCTTTGGCAAATCAGGTGAGAACGTACGGAAATAGATTATCGATAACATAAATTGCCAAAGTTCAATAACAGGACCTAAGATTATTACCGAAAAAATTTAGAGGTCAGCAGAATGCGTGACGAGAATCCAGACGTATCAATTTACATAACAGTGAAAGCAGATTACGCGTACAGTTAGAGTGAACTTAAGGTCTCACTAATACAGATACTCTCAACAGTTATCAAAATTTCTAAAGCTTTAAGGCACTTCTCGAAATATCCGATGCCCACAACAAGTGCACGTTATATGATGTAAGTATTATCACGTTGGCCAGACGTCATAATACTGGCATCATATAAATATGCCCTCACGATGGTCATACTTTATTTCAAGTCGTGAACCGAACAACTTATTTAATCCACCTAGTCTTCCTACGGTCTCAGAGGTCATCAAAATCAAATGTCTTAGTCAAGAGGGAAAAACAAAACTATTCGCCAGGGTATCAAAATCTCAGATTGTCTAGAAAAATTGGGCACGCTGTCACAAGCATCATATCTTCCACAATTCGCCAAAATCTCCAAAACAAAGTCATCCCCGAACATACGAAAAAATGAACACGAACAGAAACGCTTCTAGGAAACTTAAATCATCAGAGGATCTTATTACTTTATAACGAAACTTAAGAGAGTCAACGGAGAGAAAGTTAGTTGCCAGGAACTTCGGCCTTCATGGAATCAATTCTTCTAAACACAGAGGGTCTGTTTCAAAAATCCGCTCATTCAACACATCCAATCTCTTCAAGTCCGGTTAATCTGTCTTCATCTGTCCATCAATCGGGAAGTTAAACCAAGATCGGAAACTTATGTTTGGTTCGTCAAATTTTCTGCAGTTCTTCTTGAAATATGATGGAGTAATGTGAATTCTAGCATGCTCTTTGGATTTCTTTATCATCCAGTCTGCTCCCGCTCTCAATTCATCTTAGTACAACCAGGATGAATAGGAAAATTTTGACTACATGTCTTCATCAGCTCCAGTTTCGTCATCTTGACTAAATTTCCTCTTTTGCATCGCCATCACTTCTACCTTGTAAGGAATGTCTTCATTCTTTGATGTAGCCGCCGTTGTTGTCGACTCCAGGTCAGGCAGTGAAATAATTCTTCTAGTATGTCTCTAGTTGTCCTAATGTATATGAAAACTTCCTGTGCGGTAAGGGAGTATAACCGAGTCTCTTCCTGATTTATCCAAAATTGTTCCGTCTGAAGGTATGGTAGCTAATTTCTAATTCAGCTTTTCCAAAACTCCATTCTCAATGAAGCTGTTTCCATCTGCTCACGAAATTCCTCAATGGTATCATAAGTTGCAAACATCCTCCGTAACTCTTCTGCAGAGTTCAAGAGGTTTCCGTTCTCCATTCTATTATTGGTCTTGACCACATGATGATAGTTTTCAAAGCTTGCAGAATTTAGAGAGGTATCCTCCATTATCGTTGTCTCTATCAATATCAATCTCTCAGAAGGTACAAGTGATCGTCGAATTTCCTAACAAGGTGCAATGATGATTTTCATGCTCTTCCTCGTTTCCGAACGTACTATTAAGTCATATAATGACCATTTGTCCCAGTACTCACGAGAAAACATTAATTATCAGTCTTATAAGCAGTCAGAGCTTCAGCTAATACTATTAGCGCTACCAGCCGTCATAACAGTCATTTACGGATACAGGAGGTGATTCCAAGAATAAAATCAATTCATCATAAGGAAACTTCACGCTCTAACATTAAATAAACACATAATCGTTTCAGGGTGGAGGAATATTGGCTCCTAACAGTAATACGGTTCAGCTAACTCCAGTCATCATCCTTCTCTATTACGAACGAAACTAAAACACGCCCAGAAAATACACTTAGGTAAACTCACTTCCTGGTCTTCGGTTGCTGCTCTTCCTAGTTGCTCAAATCAATTTATATGATCCCGAACACATCTGAAAGACACCTTCGCTTGGTGACTAGACATTCTCTCTGTATCATGTCAATCCTGCTTCACGCTTTGGTGGACAGTTTGGTGGTTCGACTGGGAATCATATTCAAAAACGCATGGTACCAAATAACTCTCAAGATAAGGTTCCTTCATTGGTCCACGAAATGGTTTCTAGGAAAACTTCATAACCGCGAAAGTAACACGCGAGTCTCCAGAGTAATAGTGATAGAAGGGGGTATAACAATCGGTAATCATGGTAGGGAGTTCAAAATTGTTGCAAACGTCAAAGGTGAGACATAGAAGGGTAGTTGTCAATATTTGAATGTTCAATCAACCAATTCCTTGTTAGAATAAAATCGAAGTTAACTATCCCAAGAAAGACGGATCACAATTCGAATCTTTATCATTCAAAGTGAGGGGAAAAACTTTTTTTTATACATGTGGTTACACACCACAAGACCTCTCATAGGAATAGAGATGGGTGAAACGAAATCAAATAGTGTCGGAAGAATCATAGATTCTTATCAAAAGCAAGAGACAAAAACAAAACATATCAAGTACGTCATCGTTAAGGGGGTTCTCAGAGTGACCGAAGAGATATCAAGATGATTGACGAAAGGATTAAAGGTCGGAGTTAAATCTGAGGATAAGGATCGAATAGTGTCAGGTAATTATTGTGCTATTCTTAATGCCTCCAAGTTAATAGGTTCAAATCTTAGGTGGTGCAAAGTATAAGCTTTCTATTTCCAAAAGTGATATCAGATATCAACAGGATCTAACCAATAGTGATAATTGTCAGGATTCTCATAGGAGTAATAATGGATCACTCAGAACTGAGTAGTATCAGATACTACACTTCATATCCGACATGAGTAATGAATTCGTAGACTGTGTCAAACACATTATGGTTAACTGACCATCTGGATGGTCGGAAAGGTATCAAATCATTTATCAAACAAATCGGAAATGTTGATTCAAAATCAGGAAGTGAAACTTAAATGGTGCAAGGTATCCATGTAGTTCTCGAGGGATTTCAAACTTACTTGGTTACTAAACTTAGGTTGCAAGCTTTCTAGCTTCTGAAACAAAAGTTCTTATAAGGCTTAGCTAAAGGCAAAGGCACGAATCAAAGTAATGCGGAAGCAATGATACTTAAATAAATACCTTATAGTCTACCCATTCCTCACCGGTCAAAACTTACGTTCCTATTGGGAAATCTTAAAGCAAATTTTCAAAGGTTGTCTTACGAGCGCCTACAGGGAAAAACTTAGTGGTCCTACTTACATAGGTCAAGGGTAAATGTATTACGAGTCGCAGCCTGTAGTCTCTGATACCATAAATTGTAACACCCCAACCCAACAAGGGTAAATATATCACAACAATGGATTCATATCAGAACAAAACCAAGCATACATTTTCATTAATACAAAAATCTCAAAGGATAACAACTGAAATACTAAATCTACTGGTTTACAAATGAAAACTTCCAAAACATTATGTCTAAAGTATATTATCTTCTATTCAACTCTAATCCAGAATAGCTATCCAATCTTCTAAGTCCAAAGGTACACTCTTCACTCATTTCCAGCTTCCTACTAAAACCTGCCGCAGGAAAAGAAAATGCGGCTGAGCTACGAGAGCTCAGTGAACAGATATAACAGTAACAAAACAATAACAGGTAGCAGTGCAAAGGAAATCAGGAATACAGGTCATACCGATAACTCAGGTGTAGGAATGAGATGTCAGGAATAAACAAGCAATAAGATTAAGGAAAAGGAAAAAGAACAAGTAATAAGGAAATTCATAAGGTTCATAAGATAAAGAAAACAGAAATCTATCACGAGCCCAGATAATAGATAATATCATAACAGTGTAACCCTAAGTAATCTTGAGGGGATGCCTCTCAAGTAATAGATAATATGAGGGGTGTCCTCATGTATCAATGGAGTGATCAGCTCCCAGATAACGTGAAAGACGTGTATCGCACACACCATCAGTCACCAGATAGATATAACAATTAACAAATAACAATAATCAGATAACAGGTCAAATCTAGGATGCATCCATTCGCCCCAGGAGGCCAAATTCTTCTCCTACAATTATACAGGGACGGAACAGGTCATCACTCTCCTGCCCTAGAGTCATGTCAGAGGTGCATCAATGACATGGACATGAAACCCTCATGCCTAGTGATTGGCTCGGATATCAAACTGTAGGTCAAAGGTCAGATGTACTATCAAAATAATCAAAAGTCATATCCTAAGGGTACATGGCAAAGGTTCATGTCAAATAGTTCGGAAATTAGATATCAAAGGTTCAAATTAGAATTTATCAGATTAAGTTTTATATCAAAGTTTAAGTTCAGATTAAGAGGACTATATCGAATGGTTCAAAAGAGTATGACAAAGGTTTATAATCAAAGTTTCATAGCAGCAGTTTATTTAAAAAGGTTTCTATTAAAAGTCCATTTAAAACAATCCTTCAAAAATGGTTTTCATAATAACTGATCTTACAAAATAGTTTTCATAAAAATGGTATTCCAAAACTTTTAGTAACTTCCATTAAAAGCGGTATCGCTTCTTTTTAAAATAGCTTTTCTCAACAGTTTCATATGTAGTTTAAGAATGGTTCAAAATCAATTAGGTTCAAATAAGGATTTAACAGATTAAGGTTTATATCAAAAATCAAATCAAGTTTTACAACAAGTATATCAGATTAAGGTTCAAAACAAGGTTCACAGATCAGGGTTCAGGACAAGAGATCAAAACAACAAGGTTCATGAAAGGCTCACTAAACAAAAGATCACATGGAAGGTTTACAAAGCAGGAGATCACATGAAAGGTTCACAAATAGCAGGGAACATAGCAATGGTATAGGGAATCCTAATAAGGACAAATGAGAACTGAAGGAAAAGGGAAATGAAAACGCTTACTGAAAGAGGGCAGAATATCTGTACCTTATTACGAATGCAAGAACACAAAGATAAAAGCTGACAAAGATTAGATTACTCCTTCCTCAAACCTAAGGAATAGAAGACAGAAGTTCAAAGGGTTTTTAGTTATCTTTCCATTTTAAGTAAGTTTTCCTTTTTAGCAGGTTTTCATAATTAGCAGATTTCTATTATTAGTAAGTTAATAAAATCACAGATTAGGTTAAGTCATTATTTAAGGATTATTATGGAATTAAGGTATATTTTATCAAGTTACAAAAGTTTAAGGGTAATTATGACAAGTTTACATAGTTTAGGGTTTTAATTGTAAATTCATTAGATTCAAAGGTTTAACATGAAAATACTTTGAGTTACTGATTTAATACACACTTTATTCAGAATGACATTTTAATCTTTTAAGTTTCACAATTTACAGTTTATACCCCTTAGTTATATAATTTACAAAACAAACCCTGCATTTACATAATTCATGTTTTAATCCCTATAATATTCATATTTACCAAACAAGTACCTTATTTTACAAAGTTACAGAACATGGCCTCAGAATTACATGTAGTATGAATTAGACCCCTCAGAATAAAGTAATTACACAATTGGTCCCTTAACTTTACAAAACTTACAATTTAAATCATAATTTATTTAGAATTACATGTCAAGCCCATAATTACTCAAATTTACACATTACACCCTTAATGAAATTATTTACTCAGAATAACTTCAGATTCCCACAATTTACACTTTAGTCCCTCTATTTTAATTATTTACAATTCGTACCTTGTAAATACAATTAATTCATTTTCTTGCAATATTTACACCTAGGACCCTCAAGTTATATTTTTCCCACATTCCTACTGACTTATATGACATTAAAAAAATATCCTATAAGTTTCAAAGTTGGCAAAACACACCCTTCTAGTTTAAAAACTCAATCGTATATACTTTTATGTTGCAAAACCAAACCCTAACTTTAACCAATCATTAAACCATAATGACACAATCATTAAATGCATTTATTAATCAGATCCAAACCACAAAACCCTAACCCTAATATGATTTAGGGTTTCTTCTTATTTTTCTTTATTTTATATATAATCCGATTATAACAACAATTCATGATAAATTATTATGAGCTTCTACAAATCACATGGATATTTTTCTAGGCTTATATTATCATCATAAAACATGTAAAAATTATGGTTACACTCCAAAAAATTCGTATAGCAATATTTGGAAATTAAGTGTATTTTATCCCTTTAATTTTCGTACGCATGATTAAGCTTGCATGATTCATTTTTATCATTTTTACTGAGTTATATTCTACCTAAGGATCATTAGAAAAATGCTAGATTAATATTAGAATGTAAGAATTAGTCGTGTTAATTATACCTCTCGTACGCAAGGAATCGAACAAAACAAATGCACCACGATCGAACGAAGGCTTCAATACTCCAACTCTTATTTTTCGTGGCTCTCTTATACTTCAAAGAACTCCAGAAAAATGCTTGCTTAGGTCCAGAAGATCGTATGAAGGTTTGGTCGAATTATTTGTGTGTCGATCTAGGGTTTTCGGCAATTAGGGTTTATAAAATAATTTGATTTGCATATATCTTTAACAAACCGACCTAGGGGGGGCATATACTCAGAATTTTCGGCCTAAGAGTTGGAAAAATATTAGGATAGTGATTTGATATATTTTCCTATTTTATTTTACACTTATCCTATATTTAAAAGATTTTATAAATATAATTAAATTAATTTATTGTTTTCGGAATATATACATATGTATATGTGAATTTGTAATTTTTGGACATTCACAAATAATATAATGTTGTCCCAGGAATTAATTCGTTTCATATATAGTTCGTTTTCAGAAGTTTGGAATCGTTTCAGAATTTTATAAGTGATTTTATTATGTTTTATGATTTCAGGGGCAATTTGGTAATCTTACAGGTTATCTGAATTTCAGGTATTACATCAAGGGCTTATTTTATCTGGGTCATGGTAATACCTTTGTCATTCCTGAGAAACTCAATACCAAGGTAGTAATTGAGTTCTCCCAAATCCTTGATGCTGAACTTGTTATCCAGTTCTTGTTTGAAGTATGAGATGAGTTTGTTGTTGTTGCCAGTTAAGAGAATATCATCAACATAAATGACTAGAGCTAGAAAGTCTGCTCCTTTGTTGTAGATTAGAAGTGAAGTGTCCGCATAACTTTGCTTGAAGCCCAAGGTGATCAAGAAAGAAGTGAGCTTGGTATGCCATTGTCTGTTAGCTTGTTTCAAACCATAGAGGGACTTCTTGAGTTTGTACACAGGATTAGAAATAGAGGATGGTGCCTTGTAACCTTGTGGTAGACACATGTAAACTTCCTCATGTAAATCTCCATGTAAGAAAGCATTGTTGATGTCGAGTTGAGCTATTTGCCAATTGTGATGCACTGCTATGGCTAGAAAAATTCTAACTGTGACCATTTTTGAAACTGGAGAAAATGTTTCAGTATAATCAATGCCTTCTTTTTGAGTAAATCCCTTTGCCACAAGTCTGGCCTTGAATTTGTCAACTGTTCCATCAGCTTTGCATTTGATTCTGAATACCCATTTGCAGTCAATTGGAGATTTGTTTGATGGCAGAGTGACCACCTCCCATGTTCCATTAGCTTCCAGTGCCTGCAGTTCTATAGACATAGCATCTATCCACCTAGTATCTTTTACAGATTGGGTATATGACTTTGGTTCCACAATGTTATTAATGGTGTTAATGAGGTGTCTTTTGGTTAGAGAGCAAATGTTATTATAATTTATGTATTTTGAGTGATGAAATTTGATGGTGGATTGAACAGTGTGTTTGGTTTTGGGTAATTTGTAATGGTAATCTTTGTATTTGAGTGGTATGGTGGGTTGTCTTGTGGATGTTCTTGGTGGTGGTATGCTTTGAGGCTGTTCAATGTGATCAGTGTGTATTGGTGGAGGTGATGGTGGTTCTTCTTCAATGTGTGTGGTTGGGGTGTTCTCAGTTAGTATAGGTGGCCCAGTTAGTATAGGTTCTGGTGTAGGTGAGGTTGTTGGTGTTGGTATAAGTACTGGTGGTGTTGGTGTAGGTACTGGTGGTGTTAGTGTAGGTACTGGTGGTGTTGGTATAGGTACTGGTGGTGTAGTTAATGGAGGATAGAAATCAGATGGTGTGACTGTTATGGTTGGGGTTGATGTTGGTGAGGTTTTGAATGGTTGTTGATGGAAAGGAAAAATTGATTCATTGAATTGAACATGTCTGCTTACAAAGGTTTTGTGTGTATGAAGGTTGTACAAAAGATAGCCTTTTTGTGTTGTGGGATAACCAAGCAAGATTGATGGTGTGGATCTAGGAGCAAATTTGTCAGGGGTGTGAGCATGTACATAGGCTTGGCATCCAATTATCCTGAGGTGTGAAAGTGATGGTGTTGTGTTGTGAATGAGTTCATATGGAGTTTTGTTTTGAAAAGGTTTTGATGCTAGTCTGTTTATAATGTAAGTAGCTGCCAAAATGCAATACCCCCAAAAATGAATTGGAAAGTTTGCCTGAAATCTTATAGCCCTAGCTACTTCAAGTAAGTGTTTGTGTTTTCTTTCTACCTTTTCATTTTGTTGTGGGGTATATGGGCATGTTGTTTGATGAATGATGCCCTCTTGGTGGAAAAACTGGGTTAGGGATTGATTTACAAATTGTGACCCATTGTCACTTCTTATAGTTTTGATTTTGGTACTGAAGTGAGTTTTGACAAATGAATGAAGCATTTTTATGTGAGAGATGGTGTGATGTTTTGTGGGCATTAGATATGTCCATGTAGCTCTTGAATGATCATCAACAATGGTTAAGAAATATTTACATTTGCTCACAGTGACAAGTTTATATGGACCCCATACATTCACATGAATCAAATCAAATAAATTTGTAGCATGAGAATCACTATTTTCAAATGAAGAAGCATGTTGTTTAGCTAAAGGGCAAATTGTACAAGAGTTTGATGGTATTTTACAAGGTACAGTAATTGATTTTATTTGTTGTAGGGTGGAGTAAGCAGAATGTCCAAGCCTTGCATGCCAGAGGTGGTGGTTGTTGCTGCTGACTGAGAGTGTGGGGGATTGAGGTGATGGTTGCTCTTGTTTGATGATGTATAGACCATTACAAAGGTTTCCATGTGCAATCCTCTTGTGTTGGTCTTGAAAGTAACAGTTGAATGGTGTAAATAGGACAGATAAGGGTAAGTGTGAGCCAAGTTTACTAACTGAGAGCAGGTTATATGAAAATGATGGTATGTATAATACATCATGTAGGGTGATATGGTCATTAATGTAGACTGATCCAATTTGTCTAACTTGTGTGTGTTGGCCATTTGGGAGAGTAACATAAATGGGGTGTTTGCATAGTCTAATGTTGTGCATGGAGGTTAGGGTTATGCAAATGTGATCTGTGGCACCACTGTCAACAACCCAAAGATGCATCTGATTAAGCATGATAGAACCAACTAGTCTATGGGTACTGCAAGTAATATGAGTGATTTTGAGTTTAGGTATACCTGTTGTGCCAAACTCAGTTGTCTCTTTGTTTTGCTGCATAAGCATCATCATTTGACTGAGTTGGTTCTGCAGTTTGTCCATCCTAGCATTCATTGTTGCATCATTTTGACCCATTCCATTTGACCCATCTGAGTTGACCTCTTGCCCAACTGTCATGTTCACAAACCTATTCACTGAGTTTGTTCTTCCTTGTTTGTTCTTCCTTGTTGGATTGGTGGCTTATACTTCCCATGCAGTGGGTGACCTATTGGATACCCAACCAATTGATAGCATTCTTCCTTGAGATGTCCTTCCTTGTTACAATTTCCACAAATGACCCCTTTTCTAAAATTGCTCCTTCTTGGTGGGTTCTTTTGACTGTTGATTCTTGTGGATGACTCACCAGTATTGAAATTCCTTCCAAATCTTGTGTTGTTGTTATAAGTGTTTCTTGAGTTGTTGGTGTGAGATGAAAGTGCAACTGAGGGTGTGGTTTTGAGTCCATTTCCTTCCCTTTGTTTCTCTTCTTGTCTGATCATACTATAGGCCTTAGCAACAGTAGGCATGGGATTCATGAGAAGGATTTGACCTCTGACATTTGCATAGCACTCATCCAAACCCATAAGAAACTGTATCAATCTTTTCCTTTGATCCCTTTCACTGTTTGATCTTTCATTTTCACAAGTACATTCACAAACACAAAGATATGGAGCTTCAAGTGAGTCAAATTCATCCCAAAATCCTTTCAACTTATGGTAGTAGATTTCAATATCCACATTATCTTGTTTCAATTGCACAATGTCATTGGTGATTTGGTAGATTCTGTGGCCATCCAATTGAGAGTAGTGTTCTTGCAATTCCTCCCAAAGATCATGAGCAGAGTTGACAAAACTGAGTGAATTGCTTATCTTCTCATCAAGAGTGTTCAAGATCCATGATATGATCATATCGTTTGTTCTTTCCCAGAGTGCTCTCAGATGTGAATTGACACCAGGCTCTTCAAACTCACCAGTAACAATCTTGAGTTTGTTCTTCGCATTTAGAGCAATAACCATGGATCTTTTCCAAGAAGCATAGTTATCTGATCCAGTGAGTTTCTTGGAGATGAGGATTAAGCCTGGGTGATCATTTTGATGTAGGAATAGAGGGTGGGTTGAAGTTGATTTCATCATTTTGAGAGGTTTGTGAGGTTCCCGCCATTTTTGAGTTTTGAAAAATCGGTGATAATTTTGATTGATTTGATAGGATTTTGTGTTGTTTGATGGTGATGTGATGTGTTAATGGTGATTAGGAAGTATTTGTGGTTGAAATGATGGTTGTTTGACAGTTATGGTGGTTTTAGTGGTGGTCAAAGTTTGTTAGGGCGGTCAAAGTTTGTTGAGATGATCAGAGTTAGTTATTTGGTGGTGGTTAGTCCACCGGAGAGCTGGTGATGCTCTGATACCATATTGAGATTGAGAGAAAAGTGAAAATGATTATTATTGAAGTTGAAAAACTTATGGTCAAATGACCATTTACAGAGTATTTATACAACATTGTAACAGACTATGCTAACTACATTGTTGCTGCTAAGCTAACTACATTCCTGCTGCTAAGCTAACTACATTGCTGCTGCTAAGCTAACTACATTGCTGCTGCTACTAACTACATTCTGCTGCTACATTACAACTATGTTGCTGCTACTTTCTTCAGACACTTGGAGTGATGTATGTAGTTTGTAGAGACTGCATTGACCTTATGTCCATTAGTGTCTTTGCCTCTAAAGCTTAAGAAGACATCATACTTGAAGCTGTTTTGAATCAATGAACCAGAAGTGGACGCCATTAAAGTTATAACTGAAAAAAGTAGAATATTAAGCTGATCACAAAGAAACTTGGATGAAATGAATAAGCCTAAAGAGGTTATACTAAAAAGGTAGTGTTACCAAAACTTTAACAAATATATAACGGACAATTATTCTACATGTATTATTGCCATCGACATATATAAATGTCATATATCCATAAAACTTTCACTAAGTAGTTAAGAATGGAACATAGCGTGTATATTGATATCAGCTATACTACTAGATAATTTTATGAACTCAGTTTGACATTATAAAACCCCGTCGGTATGTTTCCATTAAAGTCTTGATCTAAGAAAATTTTGTTATGTATAGGTTTGATTGAGGAATATGATTCTCCAACAAAGTTGCTGGAAGATAAATCGTCTTCGTTTGCAAAGCTTGTTGCTGAGTATAGTATGAGATCGAGTTCCAGTTTTGAAAACTTAGCAGCGACAAAATAATTTGAGTGAAAAAATTGGTGCTTGATGATCTGATCTCGGTTAATGCTCGAAAATGCATGTAGACATCAGAAGCTATATGTTTCCACTGTTTTCTAGATTTTTGTTTCGGGCAAGATTAATTAAATAGTTTCTTCTTGTAACTTGTTTAAAATTTAGCAATGTACTTAAAAATTAAAGATAATTATCAATAGAGTTTTGAATCTTATAATAAACGGATCCTTCTTTCAGTATCATATATATCATTTCCTTTTAGGTGAAACTATGCAAAATTACAATCAATACAATTTCTTTGATGTACAAGAACTAACCCATGTTTGCTAAATGGTTTGTACAAGGTTGGGGGCTTTGCTCGATGTAATGTCGAAACTAATAGCCATTTTACACTGAGGCTGAATTGCTGATACACTTCTCTTACTGATGACAAGAATCCTTGAATATATTGAAAAATAAGCATTTTAACTTCTGAATCTGCTTATATTAGATGAAAGTCAATAAAAATGAGTAATCGACTCAAAAGTCATATATTTTAATGCTTAATGATTTCATCCAAATGTTAAATATATTTATGCAAACAAAACTTGATTGCGATATTACATTACTCGTAAAAACCTTCCTGGATTTAACTATGACGTTCACCAATATAATCATTAACCACACAGTAAACATCGGGTAACTTCTCAAGATGTAAACATGACTTAAGTTTGAGAGATTATACTACCTTGTTTTAACTGTAAACATCTTGTATTGAAGACTTGAGTCATCAATCCCACCTCCTTGTACTTTAATTTCAAGGCCTGCGTGATGAGGGCATGATAAAACAAACAAAGAAGTGTTAAGATGTGCAAAATCTAGTAAGCAAAAAGCATAAAGTATAAACCAATTAAACACAATCTACCAACACATTTATCTATTGACTTTTAACTCTTTTAATTAATGTTATTTTTAAAACATCCCTGGTTCGGCTAGCCAATACATGTTATTATACATATTGTACGAACTAATAAAACACAGAAAACTTCATACAATTTATATGCAAACAAGTTGATGGTACATATGGTTTTGAAACTGACCGGACCAACGGGGAATGGTTTGGCTAGCCAATAAAAATTGTCTGAAAAAGAACCAGAGATGACCGGTCGGAACCGGTAAAAACGGGTGAACCGGGCCGGACCGGGATCATTTTCTTCTTATTTTTCTCCGGTTAATCAACTCGTCATTGTTATTTTGTTGGTACCGGGACTTAGTCACAGGGTACCCACAGCCACAACGCGCGGGTACCCTTCTAGTTATTCTTACATGAAGATAAATGAAAAATAAAAAGGCAAACAAGACAAAACCACCTCATTGGTTCACAAATGAATTAAAAGTATTCTGGTTAAAGTAATTGGACAAAACTCAGTTATATGAATTTATACAACCAAATTAGTTTCTTAACAGATGTTCGTAACTTTATCACCTTTGTGTGCTCATTGTTTCCCATTCATGGAAACTCCGCGCTGAAGGAGATTAATCAAACATTAGGATGGATAGCAACACATGTATTAATTTAAAATTGGAAATGAAGTGAACATAAACCAAAGAAAGTACCTGTTATAAATTTATCATACTTATTTGTGACTTGGCTTCTGAAAGTATTGGTTGAAGCATGATAAAAGAAGACTCTTGGTTTTGTTCACTTCTCTATGTAGCTGAAGGATACATATGTCGATGTTTGTATCATGGATATAATACCATACGACTGAAGCTGCCATGTAAACCCAACAATAGGCAGACCTTCCAGCTGAAAAATGCTTTGTGGAAAATGACTTATGCCCGTACCTTCTATATTTAGCTCTACTAACTGTATTAAACTTCCAATTTCCTCAGGCAGCTTTTCAACTAGAAAACAGTAGGGGAGATGGAAATATTTCAGACTTTTCATCTGACAGATGCTGTTTGGAATATCTCGTAAAACTATACACTATGTTAGGTCTAGTTCCTCTAAACACTGTAATCGGCCAAGATCCTTCGGTAATTTCTCAAGATGCCAACAAGATTTGATTTTAAAAGATTTGAGATGTTTCAACTTACAAAGGCTATCTGGAAGACGGGTTATGCCTGTACCTTCTATGTTTAACTCTTTCAAACCTTCTAAGCATCCAATATCCTCAGGCAGTTCAACAACTCGAATACAACCGCGGAGATCAAAACTGTTTATACATTTCATCTTACAAATGCTGTTTGGAATATCTCGTAAATGGTTACAATCCGTTATGATTAGCGTCTCTAAAGATTTTATTCGGCCAAGATCATCTGGTAACTTCTCAAGATGCAAACATGATTTAAGTTCGAGAGATTTGAGATGTTTCAACTTACAAATGCTATCTCGAAGATTTCTCATATTTGTAGATGAAAAAACTAGCTCCTCTAGACATTCTAACTGGTCAAGGTCCCGGGGTACCTCTGGAATACTGCCTTCAAGTGTAAGCTTTCTTAAACTTCGTAAACTACAAATACTTCTTGAAAATTTCTCAAGGTTTGTACAAGCACATAGACCCATCGAAATAAGCATTTCAAGATTTCCGAACGATGAAGCTGGATCTTCTTTATAATAACATGAAAACTTTAACTTTGGAAATTTATTGTCGGAGTGCAATGAACAAACATTTGTGGGCTCCGCAATCAGATGTAACTCAGATAAAGAACCAACGTCATGTGAATCAAGCTGTTTGTCAATCAAAAAAGACTTAAAACTGTGGACAAAGTTTAATGCTTTAATGCTTTATTATTATAAGACAATTATGTTTGTTTTTAGTTTATTTAAGTATGGGTCATAGTGGGCTAAATCGTGTGGGTTGAAACTCTTAACCCAAACAGCCCGTTTAGTAGTTAGTTAAAGATATGACAGTTATTAGTTTGACAGTTATATGATTGTCAGTTATTTGTTAAACGACACAATGGTTGACTTAACAAGTCATGTCGTTTCAACAACTATATAAATGTAATAGGATCGAGTCTAAAAGAACAAGTCTCATATTATATTAATCTAGTTTATATTTACTTTGTCTCAACTTCAAACACAAACACAATCACAAACAGATACACAAACATGGTTCTATCAAAACGTTTCTTAGAACCTAATTGGCTTTGCAAACGACCTGTGACAAGAAACCAACAGTGGTATCAGAGCCCATGTTCTGATCCCTGGAGAAGCCAATTATACAAGGATACACCATATGTCCCAAACAGACACTATTTACGAAGAGAAAAATACCAAACAACCCAAAAGTGGCCTAGACACAAGAAGTACATCTCACCCGAAGGAAAACAGTTACTAAGGAAGAAAATGGAAGAAGTTGTGTCCTACAACTCCTCAAAAACAAAACACCATGAGTCTGGCAGTTATAAAACAATAGGAGAAACAAGCAGTTTTTCAAAAAAACAAAGGAAGGCTCGTTGCTATATCTGCAGACAAAGGGGGCATTTCTTTTGGATGTGCACAAATAAGGAAGATAAAGACAACACACTAGAGATGGAATCAAGTGCAGTGAACACCACACCAATAGAACCACCAAACTGTGAGGCAGTTTTCAAATATGAACCAGAAACTGTTCATGTCACAACAGATTACATGGTTCAGGGTTCAGACTCAGGCAATTGGGATGAGATATGGTATGTCAGCACTGCATACAAGAAACACATGACACCCATGAAGAGGCTATTCAAAAGATTGATGCAGAGATTTCAAGTGGAAGGAACAGAAGAGAAAGAGAAGAAGTTTATAGTCTCATATGGTGTAGGAGAAGTGGTTGTGGACACAGACAGAGGAAGATTAATGGTACCTAATGTGGTTTATACCCCAGAAATCACATTGAATGTTCTCAGTATGGAGCAATTGAAAGAGCAGGGTTACTTTGTGAGTTGTGATGGCAATAGATGCAAGATATGGTATATGTTTGATCACATGTATGATGAAACTATTGATAGGAACAACACCATTGTAGGGGAAAGTGAAAACAGCATGGTTGAGAGTCACAACAAGTTTTTGGATGATTATTTCAAATCTATAGACCCTGGTGATGAATGCTCGTTGGTGAGAGGCATGGAGGAACTGAGAATGGACAAGGAGATTGATCATGATTATGTAGACTCTGAATACATAAGCATGAATGGGACTTTGTATTTCATAAAGGTAAACACTTTTCGCAGATTCATAGCATTCCTTGATTTAATTGGAATAGATAAGTTAGTATATGGAAACTGGGAAGTGTTGAAAGGAAAGTTTATAGAGATGATCGAATGGTTCTATTTAGAATACTTAGGGCAGGAAGTATTGGGTGAATTACCACCAACTATAGGGGTAATTAAGATTGATTTATTGGCTTTATACAAATTTGTTGATGCACTGGGTGGATACTTAAATGTATCATTGAATGGAAACTGGCATCAATTGGCAAAGATACTTGGACTAGCATATGAACATCAGGATAGTGTGAAAGAATTGTACAAGGAGTACATTGGCATGATGAAATTGTACTATGATGAGGCAAAAAGGGTGCAGGGTGAACCAGAGGGAATGGCTAGCATGAGTGAAATGGAGCCACAGAATGTTGCAAGGGTGATTGCACATGGTGCACAGGGAAATGCACAGGTTGAAGCACTTGAAGCCCAAGTACAAGAAATGCAGGAAGGATCTCCCAGAAAGAGATGCAAAAGAATGGAAGATGTTATGCAGACAAGAGAAGTGAACAAGGGAAGCAAATTTGAAGAAAGCACAAGCAGTAGTGATGATTTCATCATCATTACTTGAAGAATGGACCAGAAGATCATGGAAGCAGCATTCAAGCATTAGGAAGGAGAATGTGGACAAAGTTTAATGCTTTAATGCTTTATTATTATAAGACAATTATGTTTGTTTTTAGTTTATTTAAGTATGGGTCATAGTGGGCTAAATCGTGTGGGTTGAAACTCTTAACCCAAACAGCCCGTTTAGTAGTTAGTTAAAGATATGACAGTTATTAGTTTGATAGTTATATGATTGTCAGTTATTTGTTAAACGACACAATGGTTGACTTATCAAGTCATGTCGTTTCAACAACTATATAATGTAATAGGATCGAGTCTAAAAGAACAAGTCTCATTTTATATTAATCTAGTTTATGTTTACTTTGTCTCAACTTCAAACACAAACACAATCACAACAGATACACAACATGGTTCTGTCAAAACGTTTCTTAGAATCTAATTGGCTTTGCAAACGACATGTGAAAAGATACCAACAAAAACTCCCACAACCACTTAAGTCTAAGAAGGCAAGATTTCTCAGACATCCAACGGGAGCCTTAGTTTCTACCAAATCATAACAGTTTTCAAGATTTAACCGTTTGAGATTTGGAGTGAGCCCAAGGTCAAGGGTCCTCAACTTTGAATGACTAAGGTTGAGCTCTTCGAGCTTTAGACTTTCAACGGGCATTTGAAATTCTACCAAATCATCACTCTCTTCCAGTGTAAGCCTCTTAAGATTCGGAGTACTCCCGAGGTAAAGGGTCTTCAACTTTGAATGACTGATGTTGACCTCTTCGAGCTTTGGACTTTCAGCAGGCATTTGAAGTTCTACCAAATCATCACTCTTTTCCAGTGTAAGCCTCTTAAGATTCGGAGTACTCCCGAGGTAAAGGGTCTTCAACTTTGAATGACTGATGTTGACCTCTTCGAGCTTTGGACTTTCAGCAGGCATTTGAAGTTCTACGAAATCCCCACAATTGTAAATAGTCAACTTCTCAAGATTTGGAGCCACCCTAAGGTCAAAGGTCTGTAAGTTTGGACACCAATAGAAGGTGACGGACCTGAGCTTATGAAGAACCTAACATAAGTAGAAAAAACAATTAATATTGGTGCAATTACAAACCAATAGATATATAGGATCATAATGAATCATGAATAACAACAAATCAACCATTATTCTACCTTTCCTTCTCCGTCTTCCCAAAGTTGAACAATATTACTCTCGTACATATCAAGTCCAACAAGATATTTTCCTTGAAATGTATTCGGTAAACTCGAAAAAGGAAATCCATCCCAACTCATAAATCGTAAGGAATTTGGAAGGTATTCGCTAACTTTATCAAATTGAACAATATTGCTCTCAAAATAATACTTTAAGGTATTTATGTAAATAAATCTAAGATCCTTCATTTTTGCTAGACCTTTTACTGCAATTTCAGCATTGAAACCCGGTGAATCATCGTATAGACATTTTGTTGCTTGGGTACCCTGAAATCGAAAGAATAAAACACTTTAATTTTTGTTGGAACCCTAAATTTCAAAACGCCCAAAATCACTGAAATAACGCATATTGAATGATAATTCAATTCGAATTAATGAATTTTTCAATGATTATTAGAAGGAGAAAGTGATTTTGGGGAAAAATTTATAATACCTAAAAAGACAATAATATCCTTTTATTAAACGGTCAAACAAAGTCAAACTAATGGAGTTAAAAAATTTGGACCGAACCCGCATCGGATGTTTCATTTTAGACCAAACACGAGACATCTCAAACTATTGGACCAAAAATGAAATACCCGAAAGTGACCAAAAATGTTGCTAACTCTCAGTTTTATTAAATCATACTAACTTGATTCTTACCAGGTCATTAGTGAATATATACTCAATTTCCTCATTAACCCACAATCGGCTATGTCTTTGAGGTTCATCGGGATGTGACCGACGGACAATATTCCTTCCCATCTCTTCTAAATGGTCATGCATCCCCAATCGCCCATCTTCATTATAAGTTATAAGAGATTTCTGCAGAAGAACTCTTAAACCATATATACCAAAAAATCCACGGCTTTCAAGCACTCTAATTGCATCTTCTTTGTCCCAACCTTTTAGTATGCATGCAACATCCAAAAATATTTGTCTGCAATCCTCCTCCAGACCATTATAGCTTATTTCCAATACTTCCATAGTATCCTTAAGTGGAATTGTTTCTAGTCTTTTTATGGCATTTTTCCATTCAGACTCATCTAAATCACGAAGATGTGAACCCATAACTTTGATCGTTAAGGGAAGACCATCAGCATATTGTAAAATTTTTCCTGATAACTCTTCATACCCTTGAATCGGATTCTCTCTTCCAAACGCACACCTACTGAAGAGGCAATCCGCTTCCGCCTGAGATAACAAAGTCACATTATGAATCAATCCTACTTTGTGGGCTGCGAGTACTTGCTTATCTCTTGTTGTAATAATAATTCTACTTCCCGGCTTAAACCAATTACAGTTACCGGCTAACGCCTCAAGCTGGTCTTTATGATTGACGTCATCAAGAACAACAAGTACTTTTCTACCACCCATCGCTTTTTTCATCTTGTTTTTCCCGTCAAGAACACCACTTACGGTGACGCCTTGATCATTGGAAATATCTGAAAGTACTTGTTTCTGCAATGACTTTAAACCAGACAAAGATGTTGATTCTTCCCTTACATTTTCAACAAAGCTTTTACCTTCAAACTGAAAGGATATTTGATCAAAAACAGCCTTGGCTAAAGTTGTCTTCCCCGCACCACCCATCCCCCATATCCCTAGCATGCAAACATCATCAACATTAATTTCTAAAGATGAAACCACATCCCTTATCCGTGTCCCCATGCCTACCAACTCTTCATCTAAAATGAAGTCAATGGAATGCAAATCTCGTGAAATGTCTTGAACAAATTTTTGTATGAATTTAGCTTCATTCCTGTATGTTAAAGATATATACAATTAGCTGTTTTGAAATTCTCGGATGAAAAGAATACTTAATTTCAGATTTATATCTATCACATAACTCACCCCAAAAAGAAACTAATGAAATTATATTGCAGATATATTAAGGAAGGAATTACCCATCAAGCATATCCTCCAATACCAAGCCAGCCAGACCTGCTGCTTCTTCCATAGCCTTTCTCCATTTTCCAGCAGCCTCCTTCTTTTTGTTTTCGGCAAAGGCATATTTTACTGCCCCAATTTGTTTCCGGATTTCAGTGGGCTGCACATCATAGAAGATTGGGTAAGCAGTATGCTCGGTCATCTTCTGGCATTCCATAATTTTAACCAGCTCATCCAAGCACCAAGATGAAGAAGCATAGTTCTTAGAGAAAACAATAATATAACATCTCGAGTCTTCAATAGACTTGATGAGTTGCTCATTGATCCTTTTCCCTTTCTCGATATTCTCGTCGTCCTTGTAAGTGACAACGCCTTTCTGCTTAAGAGCGTAATAAAGATGATCAACAAAGTTCTTACGGGTGTCCTCACCCCTAAAACTCAGAAACACGTCATACTTGAAGTTATTTTGAATGGAAGAAGATGAAGTAGACGCCATTCTAGTTGTTATCTAAGGATCTGTTGTTTAAGAGAATTATCTTAACTAATTGCAAAGAAACTTGGGTAAGATGATTAATTGTATATTGAGAAGACAAAGACTCAATAACATAAGGCTAAAGAGGTTATACTAATAATTAAGGTAGTGTTATCAGAACTTTGTATTAATATTCTCACAGATTGATCAATTTGTTCATTTTTTGGAGGCTAAGCTGATTACATTACAACGAAATATACCCATTATTTTATATTATGGATGTTGCTACGAAGGATCAATGGTGAATGTGAACGTGATCTTTTTGTGTGGAAAAACTTTGGAATGAGATGGGGTCACAAAAAACATTTTGTCTAAACAAACATAGAAAAAGGACCATAAGAATGCTTTTTTATCTAGGCTTGTTTTATTTAATCATTCACCTTCCTAAATATTTTAATAATTAGTTATTTAAAAATTTCCATATACACAATCAATTACCCGACAATGATATGTATTATTGCCATCGACATATATAAATGTCATATATGCACAAAACTTTCACTAAGTAAGTTAAGAATGGAATATAGCGTGTATATTGATATCAGCTATACTACTAGATAATAACCTGAACTCTATGAGAGGTATGAGAATGTTAACTCTATTATAATTGTATTGCTGTACAATGGAGCCTTATATAGGCAGATTACATCATGGAAAGAGAGAGATTACAGGAGCTAAATTAGGCTAAAGAATATTGACAATAATATACATTCTATACATATGTTTTGACTAGGTATTCAAGCCTTGATTATCGCCTTGATTATCGCATTGCCTTATACGCCCCCGCAAGATGGAGGATCCGTCGGAGACACCAATCTTGGAGCGATTTTGCAGAAATGGTGTCCGTGACAGTGGTTTTGTTAACATATCAGCAAGTTGATCTTTCGAGTTGATGTGAAGTACACGAAGAAGCCCACTTGTAACCTGTTCTCGAACAAAGTGGTAGTCAAGTGCCACATGCTTCATGCGGGAGTGATAGATAGGATTGGCACAAAGATATGTGGTTCCGGTGTTGTCACAGAAGAGGATCGGCGGCTTAGTTGTAGTGATGCCGAGTTCTTGCAAGAGGTGTTTGAGCCAGGTTAGTTCAGCTGATGCATTGGCTAGCGCTTTGTACTCAGCTTCAGTGGATGATCTAGAAACCGACTTTTGGCGGGCAGATTTCCATGAGATGATATTGGTGCCAAGATAAAGTATGTAAGCTGTAGTGGACCGACCAGCGTCATTTGTACCCCCCCAATCAGAGTCCGAAAAGGCCGAGAGTGTTAAAGGAGAGGCACGGTTGAGAAAGAGACCATGATGGATAGTTCCTTTGAGATAGCGAAGGACACGTTTGAGAGCTTGCCAATGGGCTTGGCGAGGGTTATGCATAAACTGAGAAAGCTTGTTGACAGCGAAGGAGATGTCAGGACGGGTGAAGGCTAGATATTGAAGGGAGCCAACAAGCTTGCGGTATGGAGTAGCATCAACTGAGGGAGAGGGGTCGGTGGCACATAACGGGTTGGTTTTGCTAAGAGGTGTGGTAACAATTTTTGCTCCATCCATTTTGAATTGGTGTAGGATGTCTGGGATGTGTCTGTGTTGAGATAGAAAGAGCCCAGTAGATGTGGGAATAACCTCGACACCAAGGAAGTGGTGTAGCAGTCCAAGATCCTTGACAGAAAATTTGGTGCTTAAGGATTGAATGAAGTGATCAAGAAACTTGGGTTGATTTCCTGTGAGAACAATATCATCCACATAGACCATGAAATAGCAAGTAGTGTTATGGCGATTGTAGATGAAAAGGGAGGCATCCGATAGGGATTTGTGAAATCCAAATTGGAGTAGAAAGTTTGTGAGCTCATTGTACCAAGCTCGAGGAGCTTGCTTTAGACCATAAAGAGATTTCTTGAGCTTACAAACATGGGTGGGAAACTGAGGATGAACATATCCGGGTGGTTGAACCATAAAAACATCCTCATGGAGTGTGCCATGCAAAAAGGCGTTATTGACGTCTAGTTGACGAAGGGACCAATTCTTTGATAAAGCAATTGAAAGAATGGTACGAATGGTGACCGGCTTTGTGACGGGACTAAAGGTTTCAAAGTAGTCCTTTCCGTACTGTTGGTGGAAACCTTTGGCAACTAAGCGAGCTTTGTATTTGGCAATAGAGCCGTCGGGATTCCGTTTGATACGGTACACCCATTTACACCCAATGGGGGTGGTAGAAGTATGGGGAACAAGTTCCCATGTGGCATTTTGAAGAAGAGCATTAAACTCACAATCCATGGCGGCTCGCCACTTCTGGTCCTTAAGAGCCTGGGTGTGGGAGGTTGGTTCAAGGGTTGGTGGGATGGGATGAGTTGTGGTGGTGTTAACCACGTTGGGGTTAAAGTACTTGGAGTTTGGTTTACGGGTGCGTTGTGGGCGAGAGTTAACAGGAGAAGGGGATGGGATGGAAGAATGAGAGGTGTTGGATGAGGGGGAGTCAGAGTTGGAGGCGAGTGAAGACTCGGTTTCAGAAGAGGATGTGAATGGTGTAGTGGGGTCGGTTGGAGCAGTGGAGGTAGTGGGTGAGGGTGGCAAGGAGGAGGTGTGATTAGGAGGAGTAGGAGTGTGAGGTGTGGTGGGCAAAGTAGGGGGGTTAGGAGGTAGGATATGAGGAGGTGGGGGAGCATGAGAGGGTAAAGGAGGTGATGGAAGGTGAATGGTGAGTTCGGTAACCGAGGGAAGCGTAGTGGCGGGTGTTGAGTGAAAGGGGAAGACATGTTCAACAAACTCAACATGTCGAGAGTGATAAAGACGATGAGATACAGGGTCATAACATTTAAAGGCGGATTTAGAGGATGAATATCCAAGAAAAATACATTTGGTAGATCTTGGATGAAGTTTGGATGAAGCATAGGGTCGTAGCCAGGGAAAGCATAAACAACCAAAAGGTTTTAGTTTGGTGTATTTGGGATTGGTTTTGTATAGCCGAGTAAAAGGTGATAGATAATCAAGGACCGGTGTGGGAAGGCGATTTATAAGGTAGACAGCGGTTTGAAAAGCATGTGTCCAGAAATGGAGAGGCAAGTTAGCATGATAGAGAAGGGACAAACCGGTTTCAACGATGTGATGATGGCGTCGTTCGGCAACGCCATTTTGTTCGGGGGTATGTGGGGGAGTGGTGAAGTGAGAGATCCCATTTTCTTGAAGGTAGGGGATGATACCGATGTACTCACCTCCATTGTCTGAAAACAGAGAGATTAGGGGTGTGCCAAAAAAAATTTCAACTAAGGTTTTGAATTGGGGAAAGAGGATGGAGACATCTGATTTTCGTTTCATTGGATATAACCACGTGTATTTTGTATAATAATCAACAAATATGACGTAGTAAGTGTATCCATCATTTGAGGTTTGTATAGGTCCCCACACATCAGAGTAGACAAGTTCCAATGGTTTGGAGACTTTGAAAGAGTTTGGACCAAAAGGTAATTTATGGCTTTTATTGATAGAACAAGCATCACAATGAAAAGGTACATTTTTATTACAATTAAGTCCTAATTTATTGAGTAAAGGTTTTAGAACTTTAATTGACGGATGACCAAGCTTGTGATGCCATAAAAGTAGCGACCCGGATGTTTTGGTACTAGAGTTGATTTGCTTGTGATGGTGTCGAGTGAAGCTAGGAGCATAGTAGACGTCATGGATGTTCACTCCCCGCATTAGAGGCGCCCCCGTGCGAAGATCCTTCACCAAGAAATGAAAGGGAAAAAATTCGACAGAAACTTTGTTAGTTTTGCAAAGTTTGGCAACAGAGACAAGATTATGACGTAAGTGAGGGACAAGTAAGACATCTTTTAATGATAAGGTACGAGTATTAGTGGGAATGGACGACTGACCAACGTGAGAGATGGGAAGAGTTTTACCGTTTCCTAACACAATTTCATCGGGTCCTCTGTATTCTGAAAGTGAGTGTAAAAATGACTGGTCATGGGCAGCATGATTTGAGGCCCCACTGTCAAACATTGAAGGTGGTGCGGAAGACGAGCTTGCCATTGAAGAGTTGATTGTGGGATTTGCGGTTGATCTGGAGATGTTGTGATCTTTTAGAAACTGTGTAAGCTTCCTGCACTCCTTAGTGTCATGACCTGTGATATTACAAAAGTGACAAGACAAATTATTTCGATTAGTTCTATAAGTGGTGTTCGGTTGTGGACGACTGGACCTTGGCCCAATGTTATTGGGCCTATATGAATTTCTGCCCTCAGGGAGCCCATTTCTTCCATCATTTGCACGTGAATAAGGGCGGTGCCTTTGAGTGGTATTGACAGTGGGAATTATTTGAGGTGGTGTGGTTTCCAGTAATGACCTCTCATGGTCAACAAGCTTCTCAAACAAGTCAGAGAAACTGATAGAGGTCTCTCTCATTTTCACAGATGTTGCAATCTGTTTGTAATCATCACCCAGATGAGTGATGATGTGAATAATTAGGTCATCATCATCGACTGGTTTTTGGGCAAGGGCCAATTCATCGGCGATGGATTTCATTTCCCCGAGGTATTCAGCCACCGGTTTGGTGCCTTTGGTAGTGGTTGCCAGCTTTGAGCGAAGGGAGATGATTCGAGACCTGGAGACTCCAGCATAGGTCTCAGTGAGTCGTTTGAATAATTCAAGGGAGGTTTCAGCGGAGGAGACGATGGGTAGGATGGTGGCTGAGCAGCTTCCGAGCAGAGCACCGAGGAGAATCTGGTCTTGACGGAACCATGGGCGATATTCAGGGTTGGGTTTGTTATCGATAGTTTTTGGTGGTGGGGTTGTACGGCCATCAACGAACTGTTCAAGTTCTAGACCAGTGAGGGTCGCTAGAACCTGTTTCCGCCAACTAGTGAAGTTATCGGAGGTTAGTTGAATGGGGAAGTGGGTGTGGGTGGAGAGATTGATGATTGTGGTGGCTGCCATGGTTGATCAGAAACAGGGGATTTGGATCGGAGTAACTCGGAGGAGCTTTGTTAGATCTCTGATACCATATGAGAGGTATGAGAATGTTAACTCTATTATAATTGTATTGCTGTACAATGGAGCCTTATATAGGCAGACTAGCCTATAGACCCGTGATAAATCACGGGTGGCTTATAAAAATTGTAAAATAAACATAGTTAAATACTATAAAATCAAAAAACCTGTAACAATCTTGGGCTAACTTATAAAAAGCTTAAAATAAAGATTGTTAAATTCCATAAAAGCCTATATAATCCTGTAGAAAGCATGGGTTAACTTATGAGTAAAAAAAAAAAAAAAAAAAAAAAAAAAAAAAAAAAGGCGTATATGTATAAAACTCATATTAAGATAGGTGTTCTATATCTTAACTAATACAACAAAGTTAATCCATGACATAACCTTATCCAGTTAGAATTGATACAGCATATAAAGTATATAAAGAGTTTCTAAGCTTATCCATGAATTTAAGCAGATTTTTACAACAGGTACATAAAATTGAAAAAACCACACATCTATTTAGTAAATATCCATCCAAAAATGGTGGACTATCATGGTAGATCACCATTTGATGATCAAATGCCTAAGGCTTACAATAGAAAAATACTGTAACATCAAATGATGGGGTTCATCAGCTTGGATGACAATGATGACATCTTTAAAGATGAATCTTTTTATAACCTTCGATAGTCATCGCCAAAAGCAGGAAGCGGTCACAACATTTTCGAATGCACGAATTTCGTCCAAGCCACATTATGCCAAACACATGAATATACATACGCACATAAAGGAAATAATTCAGAAATATCAAGTAAATATATACTATACAAAATAAAATTACGTTTTAACTCAAGTAACTGAAAGCAAAACTTGATTATTGTAGTAGTTTTAAGAGCGGGTTACCTTCCAGTTTCCGGTTTCTTAGTGACCTTAAACATTTGATTCCTCTGTAAAATCTTTCCCGAACCAGATAAAGTTTTCTTGTGGACATGAGAATAACTTCAGCAAGTTTTCTTGTTGAGGCTACAATAACTTAACCTGATATTATAATGTATATGACTATATAAGTACCAAAAAACAGAACAATATTTGCCAAATTTTAGCACTAAGTGTAAGTTATAACTTAATTAAAATAACCCGAATAAGAGAATCATCACAAGCAATGTCAATCGTCCTCGTCTAAGTAAACATAGTAGATGTGTCGTATACACAAGTTGAGTGACTGCATTTAGAGAAAAAAAATCCAAGTTCACATACACTTAGAAGGGTATTTCTTGAACGATGACCAAAAGTTATAATTGTAATAACCATGACTTATAACATACAATTAAATAAGAAGTCAATAACCAAACTTAAATATATATGTGGTAATTAACCATCCTATTTTGATTTCTACATCGCATATACAAAATTACAAAGAAGTATTGGACTTGAATTCGCCTTCAAGCAAACATACGTATTCAAAGAAGTATTGGACTTGAATTACAAAGAAGACAACATACTTATTCCGACATTGAGGCGAATAACATTTAAGGTACTTAATAATCTAACATTGCCACCAAATAAGATAACAATATTGAGATATCAAAATATAGTTCAAAACAACACCATCAAACCACAGCCAAACAAACTCTGCTACTTTATACAACTACTTTTACATTGCAACTCTAAAATAAGCTCTAACAAAGAGAACCCATCCCACAACTACTCTTAGTGTGCACTGTGATGCAAAATTTCAGTGTCAAATGAGATCTTATTGTGATTAAGATAATCTTGTTTCACCACAATCATAAATGAACACCAAAGACTTTACACCAAAGAGATCAAAACCCGAATATATTTTTACAATTATTTGAAGAATAGAACAAAGCAGTTGATCTTTTAATGTTAAATATATATTTTCAGAATTTTTCGGTAACTAAAAAGATAGACAAAATTCGATTGTATTATTGGCTAAACGCTATAAACGGCTAGAAACAACTTTGGAGTTGCATACGTACCCGTCCAGCTATAATAAAACTCAAGTCCAGCACGTCACCGCATAATTTAAAACTTTTAGAATACTTGGTCTTACAACTCTTGATGACATTTCATCGAACACCTTATATGCACTCTTTAATTCACTTGACTTATTCTACATCCCTTAGAAGAATTCCAATTATCAACGGCAACATCAAATTCATTTCAAGTTTATCAGATGAATCTTGACCTTAAAAACAATAATACAATTACTTGACGTGAAGTTAATTGAAGAAACCAAACCAAACCTGAGTTAACATGAAGAAGTCGACATATTGAAATTCAAGATCCAATTGTTGTTCCATTAAGAGATCATCCACATGCATTCAATAAAAAAAATCTCCAATTTGATAGCACATCATAGATGTTTTACCTCCTATTAACTACGGAAACGTAATTAATAATTGTAGATGATACTGAGGTGTTGTCAATCACTGTATCAATAAATAATTTTTGATTTCAAATCATTTGAAATTTGAAAAGAAGAGAAGATAGAAGCAATACAGTAATTGGTTTCCTTTTACATTTGCAAAATAGTCAAACAGAATATTAAATGGGAGAAGTATATAGATAGAAACACGGTTGTGAAAATTCAATTCATGGACAGGTTTATTTACGTGGAATATCTGACGTGGCTTAAATGACGTGGAAGGGATGCCAGCATGGATTAAATGACATGGCTAGATTTCAAAAAAAGCTTCTTTTATTATATATATAGATTACATCATGGAAAGAGAGAGATTACAGGAGCTAAATTAGGCTAAAGAATATTGACAATAATATACATTCTATACATATGTTTTGACTAGGTATTCAAGCCTTGATTATCGCCTTGATTATCGCATTGCCTTATAAACACGCCTCAATGAATTTCTATATATCTGTTATCTCAGCATACAACTTTTATTTATTTTAAACATGATAGTATTAGTATCCGAACTTTTTTCATAAAGGATGCTGTAAAGCTCTAAATCTATGTCGAACCAACCTTAATCTAACAAACTAAAACTATATTATTACTCAAACTATTAACGTGACACTCTTAAACAGATAAGAAAGAATTGTAAAGATGAAGAGAGAATATGATGCGTGTGTATTATACCATAGCCGAATGTTTATTAATCCATAAGAGAACAAAGAGAAACAAAACACACACACACACACTCTCTCACCTTTACAAGACTAAGAGGCACACCAAAATGGGTGGAGAGTGTGTGTATTTATAGTGAATGGGAGGCCTTGGTTGCCCTAAAAGGCCTTGGGTGGGCTTTGTGTTGGACTTGGGCTTTTGTTGCATTTCTTTGACTTTACTTACCTAAGTCCCACACTAACCTTACAATAGTAGTTTATACCACACGACACACATATTAAAACATGTACAAATGACCATCACTTTCTATAAAATATAATTGCTAACAATCTCCCCCTAAGGGATGGTCATTTCCATAATGCTCCGGTGATTGGTCTTTTGTCTTCAACGTCTTTAACTTTGTGTGTCATTGTAGAATAATGTAGAGATCGAAATACACAAGAATCACTAATTCGGGAGGTTGGGAATGCTCGAAATAAAGGTTAAACATGGCTTATTAGATTAAAGAATGGGAAATGTGTGTGTGTTATCTAGAGAGAATGAGGAGAAACACACACACCTTTTTTACAAATGAGACAATCCAACCTTCCTTGTTGAGACAAGGAAGGTATTTATACAAGAATACTAGGCCTAACTTAGCTATAATGACTAAACTAGTCCTTGTACATAGAAAGAAATGCAATTCCCGACTATGACATAACTTTAAGGCTAACAATCTCTCCCCAAAGTGATGTCATACGGGAAGTGCTTACAATGTTCCCTACAAGTCAACTTAGATACAAAGCATAAGCACGGAAGCTCCGAGAATGGTCTTCAAACTTCATTACTTCGTTCAACTTGAAGAATCTTCTGAGTTGTCATCTCTTTACTTGCAGAATAACAATGTGAGCAAATCTAATTAGGGATTAATTATGAGTTTTCACTCTCCCCTAATTAGTGCTCATGCATTTTTAACTAAAATTTGCACATGTGGGGATAGAGTTCGCACATTTGAATAGATCAATTTTCAATGAACATGACCTTTGCGAGACACGCTTACATCACTAGTTAGACTAGCTTAAAATTATTACCCGTCCCGATCATATTCAAAGATCATCTCTCCAATTGGTACATTCTACTTAGACAAGTCCTTTGCGAGGCACGCTTACATCACTGAAAAACCAGCTTGAAATTATTACCCATCCTGGACAAGTCTTTTCGATAACGGACATGAAGTTTCGTCAATTCGAGGGTTAGAATAGAGTCTGTCTGGTGAGCATACTTTGAGATTCCTCGAACTTTGATCACATTTAATCACGTTTTCTCTCCCTTATATCTAATCTCCCCCTCAAAAATAGCACTAAGTGATATTTTTGAAATCAAGTGATTAAATGATTATCCTTTGTGGAGAGGTAGACGGATTTGCATGAAGTTGGTTTTTTCTTATCGTTGTTACCGAGTTCTGATTAGCTGTAATCAAAAGTCTTCCTTGATGTGCGGGTTTCGTACAGATATATACGAAATCCATTGACGATATGTTCTCGCTCAAGCATATGTACATATCCGTATCATTGTTGAATGAAATTTCTAGACACGTACAGAATATTGATTTATACGAGAGACGTACCGAAAGGATATATACATTCAGCTCTTTATATATATATATATATATATATATATATATATATATATATATATATATATATATATATTTTATATATATGATGTATATACACTGGGATGGTTTCAAGAAGTTTCGTGTACACCTTCTAACTCAAAGGGAGTTAGGTTTCGCATGCCAATTCGTCGAACTAAATTGTCAAATCTTTCTTTAGGAAGAGCTTTGGTGAATAGATCGGCGAGTTGGTATTCAGTCCCTACGAAAAATAGTTCCACAGTGCCTTCTTCTACGTGTTCCTTTATGAAGTGGTAGCGGACTCTAATATGCTTGGTCTTCGAGTGTTGCACTGGGTTGCACGAGATGGCTATGGCACTTTTTGAATCACAGTACATAGGTATGCGGTCGAAAGTGAAACCATAATCTGTGAGTTGTGTCCTCATCCAAAGAACTTGGGCACAACACGCAGATAGAGACACATACTCGGCTTCAGTGGTTGATAATGCAGTGTAGTCTTGTTTCCTTGATGACCAGCCTACTAGCTTTTCTCCCAGAAATTGTGCTCCGTCAGATGTACTTTTTGCAGTAACTTGGCATCCAGCATGGTCGGCATCTGAAAAGGCTGTTAGTGTAAACTCTAAATCCTTCGGATACCAAAGTCCCATGTTAATGGTTCTTCGTAGGTATTGAAAGATCCGTTTAACCTCTTGGAGGTGAAGTTCGGTAGGCCTTGCCTGAAACCGTGCTAATAAGCATACAGCAAAATGTATATCGGGTCGACTAGCAGTTAAGTACATGAGAGACCCAATCATGCTCTGATATTTCTTTGGATCCATGGGTTTCCCATATAAGTCAGCACCTATTTTGGGTGAAGTGACCATTGGAGTACCAACAGAGTCACAATTTTCCATTCCATGTTTCTTTAAAATCTTAATTGTATATTTCGCCTGATTAATGAAAATACCATGATGGAATTGATGGATTTGAAGTCCAAGGAAGAATTTTAATTCGCCCATCATAGACATTTCAAATTTACTTTTCATGAGATTTGCAAAAAGTTTTGAATGTTTTGGATTAGTGGACCCAAAGATTATGTCGTCCACGTAAATCTGAACAATCAAAATGTCATCTTTAAACTTATTGGTGAACAAGGTCGCGTCAATTATTCCTTTGGTGAAATGATTATGAAGTAGAAAAGATGATAATTCGTCGTACCACGCCCTTGGGGCTTGTTTCAAACCATAGATAGCTTTCTTTAGCTTGTAGACGTAGTCGGGATGATCTTTGTCAACGAATCCATCTGGCTGACTCATGTACACCTCTTTCTTCAGGGTTCCATTCAAGAATGCTGTCTTGATATCCATCTGATAGACCGTGATGTTTTTGTGAGCCGCATAAACTAAGAAAATCCTGACCGCTTCAAGTCTAGCTACTGGCGTGAATGACTCATCAAAATCTATTCCCTCTTCCTGTCTGAATCCCTTGGCCACAAGATAAGCTTTGTTGCGAATTACAGTCATCTCTTCATCCTTTTTGTTCTTCCATAACCACTTAAGATCAATGACGAGTTTGTCAACTGGTCTCGGCACTAAATCCCAAGTGTCATGTAATTGATATTGGAAAAGTTCTTCCTGCATCGCTTCAATCCATGAATTATCTGCCATTGCTTCCCGAATGTTCTTTGGCTATTTTAGACTAACTTAGCAGACATAGATGCACATATCGTAATCGGTGGCAAGTTGTCTTCTCGTCTGTACTGGCCTTGAAGGTTCACCAATGACATGTTCTATTGGATGGTCTTTAATCCACTTGAACGTAGAAGGGTACCTTGGATTAGACAAATGCGTGTTGGTTGGTTCATGTAACCTAGAAGAAGATTCAGCAGATTCCATTGCGAATGGGTTTTCAAATGGTTCTTCTTCTAACACAGCATTGTCTTGGTTTGTTTCTTCTTGATTAGGTGTTGTTTGGATTTGCTCATCAACCCTTGGTAAAACAATCTCAATTACTAGAGTTGCTGGAGTAGATGTAGATGACGTTGACGGAGTAGGTGCGTCGGCTTCGAATGTGGTAGATGCATCTTGAGTTGGTGGTGGTGGTGGTTGATGATTTTGAGCGGGTGCAGCGGAACGTTGTTGTGATGCATTTGTCGAAGCTCCACCATAGAATTCATCATACATGAACTCGAAGAAATTATCCAGTTCTTGATTTGTTGGTTTGTCGGTGGTAGTTGATTGAGCTCCTTGGGGTACGAATCCTGAATTAATATGTCCAGAAGTTTGACTTTGGGGTGCGGGTCCTAATCCGGTATGATTAGAAGCCATCGGGTTAAGCGCGGGTTCTAGAGCGAGTCTCTCAGAAGCCATTTGTGAAATCTCGTCGAACTTCACATTCATCGTCTCCATTACTCTTTTAGTTCTTCTATTATACACCCTGAATGCCCTCGAGTTGTCAGAATAACCAATGAAGATTCCAATATCACCCTTAGCTTTCAGTTTCCCCAGATCTTCTATGTCGTTCGTAGGATAACACAGAGCACCAAATACATGAAGGTAAGAGATATTGAGTTTCCTGTTGTTCACTAATTCATATGGGGTTTTATTGAATCTTGGATGGATCAGGGATCGGTTCTGAGTGAAAAAAGCAGTGTGAACAACATCAACCCATAAGAATAACGGTGCACTGGAATAAATCAGCATTGTGCGAGCAGCTTCCACAAGAGTTCTATTTCTTCTTTCAACTACCCCATTCTGTTGTGGAGTTCTAACTGCTAACGTCTGGTGAGTAATTCCAGTCTCTTCAAAATATGTTCTTAACTCCAGGTTAGTGAATTTCGTGCCATTGTTAGTTCTTACAATCCAAACTGGAGCTTGAAGTAGAACTTGAGTTCGCTTCAGAAAGGTGATGATGATGCCTGGTGCTTCATCTTTTGATCTCAAAAACTTTACCCATGTATATCTTGAATAATCATCAACAACGACAAGAATATACTCTTTCCCATTGATACTTTCAACTCTCATTGGGCCACATAAGTCCATATGCAGCAAATGTAACTTATCGACCGAACTAGGTACGGTTTTAGGTTTGTATGTTGCCCGTTTGCTTTTGCCTTGCTCACAGGATGGACATAAGTGGTCTTTGGTGTATTTGAATTTAGGGAGACCGGTGACGATGTTGTGTTTGGCAAGATTGGTTAATGTGTCGAAGTTGAGATGGGATAAACGTCTGTGCCACAACCAGGACTTCGTTTCGTCAGCCCTTGTCATGAGACAAATGGGTGATGAAGAGGCCATTTGGTTAATGTCGATAGCATAGAGATTGGTTCCACGATTTCCGGCTAAGAGATCATCTCCAACCAAGTTCCTAACGAAACATGTATTCCTTCTAAATGCAACCTCTAAATCTGCATCACAAAACTGCCCGACTGAGAACAGATTGTGTCCCAATCCTTCGACATAGTAAACCCGAGTGATTAAGAAGTTCCCGAACTGAAGATCTCCATAACCCAGAATAGCTGCTACATGATCATTTCCAAACCGAACTGTTCCTATGAACTTCCATACAAAGTTGATCAGCAGCTTCAGATTCCCGGTCATGTGCTTGGAGCAACCCGAGTCGACGATCCAAAGACATATTTCGATAACCTGCCAATAACAGATGATTTTGTATTTGGAAACCGTTTATCATTTGGTTCCATTGGGTTAGGGGTAACAAATGAATCACACTCATAGAAGGTTTCTACTTGCTCTTTTGGAGTCATATGTAATGTACCATTCTCTAGTGTAAGTTTTCTACCCGTGGGTTTCCAAACGCAAAACTTAAGATAGTTCCTAGGCAAAAGGCTACTAGTGGTCTTCCTAGATTTTGCAATAACTCTTTGAATATATCTAGTCTTAGCACTAATTCCTGAAGGAACATCTTTCTTAGCAGGCTTATCATTTACATGCACAAATTTAGAAACAATATCATCACACATATTTTCAGACAAAGAGTTCTCGTACATTAAACAAACAGAGTCATTACATGCACTAGAAACAGTGTTCTTAACATTACATCCAGATGACATATGTTTCTTATTAGAAAGCGATAAATTCCTAGGGTGTTCTTCTACTTCTTCGGTTTTATTCTTGCTTTCAATCTTATTGGCAGGCGAGACTCTATTGTTCCTTGTATTACTCCTAGACTTTAGTCTGCTGCTTCTAAAGGTGCTTTCTACTCTTGTAGAAGGTAAGGCTCACACATTAGGATTTATCTTGTTGTCCTTTGTATCAGATTTAGCATTCCTAGTCTCTTTTGGATTTTCCTTAACACTTTTGTCTATCGCCCTATATGTTTGAGATGTAGAGGTAGATGCAATAGTGGTACTAATCTTATAAAGGCCAGGTGCTATCACATTTGGTGTTTCGACAACCGCTTTCTCTTTGTCAACACTTGTTGACTTTTCACATTCCTTAGGCAAGGGTGTAGGAGTACTTTGGGAAATAGACATCTTTGGTGTTCCAGCCTTAATTTCCACTCCCTTCCCTTTTTTTCTTCAAGCTGAGACTTTAGTAGATCTATTTGTTCTTTCATATTCTTATAAGAACGCTCATATGACAATTGTCAAATTTGCATTCTTCCTTTTTCCGATCGAATTGTTTAAAATATGTTATGTTTTCCTTTTCAATCCTAGCAAATGCATTCTCATATTTTTTAACAATTTCGGAAGTCTCAGCTCGAAGTCTTTCATCATCTTCTACAGAATATATTTGATAAATAATGGACATAATATCAGTCGAGAGAGCTTCTTCAGAGAGTGCGTCATTTTGTTTTTCCAAAACTTTGATTCGTTCGATGTGTTCATTAGCTTCCTCCACCAAGGATTTGTGGTCCTTGACAAATTCAGCTGCTTCTTTTACAATTGCATTCTCAACATGGATTACTCTTGCATGTATTGCAGTTACTATGGGAGTAATTTCTGTTTCGAACATCTTTTTCTGTTCAGTTTGAAAACTTGAAAACCAATCGTTGATTTTAGCATTTGATTTGGTTGCCACAATAGTTTGAAGCATTTCAACTCTCTTTTTAAGATCATCCAAAAGTATTCTAGCTTCACTTGTGTAGCAAGTGTTGTTAGAGTACATTTGTTCGATGTTAGAAAGATGTTTTGAAACAACTTTCTTTTTGGGACAGCCACTGGTTTTTTGAAAAACAATGGTGACTCTTTTTGAACAAGATGAACTCCAGAAAGTTTGTTGAGTTCATTATAGTCAATTAGTTGGATTTCTCTGTTCAATTGTCGCATTTTGTTTCTACTCTCTTTGGTAAGCTCAATCGTTTCATAAGAATCATAACCAGCAGGTGGATCATGTACATCATTTATAATATTACCATTATATAGCACATTCTGTTCTTTCTGAGCTTTCTTGAGATAACAAGGGTTTTCACAACCGAGAGCCATTTTCTTCATTGTATGTAAAATCGGGTTTGGATCGTTAATTAACAAATTAATTGTTTGTGTAGAATGACCCATTTTTACAAGCAATTCTTCCAACTTTTTAATTGTTGCCTGTTTGTCAAGAATTTCATCTTCTCGTTTTGAAAACTTTGCATGCAACTCTTTCTTCTCTTTTTCAAGATCAGAACAAGTTGATTTTTGTTTTGAAAGTTGGTTGGTTAATTCAGAAATTTCCTTGTTTAAAGATTTAATTTTCATGTTCAAATTGACATCAAGAGTGTCAAATTTGATTTGCAATTGTTTTTCTCTTAAAACATAATCTCTGTAACCAATTTCAAGTTCTGACTGTCGTTTGTGGTTAAATTCAAAAGCTTTTTCGTTCACCTTGTATCTCTCAAGCTCAGCGGTCAATTTTTCATTAGCGGCCTTAACATCGCTATTGATCTTTTTGACCTTTTCAATTTCAATACCACAATTTTGCAATAATGATTCAAATAAAGCACGTGTTTCCTCTTCATTCACAGTATGCTGTGATTCGAAGTCTCCATTAGGATCCATGTCTGGAGTAGCCAAATTTGTATTACTACAACTTGGGGAGTCCATAAATGTATCATAAGTGAGATTAGGAGTCGCAGGATGTTGTTCATTCTAAGGTGACATATCAAACATTTCATTATTGTTACATGTAGCATATGGTGGTACCTCAGATATCACATTGACATCATAAGCAGGAGGTGCTTCAGAATCCGTGTCGTAATAAACCAGTTCGGGTATGGTCTAACCAGTTTCCGGGCCGTGTGCGTTAAACAGGTTGACCAGCCAACCCACTTGGAACCTTCATTTAATTTATTAGTTTATACGAGTACTTTTGAAACTGTGTGCTTCAAAATATTAATTTCTATCAGTATCTTAGTTTCTAATTTCCATTTCAAAGAATTAGTTAGGGATATTATGGATGCTAAATTAGACAATTAAATTTACTTTTATTTTAAAAACTGCTGTTATTAAGTTTTCAAGAAATGAGCTTAAATGTTTTACAAGGAGTATAGATAAGTACTTTGCTTGCTTACGAGCAACTTAAAAATAAATATTTTAATGGTGATCAGCATTATTATCGTTAACTTAATTTTACATCACATTTTTACTCTACCACCAATCAGATGTAATAAGACCACCAACTTAACAATCAAAACATATCTCACTTTTGCACAAATATATCTCACGAAAATCAACACCACACAACTTCCTCCGCAAGTCGGTCTTGCATATGATGGGCTTGTGCTCAAAATAGGTCCAAGAGGCGTTGGGTGGGGGTGGTTTTTTTCAACGAAAACGCAGTTTTAAGGGGAACACATGTCGTTACTTGTGTTATTACACCCAACCTTTTGTCGATAACACAAAAATACTACTCCGTAAAAGATTTTGTCAATAAGTTTATTTATTAAATCTCAAATTAAATTAGAAAATTATTTTGAATTCAATTATTAAAAAAATAAATAAATAAATAAATAAATAAATAAAAAACAAAAAAAACAAAAAAAAAAAAAAAAAAAAAAAAAAAAAAAAAACTATATGGAACTCCTTGTATATCTATCAAAATCTAGTTATTTATCTAAAAAACATATATGCAACATTTTTTATAGTACAAAGTGCATCTGCTTCAAAAAATAAGCAAAAACAATATTGGAAAATAAGCAATTTCAAATTCATGATATAAATTTGTTTTTAGTAAGTTACGATAATTTTTTTCGCAACTAATTTTTGTTCATAAAAAGATTCGGTAAATCTGAAATAGTGGTTTGATTATTGATTTCGTAAAGTCTATTAAGTTGTGGTCTGACTTTCTTAAGTGTGGCTCTAAGCTTTGCTTATAACTGATGATCATTCGTAATCACTTGACAAGATCACTCTTAAGGGTGGAAAACTGTTAATTACTTGACAAGGTCGTTATTAAGATGCGCATAATATTTTTTGCAAAAAGTGTTTGATGAATATACAGTTAAAAATGCTTGTACAAATGTAGAAGTCTAATATTTCCCCGAGTAAAGCACATTACGTAGGAATTATACTTCTTTATATAGAACCAAAAAATCTTTCGGGAAGTATAAATTAGTATCAAGAAATTTTATTCATCGTTGCTATATTACACAAATATCATATTAGTGACCATCTCATTTGCTATCTCCTTGTGGGCTTCGTGTGATTTGTATGAAACAACTCAAAATAAATCGTCATACTCGTATATTTTCCAAGAAAGACAGCCAAAGATAATGTATATGCAATTTTTTGACCAAAAATGACAGTATTCTACATTAGATCCACCTGATGGGTTATTCATGTTTGATGAAAAAACAATATTGAAAACGATTCATGCTTAGAAATTTGATAAAGAAATCACCCAAACCAAATTATAGTCGGGTTAGTACGTACGTACGAGATTCATTTAATTAACTCTAACATTTTAACTTTATGCATATTCAATACTCGAATCAAACCATTAAAATTGGAGCAAGATGTTGCCGAGAATGGTAACTAAGGCTGGCTAGTAACGTTTTCATATATAGTACTAGTGGATTCAAAAGTGAAACTAAAATAGGTTAAGTTTATCGTAAAATCCAATTGGGTTCAAGTGAAAGCTTACAGATCACCCTAAACCCACGAACTCAAATGATAATAAGTGACAACTTACCGATCTCATCCATGGTGACATGGTGTGTGCCCATTTACATGTAGGGCAGTAGGGCGTACCACACATAGTAGATAACGGAAAGCCATATGTGTGCTTGAGGGATAAGTTAAAGCATTAAAAAAAAAAAAAAAAAAAAAAAAAAATTCCATACTTGCCTGTATTCGAGCTGAACTCTAATCTTTACTTATTTATCACTACAACCTTACAAAGAAAATATGAAAAACATATGTACAACTCTAGCTAAAATTACATAAACTCAAAACAAAACTCGCGAACTTTGGGTAAAAAATTTTACCCAAGACGGATCACCTATAGCTATATGCTTACTCCGGAATGCTTTGCAGAGCAGGCCTCCAAGATAGTTGATGAGATTCAAATCGATCACTAACGTTCATCAACCGAGCAAGCACTTGTTCTACTGTTAACCCTTGGACATCTGTCCTGCCTAATAATTCCTCCAGCTGTTTTTTCGATATCTTAATTTTTATCTCTCTCTTCACCTTTTTTTCACCATCTCCCGAATAATTTTCTATCTTCTCGGGGTAGGAAATAAAGTTTTCCTCGGCTGAAGCTTTCGGTGATCGGAAATCATCGGCAGAGGGGTGAATGGCTGGCTGCTTCTTTATACAATTTCCCATTTTATTCTTTTGTTTATAATATGAAAAATGTGAGTTAGGTTATGAGTTTATATAGGGATGTAAAGAATGCCAAGATGGAATAAAGACTACCACGTTGGATTGAACATGTGTCCTACGTGGCATTGAAAGTTTGACCAATCATCTTCACATCTAGTTATGACCTGGTACACTTTCCACCATACCAATTACCGAGTAGTTAATTTCTTAGTTACTTGGGATCGATAAGTTCAAAAAATATATGAAATTGACTCGTCTTTAGTTAAGATTAACTAAAGTGTTTAAATACTTGACTTGTACAGTCCACGAGTATATTGAGTGTGCATCATTTTACATGTATTCACCTTTACGTGTACGTAAATTTACAAAACTCCATTGCTAGTAACTAATCGATTCGAACTATATATAAAAAATGCAATCAAGTTAGCGAGTACAAATCTTGATCGATTGATATTACTAAACTAGTAATCAAGCCGAGTCAAGTTCCAAGTTTTAGAGCTAACACGAGTTTTAAGTGCTCTAGTAGTAACAGCAAAAAGTCCATTGTACATTCCTCGAGACCTCAATGTTTTAGGATCGAGTTGTGCCCACGCCATTTAACAAATACAGTTGCAATTAATTAAAAAGCTTGTGTTCTTAACAATTTTGGGCACGCTTTTAACCTCATGAAATCATCATTTTTGGTGTTTATTACAATTTTAACATCATATCAATAAAAGTTTATACGTAGTAATACACTTATACACATTCAAATTAATTTGGCAAAGTGACATGCTCTGCATGTACCCTTTTGAGTTTAATTACTCCAATATGTTAGTTGATTGTTTCAAAAGAAGCATGCACGTAGGATAAGTTCAACTTTCAGTTAAATCAGTTTTTATAATCATTAATCCAATTATGTTCAAGTGATTAAGTCTTTGAGTATGCTTCTTGATTTTTTATAATCCATCAATGCATATTTAATCGAGTGATTCTTCAATATAAGTCCCTTTTCAAGGATGGGAACACAGCTTCTGCAACCCTCAAAATTTGACTATCAAGAGACGTACGGAATTTAAGAAAATGGGACGAAGGTTCAAAGTAGCGGCCCCAAATTATTTTGTCTTAAGTGAACTTTTAGTAGGCAAAAAGAAAAAAAAAAAAAAAAAGTAACTCCCAATACCGTCTTTCACGGGTTATGGGTCCCAATACCATTACAGTGTATGGGGGAGGTTGAGACGTAGACAGTCTTACCCCTACCTAAGGTAGAGAGGCTGCTTCCGGTTCTACCAAAGGTAGAAAAGGACCTCCGGCTAATAAGTCTCGTATTAATCTAAAGGTTTCTTGTAAAACAACGAGTAAATTTGCCCGCGCGTTGCTGCTGGGCGGCCGTCTTTATGTTTATGAGAATACTGAGATTATTTTGTTGCGACATTGTTATTATAACAATAAAATGGTACAAAGCTACATTCGACATAAGGTGAACTGATTCATTATGGTAATTTATTTGAACAAAACCGAATTCATTTGACGTTATTTATAATCTAAAGTTTAATTACTACAGTCTGGGTGCTTCGTAAACAGCTATCTGAGTTTCATGGAGAGCTAGCAAGTGTGTCTAATCTTTGTGAAATTGCACGCGGGTCTCAGCAAGGGGTGCAGAAACACACCCTGCTGGAATTTGCAACTGTTTACTTATTTGAATTTCCCATCCACTTGTATTCCAAACACACAACTGCATAGAGAGTAAAATGTATTACCAACCATGACACTGCTTCATTAAGCATAGGTAAATAGAACAAAAACCATGTGTTGAGAGAATATCAACAAATCAAACAAAAAAGATCATCTAATTTCTCTTACCTGAGAATCAGCACCAGCAGATACCAGCACATTAAGGACATCCGAAAAAGCAAGACCTGTTATCCGTTTGTTATGGCCTTTAATCTTCTTTTTCACCTGCTCACATAAATAATAAACATCAATTTGACTTATTAACAGACATGACTCAGAGACTTATTTTGAAATAAGAGTGAAAGAACTACGTCATCAAATCGGACATTATATATTTGGATAGAAGAGTCCATCAAACCGCATACCTAAAAGTCTTTCTTTTACTTATATCCCTCGACTCATTGTTCCCTAACTCCATACTACTTTGACCCTACCCTAATAACAGAACTTCATCTAATTCAAGGGCTATTACACAATATAGGAACGCATATTATTATCATCTACCATTCACAGCTACTTACTTCCAACAAATGCAGTGATCTTTATGAAACTGGAAGCAACATAAGTTTGTTAAAAGCCTAAACTAATAAGCTCATAATCTGGAACAGAAGTAGTTCTGCTTTTGTGCTTATCTGAGCAGAATAGCAATTTTAAGTACTCTGTAAGTACCCTGCACATTTCCAAGAATGTCATAAAATTATCATGTGTTGCTTCTAAACCTATTGATATAAGTAAAAGTGTGTCAAACAGAAATTTCACCTTCACAGGCTGTAATAGAGAGACTGATGAACTCAAATAAGTACATTTTATTATCATCATTTATCCTATTTATTTGACTTGTTTTATTATATTATATATGAGAATCGATACCTTAATGTTTACTTTTGTAATTCTCAGGTTAAAACAAGCATTAGGTGAGACTTGGCGATTATGGACTAATTATGGAGCAAAATGATCAAGATGTCAAAAGTCTACTGAAGCTCCAGATACACCCCATTACATTTCATACATACGGCGTATCATTATCAAGATTTCACAAGTTATAATCCAAGACAGCAAAGTACATGCGCCGCATACAAGAATCAAGATACGCCGCATCTTAAGACGGTGTACGAATATTCCTGAATATATTAATCTTGGACCCCACGCGAAGTTAAGTCGATGCGTCGCATCTACTTATTCTATGCGCCGCATCGATCCTCAGACAGAAACTATAAATACCCCAAGGTCAGACGAATTTCGAGACACACATAATATACCACAGACCCAAAGCCGAATTCAGACGACCAAGCAGCACAAGACACACCCCTAAACGAAGATACAAGAGCAGTAAGAAGGTCCTGTATGTATTCAATTCATTAAGTAGTTTTGTTTAATTGTAATAGTACGCTTTAATTCATCAGGATTGATGGGCTTGTGTAATGTGACAACGAAAAGATTGCACTCCCCTTAAAATTGCTTTCCCATCAATTAAAGTTTATATGTTGATGTCTTTTGTAACTTTTATTAGTGCATTGATAACCTCTGTGTCTAGCTGAGCATTGATTGGGTCGCCATGCCTCTTTTCCTCGCCTATTTATTTTATCCCCTATGCATTCTATCGTCTGTAGAAAAGTAGGAAGATAGGTAAATAGGATAGTCATAAGTAATCATTAAGGGTTTACCCGCCGATAAGATTAGAGCCAACGAGAAAGGTTTAATTATATACACTTCATATAAAACTAGCAATAAAACAAGTGACAAGCTACTTAACTATCAGGACAGATCTTCTTATTGTCTCGTGTATCTATCTGTGTACGTGTGTGCAAATCGCTGATTCGTGCTAATTAGTATAGTTTACTATTTAATTATAACCAAAACCGTGACAGTCTCTCAGACTGAACCCCCTTGCGTTAGATTAGGTTGTATAAACTAACTTAGAATATTAAAATACTGAGTAGAATAACTAGATAATACGTTCCACTCTTAGTGATCGACACTCTACTTACCATTATATTCATACTGACCGGGTACACTGCTCGTTAAGTGTGTGTGTTATTGATAAGTCGGCTAAATATAAATTTAAAACTTGAATAGGCATTAATACTGCTAAACCGCAACGACACGCGACACGCATCAAGTTTTTGGCGCCGCTGCCGGGGAGTGAATTGTTATTATATGTTAATTTGATTAGTATTTTAATTAGGATTTTCTTTTTAATTTTAATTCTAACTACTAACCCTGTTGTATAATAGATAGATTGCATTGTATAATTTGCATATTTTTTGTTTTTGTGTGTTTTTATTTTTGTTTGTTTTTGTGTGTTTGTGTTTTTATTTTTTGTTTTTATATTTGTATTCTGTTATCGTTGTACTGTGCTGATACAAACGATACGGCGCATCTGTTTTCACAGATACGGCGTATTGCGTTTAATTTTTCTAAAATACAACGCGTTTAATAAATTCGAGTATGACGCATCTTTTCCCCAAGATACGGCGTATTCTGTTTTTAATAAGAAATTTTTCTAAACCCTAACGCCATACGACGCATCTGTTTATAACAGATACGACGTATTTTCTATTTAAATTAAAAACAGATTTTTCGAATTAATTAAACAGATACGACGCATCGATCTCCATCGATACGGCGCATCTTCTGAATAAAAAATCTTTTATTTTGAAACATAACGAAAATACGGCGCATTAACTTTTGTTAATACGACGCATCTAATTTTTATAAATATAACCGATTTTTGATAATTTAATTTGATACGGCGCATTCTAATTAATAAGCGGCGTATCTCTTTTCTGAATAAAAGTCTGATTAAATTTTAACGTAATAAGATACGGCGTATCCATCTTTTTGGATACGGCGTATCCATCTTTCTGGATACGGCGCATCGTCTGCAGATATCAGCAACTTTTATTCTCTATATTCGTTCCTAAATTCACTAATTTCTCTTCTAGCGAACAAATCCTACTGATGATTTTACCTATGATAACAGGTTTTGCTATGGAAGATATGTCAATGGACGGATATTTTGCTATGGAACATATGCACAATGAAAATTCCCGAACCAAAAGGCCGATAATTCTGAAAAGTGATGACGAGTGTGATAACTATGAAGTTAGCTTGAGCAAGTTCCTAGCATTAAGTACTATTAAAAGCTCAGAATTGGAAAAGGAACTCTTGCTTCCGGATTCATTCGATAATTTCGATGCTATTACTTGCAACTTACCTACGATTGATACTTTACTCAAACCCGGACCTCAAACCAACATGCCCTACTACTCAGTGGAAGTTTGTGATGATGTGATTGGTAATACTAGCTTTGACATTAACTACGATCCTAACAATGTTGATTTTTCAGACTGGTTGGCTAGTAAGTTCAATAACCACAAGGGCATGGACCGAGCTACTAAAAATGCGTTATGGGTATATTGGATGAGAGGGGAAGATGAGGAAGTAGAAAGCAATGATGGATCATCTAATGATGGTTCAACGATCGAGGAAGGCATTGAAGAATTGTTTAGCATAGACGTTAATGTATTCAATTATGAGACACCCTTGTGCAAACAATTCAATGAATTTAATTACCTTCTTCGAATTGACGCTGATGTGCTAACTGGAGATCTACCAGGATTCAAAACGTATGATGAGTTCAAAAACACCTGGTACTACGAATGGAATGATCAAATACCGTGGGTTCGGGATAGACCATGGGAATTTGAGCATATTAATCACACTTGTAAACCTTTCCGTTTCAAGGATGGAAGTAGTGAATGGACTACCTGTGATTTTAAGAAAGATGGAACCTGCAATGGGGGGAGTATTATTGGAATGATACGATTTGGAAACGATGTATATTTCAAAGAATATGATTGGTATGAAAAAGTTGAAGACTCCCCACGTAGAGCAGAGGCCTTGCAAGAAAAAGGGAGAATCGAATACTTAAAAGAACTAAAAGGAGCATCGGATACTATTTTCTGGGAATGGGTGCATAAAAAATGTGATGATTACACAAGGCTTGATCGACGCTTACAATGGGAATTAAAAAGAGAGTGGGACGAGGCTCAAGAACTAGAAGAACTTGATGACTATTTGAATAAGGATCCTTACTCCAAGTTTGTTGATAAAGACGAAGAAGAATTCACCGAGAGAAAATATCGACTACTTGGGATCCCTTATAATAAACCACCCATGATAACTTCTGAAAAATTCGTAGTCGTTAAATACTCTTTGGGACCAGTTGAGGAATATGTTGCGATAAAGACCAAAAAGTATATTAGATCAAGTCGAACGGAAGAAAATTTTGCGGAGCTATACGGTAACATCTTTCGGATGAAAGAGGAAGGATGGACCGTAACAAGAACCAATTGAGGAGCTGAACGTGAGTCTAACTTGAAGACTCTGAAATAAAGACAAGTGCTGACCGGGAGACAACCCGGAATTTATCTTTTATTTTCTGTTCAGTTTCGAGTCTGTCAGACCTACAGAAGATGCGGCGCATCTCCTTCATTGGATGCGACGCATCGCCTGCAATGGTCATATCCGTACTTTATTTATTTTTCTGCATTTTTTATTTTTTTACTTTAAAACTTTTTGTCAGTTTATTTAATGCGCCACATCCCTAGTTAAGGATGCGACGCATCTTGTATTCTGATTCGTATTTATTCCAGGCTCGATACGGCGTATCTTCATCCATAAGATACGGCGTATCGACTGAACTGATGATTTTCAGTTTTATTTTTTACGTTTTATTTTTACTAACTACTAATGTATTATGCAAGTTTGAACCTTCTTAACTCAGGTGTATTAAAGCTTACATGGTATTATAGATTCCTGCATTCTTGTGGACACATGATTTATGAAGCTTAAACGTTCTAATCCACAAGAAGTTGATTTTTGCTCTACACGAACAATGGAGGATCATACCGAGCGAATCTCAGGGGAGTTTTTTTGTTCTAATTCTTTTATTTTCCAGTTTTTAACCTTAGAAACAAACAACGAGGACTTTGTTTAACTTAAGTGGGGGATAGAGAATTAGAACACTTACTTGTCCTAAACTTTTTCAAAATATGCTTAAAATGCGCTTAATATATCAAAATTTAAAATTTTTAGCATGTTTTTGTTTAAAGTCTAAATTACATAACCGCACACATAACTCTATTCTTTAAAAATATTAAAACTTTAGTGTGCTGGTGACTTGTAAACTTTAGAACTTGCCTTGTATACTATTCGAGACCACCATAATAAGTATTATCCTTGATAATTGGAATGACTTGTCTAAATTGGTAAATTTCTAGGATTACACCAAATAGCCTTTATATGTTATGTGATATTAACTAGCTACACTGGTTAGTTAACCCCCGTATAAACCCTTTGTTACTCTCATTTTTAGAGTAAGATACCCCTAGAAAAACCCTCAGAGCCATTCCTTTCGTTTCTTACACCTTTGTTATAATGTTTCGTTACACCCTTACACCTTAGCCTACCCTGTAGATTAAAATCCGTGGTTGGTTAATTGCTTTAGGCAAAGTGTGTTTCCTTACATTACCTGTGTTCGCGTGCGTAATTCATTATCTTTGGTTAGGTCGGGAAATTGCACAATGCAATTGGTATGAAAGTAAATATTGTATATCTTTTAGTTTATTTTTCGTGTGTTTGCTGATGAAAATATTATCCGGAAAAATAGTGATAGAAAAGTTGTGAAATTTTACACATAAAAAAAAAAAAAAAAAAAAAAAAAAAAAAAAAAAAAAAAAAGAGAAAAAGTTGGAAGTTTGTTTTAACCAACTTATGTAAAGTTTTGTATTAAGTGGTCGATATCACCACTATTTGTTGTATATTATATTTATGGATTGAATGGGAGTTGGCCGTTATGGGAACGCCAACTAAGGTTATTCTTTGATTGAGATCTTGTTGAGTATAATTCGTGTCTACCTAAAGCGTGTGTTTCAAGTGTTAAAGCGTGAGTTATTCAATGATATGAGTCTTATTCATGGGATGGTTGGGAAAGTGATTAACCACACTTAGGATTTTAATTTATCTGTTTTGTCTATTTTTTATTTTACACCAATTTGTATCCCAAATATTATCCATACCCTATATCATTCTCCATCTAAATCTTTGATTTATTGAGATTAGGGATTTGAGCAATCTTAAGTATCGTAGTCGTGGATTCGGCTATGTATTTATGATTTTGTCGCCCTTTTTGATATAATATTATTGGTAAAGATTACTTGGTCCTAACTTTAGCCCATTCGAGTTAAGGATTTGAGCAATTGCAAGTATCGTGGTCGTGGATTCGATCATGTATTTGTGATTTTATCGCCTTTTCTGGAATGTGAGATCGATAGAGATTAAAAAGGATGATCAACCCTTAACCAACAAACCCTTTTTACCGCTTTAGACTTGTTATTCCTTTGCTTTAGTGGGGGAGATGTGTATACTTGCCAAGCTTATGATAGAATATTCGTCAACTAAGCAACTAAACGATTTAGAATTGTTTTGCATTAAAAATTACTTTTGGTTTCTACTTCGTTAAGTGTTTGGTTTTGTGATTATGACAAAAACGAATACATGCTTAAATATAAAAATAAATCCTAATATCTTTTAGGATACATTTTCATAAGATTAATTCTAAGGTTTACTTGGGGACAAGTAAAGTTCAAGTGGGGGGATATTTGATGAACTCAAATAAGTACATTTTATTATCATCATTTATCCTATTTATTTGACTTGTTTTATTATATTATATATGAGAATCGATACCTTAATGTTTACTTTTGTAATTCTCAGGTTAAAACAAGCATTAGGTGAAACTTGGCGATTATGGACTAATTATGGAGCAAAATGATCAAGATGTCAAAAGTCTACTGAAGCTCCAGATACGCCGCATTACATTTCATACATACGGCGTATCACTATCAAGATTTCACAAGTTACAATCCAAGACGGCAAAGGACATGCGCCGCATAGAGAAATGGAGTTACGCCGCATCTTCTGGCGGTGTACGAATATTCCTGAATATATTAATCTTGGACCCCACGCGAAGTTAAGTCAATGCGCCGCATCTACTTATCCTATGCGCCGCATCGATCCTCAGACAGAAACTATAAATACCCCAAGGTCAGATGAATTTCGAGACACACATAATATACCACAGACCCACAGCCGAATTCAGACGACCAAGCAGCACAAGACACACCCCTAAACGAAGATACAAGAGCAGTAAGAAGGTCGTGCATGTATTCAATTCATTAAGTAGTTTTGTTTAATTTTAATAGTACGCTTTAATTCATCAGGATTGATGAGCTTGTGTAATGTGATAACGGAAAGATTGCACTCCCCTTAAAATTGCTTTCCCATCAATTAAAGTTTATATGTTGATGTCTTTGGTAACTTTTATTAGTGCATTGATAACCTCTGTGTCTAGCTGAGCATTGATCGGGTCGCCATGCCTCTTTCCTCGCCTATTTATTTTATCCCCTATGCATTCTATCGTCAGTAGAAAAGTAGGAAGATAGGTAAATAGGATAGTCATAAGTAATCATTAAGGGTTTACCTGCCGATAAGATTAGAGCCAACGAGAAAGGTTTAATTATATACACTTCATATAAAACTAGCAATAAAACAAGTGACAAGCTACTTAACTATCAGGACAGGTCTTCTTATTGTCTCGTGTATCTATCTGTGTACGTGTGTGCTAATCGCTGATTCGTTCTAATTAGTTTAGTTTACTATTTAATTATAACCAAAACCGTGCCAGTCTCTCAGACTGAACCCCCTTGCGTTAGATTAGGTTGTATAAACTAACTTAGAATATTAAAATACTGATTAGAATAACTAGATAATACGTTCCACTCTTAGTGACCGACACTCTACTTACCATTATATTCATACTGACCAGGTACACTGCTCGTTAAGTGTGTGTGTTATTGATAAGTCGGCTAAATATAAATTTAAAACTTGAATAGGCATTAATACTGCTAAACCGCAACGACACGCGACACGCATCCGAGACATATGTACCTTTCACATTTATATCTTTGAATACTCTTTTTTAATATGGTTGGAGCTTTATTAGCCAGGCCGACCTCTTTATGTGTAACCGGTAACATCATTTTTAGATGTTAATCCAAACACCCCCATTCGTCATATCTAAATGCCAACATTGAACATACATTTAATGCGGCCATTTTTTTCCTGCTTATCTAAGCAGAATAGCAGTTTTTAGTACCTTGGCCATCTCCAACAGCGGCATAAAATCACCGTGCGGTGCTTGTAAGTCCTATCAAAATAAGTAAAAGTGGGTCAAACAGAATTTTTGCCTTGAAGATCGATGTAGAATTGAATTAAATAAATCAGAATAATTACCTTAATCAGTTTAATTTATGTCATGCACCTGCTAGTAGCACTGTTAAAAGGTTGTATGAACTTCAACATGTTCCTGATTCGATATCACAAACTGCAAAACGTTCGGTTAAGAAAAAAATTAATCTCTGAACCAACATGTAAACTCTTAACCCTTCAAAAACCGTAGCATATGAACCTATTTGGCCCACATTAAGAAACAAAAGTACTTTTTTTCAGATAACGTTATATGGTCTTAAATAAATGACACTGGCCGAAAGCGATCCATATATAAGTACATGGTTCAAGTTGGCATACCTATGATAAATTCAAGAAGACATAAGTTAAGAGGATGAGGTGGAAAAATGCAGCTTGAATGTTCTTAGGTACTTTGCAAAATTAGCAGTAGTATGGTTAAGTTTTTGGTATGGAAATTCAAGAAGACATAAGTTAAGAGGATGAGGTGGAAAAATTAAAAAAGAGGGTTGATAAATTCAAATTTCTAAGAAGAAAGTTGCGTTGCAAACTTGACATCACTGCCTGTGTTAATTTGAACTAATTATATCAACATGTTATATTCTATTTTTCTTATAGGATTCTTAGCAAAGAATAATGTATCTCACTAAAGTAATCAAACTTTTGACGTGACTTATATTTTCTCATATACCAATGTTTTTTAACCACAAAACACACCTGAGGTCGCACGAAACCACAAAGAGCAAAAGCAGAGAACTGGCCAGTGTATCGGCCACTCTCATCCAAATGTCCAACGTTGATCTGAACAGATGCATGATCCTTTGAGGTGATCAATCTGTTAGTAGCAGAGCTGCAAGAAAATAATGACCCTCGTAAACCAAAACCAACAATTATTAAACATCGTGGTAAGTAAAGCAGATGCTTTCAAAAATTACCACTTCCTGGGGATGTAGAGATCTATGTTCTGTCCCTTCTTCGTTCTGCATCTTGATAGTTTCTTTAAACAGCAACTAATCTACAGAGCACAAAAAATTAATAAGAATGCTTAAAACTAAATATGCTGATACCTTTGGATTACATCTGATTTAAAATTTCTCCTCATTTCTAACAACTAAAAGGTAAATGTTGATACAAAAGTTGGGCGTTCCTGTTTAGAACCCGGTTCCCATATCAATTCCTGTTCGATTCTTGAGACCTGCGCACTAAGATAACAAAAAGACACCGTTAGGCTTATCGTGGGATTGTCTCCCACGATTATCCTCCGGCGTGAGAGTAAGTAATCGGTTTAGGGTTAAGTTTTGGAGTTAGGGTTTGTGTCGTACCTTAATAAGAGCCGATATATTCTTTATATACACACGAGATCTTTGTGGGTTTCGTGTTCCCCACTTCTCGGCGTATCCCGCCTAAATCGGCCTGTTTGATACATATCCATAAATGAGAGATATAGTATATCCGTATCGCAAATAACTTCGGGCTTGGGCTTTTGTAAGCCCAACCCGTTATCTTTATGGCCCATTCATGATGGGCTCGTGTGCTAGTGGCGTCCATTGGTCGGGTTCGTGACCCGGGTGCGGACTATACGTCATCATGTCCCCCCAGTCTAGTGTGCGCAATGCGAAATTGCGGATGCTAGACTCACTACCGTGTCGAGGAATATTCTAGAACGCGTTTTTGGTATTTCCCGCCTAAAAAGAATTCAATGAATCTGGTCCATGTAAAATTTTCGACTCCCTCGGAAAACGTGATTGGTGGGTGAAAAGGTGCTCAACCTGTTGGACTCCTGGCCATACGATTAGGGCAAGTGGGGGCACGTGTCAACCATCTAAGAGTATGTGGAACCCTATATAAGGGTGAGGCATTTTTTCACTGTGGGTATCACAGTAGAAAACATCTCTTTCCGCCATTTTTTAAATCTTCAAACAGCCGTAAAAAAATCAACTAGATCGAAGGTAATAGCGCGTGCGCTTCAATATTCATCCAAGTTTAACCATGGTTCTTCAACTATCTGACTGTACTTCCGATATAACCGAGGATGAACTACGTTAGTTTACCTCGGATTATTTTATTCTGTTATGGTTGCATCTGGAGGTTCCGGTAGCGGCTGCGACTATAGCGGATTTCCCTGAGGGGAAGGTAGGGGTATACACACGTTTTTTCGAATTCGCGAATCAACGTGTGCCCATTTCCTTGTTCCTGAGTGATATTCTAAATTATTATCGCCTTCACATTTCTCAGCTGCACTACATAGGTGCAGCGAAAATAACCAATTTTGAAGTCAACTGTCGCTTATTGGCGATTACTCCCACAATTCACCTATTCCGCGTGTTTTATCATTCAACGTGGTCAAACGGGTGGATTTCTTTTTCCAAGCGTGCAGGGCCACTACAGTGCTATACAGAAAAATTAGATGCGCTCAGGAATTGGAGGGAAAAATTCTTTTGGGTGGATAGCGCATTTTTCCCGTTTGATTTTGGGTTTTATACTAAAGGGTCTTTACCGAAGGATGAGCGCCCTCCTCCCGAGTTTTATAACGCAGGCGATGCGGAGACGATTAACGCCAATCGCATCCACATCAGCGCGTACCTGGAAGAGTTTCTGGTGCACATGGGCATCAGCCGTAACTTCTTCGGGGGTCCTGACGAGGTGCCATCCTTTCTGGACGAGAACAACCAGGGTGGGTGCTCATCCTTTATTTTTCTTCGCTTATCAGTGTAAGCGCTCTTTTATTTCATTATCGTTTGTAACTTTCTTTGCTTTTGTTTTGTTTGTAACGCAGAGATGGATTTGTTCGGCGTAGTGCGCTTGAAGCAGCCGAAGCAGGTGACCGTAGAGGTGCGACCCTTAAGGGAAGATGAAGAGCCAATTTTGGAGGCCACTGCTGGGCGCCTCATGGTGATTGCCCAAGAGGAGGCGGAGGAGACGGAGGAGACAGAGGAGGTCCCCACCGGTGTTACTATGGCGATTCCTCTACGCAGCTTTCCTGCTCCTGAGACGGTAATTCCTGTGGTCGATTTAGCGCAGGCCGAGTTGTCAGAGAGCGTAGGGGTCTCGGTTGCTGAGGGACCGGCCCAGGGGTTGAAGCGCAAGGATGTGGATAGTGGTGAAGGTGCGAGTACGTCGAAAAGGAGGCGCCACCTTATATCTGTTGAGGAACCCCTATCTGGGGAGGATGCGTCGGCGATCGAGACTACTCCCCCCCCCCCCCCGGTAAGCATCATAGTTTTTCCTTTATTCTTATTCCATATTGGTAACTGTTGAATAGTTCTTGATTTTTCGTTGTTTTTGCCCAGATTTGAGGCTACTGTTGATGATGATGCGCACACTGGGACTCCACCCCAGTCTGGTTTTGCATACGCAAGGGAGTTTGTGTATGAGAGTCCCGTGGCCGAGGAAAAAACTGTTGAAGACGCGCCAACGGGTCGCCTGATTGAGGAGTTGGCTACTTTGGCTGCGCGGATACAGGCTTAATATGCTGGTGAGAGTGGCCAGGTTGCGCAGAAGGATAGGGAAATTGCATCCCTGAAGGCGCAGTTGGCTGATGCGCAGGCTGCACTGATGTCCTCTGACGCGTGTGCTCAGAAAGTTGCTGAGGATAGGATGTCTCTCATGGCTCAGTTGGACCAAGAGCGCGCTGGTGCGAAGGAATACAAGGCCAACTGCCTTTGGGCGCTGAAATATATGGATCTGAACAAGAGCGCCCACTTCGCTAAACTGGATGATTTCCGCAAGACTGTGGAGGTGCTGCTGGAGAAGCAAGAGTCCAAGTTGCGCAAGCTTAGCATTGAATACGACGAAGAGCTGTACCATCATCTCTTGTCTGCTGTCGCTGAGCGCAGGTATTTCATTAATACTTGCAAGCATTTAAAACCGTTATGTTTTATAATTGCAAAGGTATTTTATTAATCCTCATCTTTTATCTGCTGTTGCTGTGCACAGGTGGCTTGTCAGTCATGGGCTACGTCTTGCCGCCTTAAATACTTTGGAGTCCCGAGAGGTGCGAGATTCATTTGGAAATGTGGTAGAGCGTGCGCTGGCACGTGGCAAGGCGAAAGCTGTGGAGGAGCTTTCTGAGGGCGGACTGTTAAAGGTGCCTGCTGCGCAAGTTCCTGGCTATAACCCTGATACTTATGATGAGCTTGTTGCGGCCATGGAGAAGATGAAACTGCTTGACCTTCCTCTTATTGCACAATTGGAGCGTAACCAAGATTACCCCATTAGTGTAATCATGGAGGGTTTAACCCTGGCGAGGCACACAGGGGAGGATGCAGAAGCGGAGGCTGATTACTTTCTCAAGCCGGATGTATCGCAGTTGCAGGTGCCTGTTTTTGCTCGCCCTCGCAGTATCCTGAACCCTTTTGCCCTTGAGAAGGAAGTTTCCCTAAAGGAAGCCTTAGAGGCTCATGCTACAAGGCTCGCGAAGAAACAGGGAGTGAAGGGGAAGGCCATCCTCTGTGGTGTTGGTGCTGCGCACATCCCCAGGTCTGATGGAGTGCCTGTTAATGTGCCGACAGTTTCGCCCACTGACAGTATGTTGTTGAGGGAGCTTGAGGAAACTGGTCGTGCTGCGTGCCATGTTGGTAGTTCGGGGCTTAGACGCACCCATAGCTTGTAGATATGTTATCTTGGTAGTTTTTATGATAGATTAACATTTTGTTGCACTTGTGCGTGTTAAGTCTATGTCTTGTATAAACTCGTAGTTTATAATGAAGTGGTATTTTGATTATACGCTTATTGTGTGTGATTGCATTTATGATGTTAGTGCTTGTCTTTTTATACAAGATATCTAAGAATCAAGAAATCACAATATAAACGCGTTAAAAAAAAAATCCGTAGTCACGTATAACATAGTCGTGTATGAAATTCATGGTTAAGCGTGGATATATGTAAATTTCACAAGTGTATTTGTTGATATGCAGCGTACTGCGAATACCATATCAAGGGGTTAAGAGTCTTAACTCCTAATTTGTTAAACGCGCACAGTGTGCAATGTTGTGCATCCGTCGTGAGATGCACAATGAACTTACTCCAACGTCTTGAGAGTAAGGTGTTTAACAAGGATGCGTGATCCGAGGTTGATGGGTTTGCAACCCTCTTACTCAACGAGTTATTTAGTAGGTTTACTCATCCTTTGTACCATCGTGGGTTTTTATAAGTGCATGCACGCCATGTAGGCAGAAAGTAAAGTAACAACAATATTGAAACAAATAATATGTAAACAATGAAGTGAAATGTGTCGCAGAGTTAGCTAGAAACCGCGACCTTTTATTCAATATTTGCAAGTTTTTTGGAAGAAGAAAGACATATGCTTAAATAAAACAAATAATATAAATACACGGATATTTATTGAGCACTTACTAAAGTGCGGGTGTGTCCGTGTGTCGGCGTAGCCTTTCCTAAAGGTAGCATTGCTTGAAATTGCAAATGTTCCATGTGCGTTGTAGCTCGTGGCCATCCGTGTCGCGCAGCTTGTACGCGCCCTTTCCTAGTGCTTCCACAACTTCGTAGGGTCCTTCCCACTTTGGCCCAGGTTTTCCTGTGTCTTCCGCATGACTTGCGTCATTATCGTGGTAGACGAAGTCGCCTTGTCTGAATGAGGTGCTTTGAACTTTAGCATCGTAGTATCCCTTCATCCTTGATTTGGTTTTTTCCTCACGTATAGCTGCGTGTTCCCCTCTTTCTTCCAGTAAGTCCAGGTCTATGCGCCGTTCGTCATCATTTGTTGCGACATTAACTTCCGTCGTGCGGATAGTTAGCATTCCAATTTTAACCGATACAACGACTTCTGTCCTGTGGACAAGAGAAAAGGAGGTGTCTCCATTGCTCACCTCGATTGTCGTGCGGTGCGTCCATATGACATGTGACAATTCGCCTACCCGTCTTCCTTTGTGTCTATCCAGGCGCGCCTTGGTTCCTTCACCCAGATCGTGGTTTGCGCGCTCAACCAAACCATTGGTTTGTGGGTGTTTGACTGACGCAAAGTGCTGCGTAGTATTCAGTGCTGTGCACCAGTTTTTGAATGGGCTATCGCGGAATTGTTTTCCGTTGTCCGAGATGACCTCCCCTCTAGGAATTTGTTCGATGGTAGACCTTTGTTGGACGTTCAACTTGTGCTCTGCAACCGATCGTGGCACACCAGTCATGTGCTTTGTTTGCCATGCGAAGATATCCTGATTCTTATGTAAGTGCGCACATACGGCAGTTCTGCCTTTATCAGACAGTGATCCTTTGATCAATACTTCTTGCGTCGGGTACTCAGGATGGATTGCGACCTTCAAGGTTGATATTTTGGCTGCGCTCTTTTCTAGGGTGTGCGCCATTTCGCATGTAATCGTGTTACATTCTCTAGGTGGCGCAGCGTTATTGTAGATGGTGACAATGCCGCCTTCTACCGGGAATTTGAGCATCCCATGTGCTGTGGACGGTACTGCGCGTATTGCTTTAATTCCTGGTCTTCCAATAATGCCATTGTATGGCGAAGGAGATCTAATCACCATGAAATCCATCCATGATGTCGTATAGTATTCCTTACTACCAACGTTGACTTGTAGTCGTAGTTGCCCCAGGGGCCATATCTTTTCTCCCGTAAAACCAGTCAGCGACGTCGTGGCCGGGCTTAACTGTTTTTGTATCTCGGGCCTCAATTGTTTGAAGCAATGTTCATATATTATATCTGCTGACGCTCCTCCATCGACATACATGCGGTGGATGTCGTGACCCCCCATATTTATTTCAATGGTGAGTGGTTCCACCGCTGCGTTGTCCGCAGTCAGGGTGGGGAAAGAGATTTCGCTTCCCTGAGAAAACTTCTGGCTGACCTTTTGCTTCGTCCCTCGTTGCCATGATTGTATCATGTAGATTGTGTCAGCCTTGTCTTTAGGTTCTTCTTTCTTGTTCTCAGTCTTTTGTTTGTTTTTCCCATCCTTGATGTTTTTTACCAGATGGTCCAATCTGCCTTCTTTTACTAACTTCTCAATTAGTTGGCGTAATTGGACACACTCATTGGTGGTGTGACCCTTCTGTCCGTGGTACTCGCAGTACCCATTCCCTTGGCGCTGCCCTTCTGGGGTGCGCATTGGTGGGGGCTTTGGAAAGTTCGCGCCTTCCATTGCAAATATCTCCCTTGGAGTCTTCGTTAGGTGGGTACACTTGTCGTTTCCATGTCCGCCCCCTTGACTGCGATAGCCTTTGTTGCGATTGCTACTCTGGTCATCGAATTGTCTCCTTGGCTCTTCTTGTGACCTATGGTTTGAGTAGCCTTTCTTGCTATCCGCAGCGGCTGCTTCTCCTTGAATGAAGGACCTCGTGCGCTTCATGAGCTCGTCAAAGGTTTGGGGAACCCTATCGTTCAACTTTTTTATCAGTTCTGGGTTATTTATTCCGTTCATAAACCCTGAGATTTTTAGTATTTCTGGGCACGCCTTGACATGTATGCATTCGTCTTTAAAGCGTTCCATGAAAGCGCTTGTGGATTCCCCTTGGCGCTGTTTTACCCTAGCGAGTTCGACAGGGTTTTTGGCGCACTTCTTCCTCTGAGTAAAGTTTAAACGAAACGCCTTTCATAACTCTTCAAACCCACCGATGCTTCTGCGTGGAAGCTTAGTGAACCAGTTGCGCGCATTTCCTACTAATGTAGAGTTAAACATGTGGCACCACACAGGTTGTGGCCAATTTTCGATAGTGGCTGCTGATTCGAAAATTTTTAGGTGATCATTAGGATCACCTGTCCCATCATAAGTTTTGACATTAGCGGGCATGCGCCTTCTTTTATTTTCCGAAAAATCGCTGATGCGAGGAGTGAACGCATCAACCTTTTGGCGGCGCCAGGGACGAGACATGTCTTCGTCCTCCTGGTCGCGGTGTTTTTCCCTTGATTTCCAGTGTCCTGTTTCTTTGTCCTCGTTGTCCGAGGAGTCACCTGAGGATGAGCTTACTCTTTTGCAATGCTTGCGCCGGCTATCCTCGGAATCCGAGCTGGCACTTCTGCGGCGCTTACGCCGACTATTCTCGGAATCCGAGCTTGAAGGCTTTCGCTTGGGGAGCACCGTCGCCCAAGCCTATCATGGACCCTGCGACTGCCAAGCCTAGTGTGGACATTGGCGCGCCGTTCCCCATCTTTATGCTCCTCCAGGTACTGAAAGTCGGTTGTTCCGTCATCCACAACCTTTCTCCCAATCCTAGTGAACACTGGGTGTTTGCGGCTATCCTTCTCGCGTCTTTCCTTTCGGTAGCGCGGTGGGGATGCTTCATGCTCAGTGTCGAAGTTGAGCCTGGCGTGCAGACTTTGACTTGACCTCTTTTTCGCCTCCTCTCGCATGAGCGCAACCAAGGTTTCGTAGTTTTGAGATACGAAGTCGCTTGGCGCTAGTTCAGGCGTGACTCCTTCTAGTGCGAGGGTGTCTGTTTCCAAAACAAGATCTTTGTTTCGGATAGGCGCATTTGGCGGTTCAGTGAAGTTTACTTCTGGCATGGTGAGAGGAGTGCGCTGTAGGTCTAGTGCGCTAGTACTTGTCGTAGTAGCCTGAGTGGTTTTTGTGAGCGGTTTTACAGGAGTGAAAGCCAGATCTGAGTATGATCCTAGGCTCTTGGGCGCACTGGTTGTTCCAGAGGCCTGCTTAGGGGCCGAATCAGTTTGCTGCTTCTTCCCCAGTAGGTCATCATGCGTTTTCTTGAACTGCGGAGTCCGCTGGTTTAGGTTTGCGTGCTTCCTCATTCTAGTTCTTAGCAAAGTTCTTAGTGCCGGGTCCCACGGATGGCGCCACCTGTTGATACAAAAGTTGGGCGTTCCTGTTTAGAACCCGGTTCCCGTATCAATTCCTGTTCGATTCTTGAGACCTGCGCACTAAGATAACAAAAAGACACCGTTAGGCTTATCGTAGGATTGTCTCCCACGATTATCCTCCGGCGTGAGAGTAAGTAATCGGTTTAGGGTTTAGTTGAAGAGTTAGGGTTTGTGTCGTACCTTAATAAGAGCCGATATCTTCTTTATATACACACAAGATCTTTGTGGGTTTCGTGTTCCCCACTTCTCGGCGTATCCCGCCTAAATCGGCCTGTTTGATACATATCCATAAATGAGAGATATAGTATATTCGTATCGCAAATAACTTCGGGCTTGGGCTTTTGTAAGCCCAACCCGTTATCGTTATGGCCCATTCATGATGGGCTCGTGTGCTAGTGGCGTCCATTGGTCGGGTTCGTGACCCGGGTGCGGACTATACATCATCAGTAAACGAATAAAGCAAGTTGAGTAATGTGTGCAGCACATAGTAATAGTATAAACTCTTCTAGTACATCGTTAAAGAATCTCAAGAGTTTTTGTGTGAAACTGCTTCTGCTTATCTCAGCTTATTTTGATGTTTTCTAATAAGCAGGTTATTTAAAAGTGCATATTTAAGATAGAATCGATATGGGTATTTGGCCATAACCTCTAACAAAAGTACTTGACTGAAATTTTTTAACAAATTGTTATTTAATTCCAAATTTTCTAAAATAAATGCAAATCCAATAGAGTGTCTCCACAAAACAAACAAACCAAACAAAATGTAGGTATATTCATCAAGCATTATAACAAACAGTTGGTGTGCAATGTTAGAAACAAACATACATACCAAGAAGCTTCTTTGAAAATTTTCATTGTAAAAAGAAGACATTCACATAAACATTGTATATGCATGACATAAATTAAACTGCTTAATTAAAAAAGGTATACCTCAGTGCAAATCCATTGACCCAAAACAGAAAAAATAAATCAGAATAATTACCTTAATTTATTCCCGTGTTCAAGATATCCTTAATCCATTCAGCAATCAAGATCTCGGAAAATCACTCATCCCTTACAATGAATCAAGAATATTTACTGATCTTCAAACTATAAAATTTAATAAACAAAATAATAGAAACAACTTACAGGGGGGCTGAGGTTCTTCCCCGTCACTGCAATTACGAATATATGAAAAAGGGTTTGTTGAAGAGATTGGTAAAAATGTAGGTGAAGAGGCGGTGGTTTAATGTCACTGAAGATCTGTGTTGTTTTTTTTTTTTTTTTTTTTTTTTTTTTTTTTTATTAGATAACTTGGAAAGAGGAAGAAGGTTCAGGAAAAAAAAATGGAAGGGTTGGGTGAGGATTTATGTAAAGGGACAAAGAATAAGTATTAGACAAAACATGTGCAATTAATCCAAATCACTGTGAACAGTAAATTTGGGAGCTCCTTTTACCCAATAGCAAGGGGGCACATAAGGTAATGGTACTGTTACCATATTTTTTTATTATTTAGCAGCCAATAGGCTTTGAGATTAAGCTTCTTAATTGAATTCATTTAGGTCACTATCAATTTCCATGGTTAGTATATATATAATATCATATCATCACTTTAGGAGTAAATTTGGGTTCGTTGAGAAATCTTTATAACAATTTTCTGTTAAACTAGGAAGACGTTACAAAGACATGCAAGAACACAAAGATAACATACAAGCTGAACTAGACTCATATATGTATACAATTATTCAATACCAAATTTAATTATCTGTTCATATTTAAAATCCAAGAATGTGAGAAAGTCGTTCCATTTCTTCACCAAGTGTATATTTTTTAGGCGGTTCCAAGTTGACATTTTCGTTGTTAAATCTCGATTCGATTCAAGTAGTGGTTTGGATGATGTTGGCGTATGTGTCCGGACCAACCCACGTCTCCGAACGTCATATTTCGTCCGGACTATAAACCCACCTCCGGACATACCAAAAGGTCAACCGCCGCCAAACAATCCCATCAACCGCCGCCACGCCGCCATTCCAGATTTTCCAGGATTGTGTTCCCCACATGATCTGACACCAACCTACTAGGCTAGGCGTAGGCCGGCTTGCTTAGTCCCAGGTAACAGGTGTGGGTAGTATAAATACCCACACCTCATTTATGATTCGCATTCTATTTTTCACCCATAACATTTACTCTCATATATTGTTTCACCCTTCATCATATCATATATACTTACTCTCACGCCGTAGGTATTCTATTCTTTGATGAACTAGCTTTCCTTAGTTTCCAACTTTAATATGAAGAATAGAAAGCTGTAATTAACATTTTCTTTATAAAAAGAATGCATGTGAATAAACACATGTGTCTACTGTCATCACAAAGCAACCACTCTAAAAAAAAACCCAGGTCCACAAATCATAAAAATAAACAATGATCGTCATAAAAAAACCAGATCTACAAGCTTCCATAAACCATTTTAATCAATCAATGGTTGTGTGAGTGCCACATATCATCTACAGTCCATGGGTTTCTTAGAGCCACAGGTTTGAAGCTTCTTATCTCATTACCCACAGACCAAAATCGATCAATGGTTGAATCTTCTTTCACCAACAAAACATTCAAAACACACACACTCAAAACACACCAAGTTATGAGGTTAGTAGTGGCCTTGATTTTTATTATTCTTTATTATTATCATAAAGATTCAATTTTTTTGGTTTTGATTATTTGAGATTATTAGGGGTTTTGTTTGATTATGGGTTTATTCTTTTGTAACAAAGAATCCCAAAAGAAATACAATTGGTTTCAACCATGGAGCCGATTATGTATTTTGTTGGATGAATACGTTTCGGCAATCTTTGGATTTGAATAGGTAATGAAGTTTTTTTTTTAGATATTGTTATGATTTTTTCGTGTCTTTGATAATGGGGTCTGCTAAAAATTTACTCATAGGTTATTTCTTTGGATTGAACTGAATTCTCATATTATAAATGCATGCTTTCTATTGTAATAACGAAGTTCTTAGGGGTACATGATAGATATTTGCTGGGTTAATATGTTTGGATACTCGAATCATGAGTTTGTATTAGAAATTTGTGGACTTATGTCTTTCAACCATAATCAACTGTAAAACTGACTTTATTAACCCTTGATACTACATCCGCTTTTGTGTTCAGAGGTGATTGGGTGATTATTTATTATGATCTACATTTTTATTTTATATCAGGCTAGGTTAATGTTAATAATTGGCAATATCGAAACTGTAATCGTGGTTTTGAAGACTACTGATAAGTTGATAAAAAGAGCAGAAAGCAGTTGGATATAGCCGAATTTCGCGCTCAGCTTGATGCGTTGGGTTTAAAAGTAATACAAGTGGATGCAGCTGGAAATTGCTTTTTCAGGTTTGCGCACGTGGGTCAATTTGATGGTGCCGAGGACAGGCATTGGGAGTATCAGCAAAGGGGTGATGCAGTATATCATGGTAATATTAGGATATAGTACATTTCCTATGTTTTGTGCCTTTATGATTACAAGGAAATACTCAGACTATGTGCAACGTATATGTTAGCCTTAAAGTTTGTCATATTTGGGAATTGCACTTCATTCTTTATACAAGGACTAGTTTAGACATTTAGGCTAAGTTAGTCATTGTATTCTTTGTATAAATACCCTCCTATGTCAATACTAGGAGGGTTGAGGATTCATTTGTATCAAAGGGGTGTGTGTGTTTTCTCTAGCTTCTCTCTAGAAAAACATACACACCCCGCCGGTCAATAAACCAAAAATTCAAAGTTTAATCTTATGTTCGTGTTTATCATGTTTCCTCCACCTCCTAAACGTGAATCTATGCCTCTACAGTTGGTATCAGAGCTAACCGGGTGGCTGCTCGTGGTGTTTTTAAGGTGATAAAGGTGATTTATGTTGTGTTTTATCTCGGTTTTTCTTTATCTTCATCACAGCCGAGTTTAGTGTTATATTTATGTTCGACTTGTGTTTGAAAGAACCCAACTGTTGCGTTTTTATCATAAAAAACGTGAGCCTTTGTGGTTTTTCTGGATTCATACGCAAGAACAAGGCAAAAAGTTGGTGTGTTCTTAGCTTCTTTGATCGAAAATCACATAATCTTTTATAAGATTTGTGTTTTTAGAATATATTGAATATCTTATTCATTGAATTATTGGTCAAAGTTGGTGGAATTGGTGAAAGACAGACTGGCAAAGCATGGGGAAGAGATAATGTAGCTAAAAGTCAAGAGTGGTTGGAAAGTTTCGAAATTGGCCACTCTCTCGCAATTGATGTCTCTCGCAATTCAGGGCCTCTCGCATTCTTGTATAAGAATTGCGATGAAATGAAATTTCTCGCAATTGACGAGTCTCTCGCAATTGCTGACTCTATCGCAATTGACGAGTCTCTCGCAATTGCTGACTCTATCGCAATTGACGAGTCTCTCGCAATTGCTGACTCTATCGCAATTGAGGAGTCTCTCGCAATTGCTGGGTTTCTCGCAATTGGCATGTCTTTCGCAATTGCACTCCCTTCTCGCAATTGCAACAGACTTTCGAAATTGATACTGTCTTTCGCAATTCAACAAGCCTTTCGCAATTCGAACAACATCTCGCAATTCAAAAAAAAAAAAAAAAAAAAAAAAAAAAAAATTCTTAAACTCAAATTTTTCTAGCCTCATTAGAATTGCATTTTATGGCATTTTTCACAACAACATCACAAATAAAATTATCGGACTGCACCTTCAACATCACCACGTATAGCCAAAAAGATCCTGAAAAAGATTCACAATCAGATGACAATGGTCAAATTATCAGCTGTGGCTACAAGGATGATGATTCATTATTACTTATTTGAAGTTGAAGTGGAATATCTCGGGTACGTGTACTTAGTATCTTGAAGATATCGGGGTTGGTTGGATGCATGATTCTTCGAGATCCTTGTTTGAGCATTTATAGAATAGTGATTAAGTCTTGGGTTATCTAGTTTTCATAGGTCAAGGGGAGGATGGACGAAGACCTAGTTAACTATCACTTAAAGGAGATACGTTGTAGTACTCAGTGTCACACAAAGATGTGGATAATTCAAGAGATGTTCATATACAGTTAAGGAAGGATGGATGGGTATATGAAACGACCTATATGCTTTAAGGAGTTACGTTGTAGTGCTCAGTATAGGTTCTTAGTCACACTATCGTGCAAGTTTAAGTCACAAGTTTGGGTTATTCTACTTCAGTCTCAAGTTCGTTATAGTGGGTTTTCTCCATCAGTAGTCACTACATGAAGCCGTTGTTTTTGATACAGGAGGTTAGACTGGGCGTATCGACATCTTCTCACGGACTAATATGATTCCTGATAAAGGGCTTCCAGTTTGTATTTCACGTACACAACATTATGTTGATTCCGATGAATCGTAATCATCAGGGGAGAGAAAGGTGTACATCGATGATGTAACTGGTATGCATTTCAAGTCTTACGAGTTACTGAGGGCCTTTGGTCGAGAAAAGATGGCTACAAAAAGGTTGCGACATCAATCCTGATCATAAAAGCGGTTTTTATCACTCTGTGATAAAAATGGTACTTCATCGACAAAGGGGTTCTTTCGCAATTGAAGTGTTTTGCAATTCTTTCTCGAACATAGACTATCGCATTTTGTGAGATGAAGATGTTGATACTTCATTCCCCCGAACAGATTCAGGGCACTCAAGGCACTCGTTAAATGAGGTTGTCAGTTTGGGGGAGAGCACTAATTAGGGGAGAGCACGGGAAGAGCACTCAGAGTACTCTAAATTAAACCCTAATTAGAATTGCTCACATGGTTCTTCTGCAAGTAAAGAAATGAATGCTGAGAAGATTCTCCAAGCTGAACGAAGTAATGACGTTTGAAGACTATTCTCTGTGCTTATGGTTTATATTTTACTTGTAGGGAACATTGTAAGCAATTCCCATATGACTTCACTTTGGGGAGAGATTGTTAGCCTTAAAGTTTGTCATATTTGGGAATTGCACTTCATTCTTTATACAAGGACTAGTTTAGACATTTAGGCTAAGTTAGTCATTGTATTCTTTGTATAAATACCCTCCTATGTCAATACTAGGAGGGTTGAGGATTCATTTGTATCAAAGGGGTGTGTGTGTTTTCTCTAGCTTCTCTCTAGAAAAACATACACACCCCGCCAGTCAATAAACCGAAAATTCAAAGTTTAATCTTATGTTCGTGTTTATCATGTTTCCTCCACCTCCAATCGTGAATATTGGTCTTTACAGTATATTAGTAGTTACATAGTTGCATGTCAACAGTAAACTAAATTCAGATTGTTATTTGAATAAAAACCAAGTCAAAACATGATCCTTATTCAATGGTATTGATTTTTTATCATTAGTTTTGATACTTGTATGAATTATTTGTAGGTTTTTTATTGATACTTTTGCATTTAACAAGCATGGGGTTTGGAGATCACTTAATCATTACGGTTTTACTAATAGAAGTTCAAAAGATACTTCACGAACAGCTTGAGGTATAATGGCCACCTATTTTACTAAAACAATGTCAATGTTGGAAGTACAAAAATAAGGTATACAATATCATACTCAACTCACGTTTCCATATAATAGAGATAAGATATTGTTTTACACGTGTCTTCTTAGAAGTGTTGGGTGAAAATAAATTCATAATTGTAACTATAGGTCAAAATAGTTCAGGTGAAACAAACAAGGGTGTTTGGATGGAAACAAGTTCTAACTATGGGTCAAATCATTATGGTTGACTTCAGGTTCGCCTATGTGACCCTGATTCTTGGATGGCAGACATGCTTTTGCAACAATCTCTTTTATACAGAACAATATTAATACAATATTATCATTTTTAATAGATAATTTTTTAATACACTATCATCAGTCCAATGGATTATGATTAGTCGAGTGGATTATGTAACGCTAATCAAACACATTACATTCACCATTGTAATTACGATTGAATTACAATACAGAGAAAACTACATTTGTTGAAGAATAATGCATACCTTCCTTAACATGATGGATAATTGATGTAATGTGTTGATAACCATCCTTTTCTTATGATTTTGCAGCAGGATGCATTTTTCGGTGAACACAAATTGAGTATGAGAAATATATAACAGATTGTTTCAAAACAACACATGTGGATCGATTGAGTATTAACAATCATTGATCCAATTATGTTGGAGGGATTTATTCTTTGAGATTTTAACTTTTTATAATCACTTTATTCTTTCATTTTATTATAATTCTTTGCCGACAAATAATTCGCATTTTAATTTTAAACAAAGTTTTCGTTATAATAATTTAAAATAAAAGTAATAAAGAAAACACTATATCAAATTTTGATATCCGTCTCCTTAACAATAAACAATTAATTTCATACAACTTAAAAAGAAAACATGAACAATCAATTTCGGACTATAAACATATATTCAATTGATTTTATTTTATTTATTTATTTAATTTTATTATTATTTTTTTGTTCAAAATATTCAATTGATTGAGTCAAGCTTCAAGTCACTCTCAAAGGATGAGAACGTAAATTTTGCAAGCCTCATAATTTGACTAGCATGGTTGAAAAGTTCTTTAATTGAATGATGAGATGGTTACAAAGATACATATTTATAGATACAAATGTTACACCTAGGTACCTATACAATACAAAGATATACAAAACTATTATCTAACATCCCCCCGCAAGCTGAACGGTGGTGGTCCAATACGAAGCATTTCACGAAAAACATTAAACTGAGACCTTGGAAGACTTTTTGTAAAAATATCAGCCACCTGAAGCTTGGTTGGAACAAATTTAGTTGCTAATTTTCCCGCAGCCACTAACTCACGCAAAAAATGGTAGTCGAGATCAATATGTTTAGCCCTTTTATGGGAGACAGGATTTTGAGTAAGAAAGATAGCACTTTGATTGTCACACAGAATAGTTGGCCTGTCAGGAGGCAAGGCATGAAGTTCCTGAAGTAGATGTGTTATCCAAACAATCTCAGCAGCAGTGTTGGCCATGGCGCGATATTTGGATTCACAGCTTGAGCGAGCCACAGTTGGTTGCTTTTTAGCACTCCATGAGATTAGATTTCCACCCAAAAAAATAGAATAGCCATAAGTAGAACGTCGTGTCTCCAAGCAACGAGCCCAATCAGCATCTGAGTAACCAAGTAACGATGTGCTAGTAGGGCGACTATAATGAATCCCAAAAGCAAGAGTCCCCTTAAGATAACGTAGAATGCGTTTGACTTCTTGAAAATGATCAACAGTAGGAGCATGAAGAAATTGACTGACTTGATTAACAGCATAGGCAATATCTGGGCGTGTAATGGTTAAATACTGAAGTGCACCTACAATAGAACGATAATGAGTAGCATCTGAAAAACTGTCACCGGTAGAAACAAAAGAAACATTAGTGCTTAAAGGGGTTGACGCAGGTTTTGCATCCATCATCTTAGCTCTGGATAAAATATCCAAAGCATATTTTGACTGATTTAAGAAAAGACCATTTTTAGTGTAGGTAACTTCCAGTCCCAGAAAGTAGTTGAGTTTCCCAAGATCCTTAATGGCAAATTCTTTGTTGAGGCATGATATAAACGAAGTGAGAGTAGATTGTTGATTTCCTGTGAGGATTAGGTCATCAACATACACAAGGAGATACATGATACAGGAGTCACATTTGAAAACGAATAACGAAGGATCAGCACGACTGCATAAGAAACCATTGTGTGTAAGGAACGAACTTAATCGATGAAACCACGCCCTGGGAGCCTGTTTAAGGCCATAAATGGCTTTATTCAGTTTACACACATGAGAAGGAAAACGAGGATCAACAAAACCAGTGGGTTGTTCCATAAAAACATTTTCATTAAGATGACCATGTAAGAATGCATTATTGACATCCAATTGATGAAGGGGCCAGTTATTTATGACAGCCAGCGTAAGAACAGTACGAACAGTGGTGGCTTTAACAACCGGACTGAACGTGTGAGAAAAATCAAGGCCAGGAATTTGAGTAAAGCCTTGAGCAACTAATCGAGCTTTATGCCGCTCAATCGTGCCATCCGATCGATACTTAGTGCGAAATATCCATTTGGAACCAACAATGTTAACATTTGATGGACGAGGAACGAGAGTCCATGTGTTGTTTTTATAAAGAGCTTGAATCTCATCTGTCATGGCCCGAATCCATTTGTCGTCCTTAGATGCTGTAAGGAAGGTTTTGGGATCAGTAACAGCAAATAAGGCTTTATGAAGTGGAATATAATCCGTGTGAGCAAGATCGACACGATGGCGAGGCTTAAAAATCCCAGCTTTTGCTCGTGTTATCATCGGATGCGATGGTGCAACAACCGGTTCCGGAGATGAAGTAGTGGAAGTTGATGATGTTGGAGAGTTGGGAGGAGTGGTTTGTGGGGTAGTGGATGGCGTGGGAGCGGGTGTGGAAGGTGGATCAATGGTTTCGAGTGAAGAAGGCTGGATGATGGGGTCAGGAATTGTGATCGGGCTGGTGGAAATTGAGGAAGAAACCGTGGGACTGTTAACAGGATTTAGGCCTGATGGAGTGGTAACAAAAGGAGTTGGGCTGGTTTGGGTGGGAGTAGATGATTGGGCTGCGGGTGGATTTAAAGGATTCTGTTGGTTGTTAAAAGGAAAGAAAGGAATTATTGTAGGTTGATTTTCAACAGTAGGTGATTTTGGTGGAACCAAAGGAGGTGTCTTGGAATGTGGGATGTTGACAGTGGGAGATGTATCTAAAAAAGTGGATACATCTAGCATATCAATGGTCGTAGGAACAGTAGATGAGTCAAATGGATAATACGACTCATCAAAACGGGCATGACGGGTAATATAGATGCGAGAAGTGGATGTATCAAGACATCTATAACCTTTATATTTAGTGCAATACCCAAGAAACACACAAGGGATGCTTCGGGGAGATAACTTATTTGCGGCATAATCCCGAAGAAAAGGAAACACGCGGCAACCAAATGTCCGAAAAGAGGCATAATCCGGCTTTTGATGATATAAAAGTTCAAATGGAGACTTACCGGATAATAAGGTGGAGGGTAATCGATTAATGATGAAAGTTGCTGACGAAAAAGCATCCACCCAATATTTAGCCGGTAGTTTGGCATGAAATAACATGGCCAAGCCTGTCTCAACGATGTGCCTGTGCTTGCGTTCAACCCGACCATTTTGTTGGGGGGTATAAGGACAAGACATACGATGAAAGGTACCATTTTGTTCAAACAAGTGACGCACACGGTTATTTGTGAACTCAGTGCCACCGTCACTTTGAAATTTTTTTATCTTTGTAGAAAATTGTGTTTGAACAAAAGGTACAAATATAGATAATGCTTCAACAAAATCCGACTTTGCTTTCAGAGGATACATCCAAGTAAACCGAGAAAAGTCATCAACAAATGCAACATAATACTTGAAATTATCAACTGATGTTACAGGAGAAGGTCCCCATAAGTCACAATGAATTATTTCTAAGGGAAAAGTGGCACGTTTATTATTCAAAACAAAGGGTTGCCTTTTTGACTTGGCAAGTTCACAAGATGAGCAAAGACCCGGTTTGGGTAATAAAGATGTAAAAGAAAAACAACCATGATTCTTGAGCAAATTAACAATATCAAAATTGACATGCCCAAGACGGGAATGCCATAACTCAAAAGATGCTTTTGGACACGAATGTTGTTAGAGTTTATGGATAATAATTAATATTCGTATGTCCAGTTTCGAACACGAGACTTCGGGATTGCACACATTACGTATGAGTTTCAATGTATTAATAATTAATATATTTAGTTATGATTAATTATTAATTTCACAAATAAACACTTAATGGGATATGAAGAAAATTAAGGCAAAACAATGGAATCCCACATCGGAAACCATTGTAAACTTGATCTCAACCCTAAGGCTATAAATACATCCCTATGTATTCATCCCTTAGTACACTTGATTTCAATGGAAGGCCAAACTTCTTCTTTTCTCCTCTCTTGCTCATGGTCGACAAGTGAAACCCCTAGAAAGGGATTTGCGAGTAACCTTGAGCATTACAAAGTGTTTGGTTAATCTATTGTGAATCAAGAACCTAGCTTTTCACATTGAAACGCTAGTAATACGTGTGTACAAGAACGAAGGACAAGCTTACTTTAGCTTGTGTTATTTTCCCCAATTCGATTGATGTAGGTCGATTCATATAAACCCTAATTTTAGGGTTTATACCTTGTTCTTGGAGTGCACGGTTTCTTGTTCTTGCTAGAAATCAAAAGGTACGCATCTATTTAATTTTATGTTAATTAATTATATGTTATGTAGATCCATTCCGCTGCGTGATCTTTGTGTTTATGTGTTTATAGTATTATTATGATTCACATATTCCAACAGTGGCATCAAGAGCCGCGTTTTTAACATGTAATTGATTACATAAAACCTTAAAAATTGAATCTTTAATTAGATACATGCAAATTAATAAATCTAGGGTTTATATTTTTTGTAAACCTAAATTAGGTCGATACCTAATAAAAAGATTTAGGGGTTTTGGTTTTTGTAGAAAACTTGTAGAAAACCCTAGGATTGCATGCAATTTTTAGGGATTAATTAATGAGTACCTTATGTGATGTCATTAATTAATTAATTAGATTGCGTACTATATAGGCTTGTAAATATGTGTAACATGATTTTAAGTGCTATATGGGATCCATGACAAAATCTTGCATATTTTGTCATGGAATGATTTGTTGTCAATGTGCCACATGATTTTAAGATAGATCTTAAATTAGAAAAGACCCTAATATATTAATTAAAATTGGTTATGTGCAATGTGGTATCTAATTGATCAAAACTTACGCGACCAAATTTTTTTTGGCGTCTGTGGTCCATTGGGTACAATGAGCTCGAAAACCAATGGGAGTTTTATTGATTAGATACATTAAAATTCACATAGATAATTAATAAGATTTATCAAAAAGGTTTGCATGTGGCTATATGATATTGCTAATGATCATATACGTGTTATTAAGTGTTTATTTATTTTTTGAATTACTTGTTCTTTGTATGTTTAATTATGATGGATTGTAACAACAAAGAGGGTAATTTTTCAAATAAATATAAATGAACCTAATAACTATGAAACCTTTGTAGTAAACCATTTAATTGCCAAGTCTTATGTGCCGACAGTGGTTCGCTTCGCACGGTAATTTGCTCCCAGGCGAGACTAGCAATAATAAATTTACTACATTAATTGTTTTAGCAAGAAAATCATAATTTTTTAGTTGATTGATTGCGACTGTACTAAGTGGTCGAAGCGGCAGACCTATTATTGACAAACTATAAAGTGGGTTTAAGGTTGGCTCACATTAAATTGTGACCTTAAAGGGGCACGGTTTTAACCAGCTTCGGCGGCTGTCGTCCCTCCGCTCGCCTGTGCGTCAATAATAGACTTACCAAGTACACCACGATAAATACGAAGCATCTTAAGGCAATGTTGTAATTTATTCAACGCCTCAATTAAAAGATTTGATGATTTGAGCTACAAATGAGTAAACGGTTTTGTTTTTGAAAACATATATGATACAAAGATGAATGCATGACATCTTTGTACATATTTTTTGATTTAACACATCAAAAATTTTTTACCCTGATAAATTTAAGTAATATGCCACCCAACTACAAAAAGAAACACCTAAGGTTTCATCCTACATCACTAGCAGCCAAAGCTGAATGTTGATGTTCAAAGGGTGGTCATCTAAGGGTAAATTGAGTACTTTATTGCTAGCAGCCAAAGCTGAATGCAATAAACCGACGTCAATTTACTGTTTCTTAAGTTGGTTAAACTTAATTGGGCACTTTCATTACTAGCAGCCAAAGCTGATGTAATGGAACGGCGCCAAGGCATAAAGATTTGGGGATGAAACATGCTTACATTTTGCAACCAAGGTTGGCAATATAATGTAAGTCCCAAGATTTCTAGGAATTGCAATTGGATATTGGCAATTGGGTGATCCCGTACCTTATTGAGCACTTTCATTGCTAGCAGCCAAAGCTGATGTGATGAAACGGCGTCAATTAGGATCCTAATTTTCAATGAAAATTAAATGGTTAAATTTTATTTACCATGGGTGTTTAATTTTCTTGAAAAGTTATTATCAAAAATACTAAATTGAATTTTGAAAAATTCTTTTAATGTATTTAATGCAACGTTAAAACCGTAAACATAAGATATTCTTTTAGTAGTAAATTGATCTACATCCGTAGGGGTTTTGGATAGAGTCAAGTTTTGCTGAAAAGAATAGACCGAGTCCACTTTCCGTGTGAAGAGTGAGACTTAATCCTATTCCTTTTCATGATTGAGAAAGGTATAATAGGAAAATTGGAATCGTCTAAATTCTAAGAAATAACTCATGGCGAATTTCTTAAGAAATTGCATGGTTAGGAGTTATTAAATTAGAAACTAGACTAATTACCGCAAAATTGGTAAAAGGAAAACTGGAATGTTTGATCTAGTTATTATGCCTTAGCCATTTAAAGGTGCTACATACCATGATGGGGATGGTAGACCTAACTAAGGAAGAAATTGCATACCAAATTCTTTCAAGTTAATTGCATTGATGGATATTCCATCATTTACAAAGTAGAATACATTCCTTGAGTACCTTAGTAGTATTACGTAAGGAATTCATCAAGAGTGTAGGAAAGTAAACAGCACGCTATTTGCTTTTACTGGTGATGCAACACTTACAATGTTGTCAAAGCCAGTGGGAGCATAGTGCTGAAATTACTGAATAATGAGTTCATGCAGTGATCTTAAATTCAGTGGGAGCTACAAGTCTTGGTAGTTACCCGGATTATCTCTAGAATTTCTTGAGATAAATCCTTTCCAATTATAGACACTTGTGGTATTAAGGATAGTCATGAACGTTTCCTTACTAGACGAGGTGATTCTATATCTACTTATATCTATGACACAATCATATTAATCAAATAAGCAAACTACTGACGTGTTGTTTATCTGATACGAAATGTTGTTCCATGCACAAGTGGGAGAAATTTATATTGTGTGCAAGCAACAACATAAAGGAATATAATTTATAGGGTTCTCTTGACTGTAAGGTAAGAGATCAATGTTCTAATGTGTTTTATACACATTCTAATTTATGGAACACTTGAAGTTAATATCTACTTTCATTACTAGATATTAATGACAAGGTAAATTACATACTTTCATCATTATCAGCCTCGGCTGATGAAATGAAACTATGTTAATTTACAAGTTTCTAAAATTAGATAATTATTAGAACAAGTGTCAATATGATAATAAGACTACTTCAAATGAGAATATTTATGTATTGTTGTAATGACATAAATAAATGAAGTAATCTTATACTACTTCATATTTAGATGTTTATGTATTCTTGGAATGACATAAATATATGAAGTAAATAAATTAACTTGAAAAACTATTGAAACTAAGTTGTGGGTTTCATAATTACTTTAGTTATACATATTTATATTTTAGTATAAAGATATAAATATGAAGTCTTTTATTATTATAAGACTTATAACAAAGTAAGACGTTATATTGTTATGTTTTTTAATTAAGACATATACAAGGAGTTATTGAGTTGATCAATGATTTGTAACGTACATTAGGATTATAAAAAGTTTATGTTTTTTTTGGTAAGACATAGATATTAAGTGGCTTGGTCAATAAGGCACTTATGTTATAAATTATGCAATTGGCTTGGAAATCTATTGTACCATTAAATTGACATAGTTGGTAAATAGGTAAGCCAAAACGAAATATATTTATCTTATATATTGTAAGATTAACTTACAATATTAATCCTAATGAAATACATAAGTTTATGGTATGTTCATTTAGGAAAATCAAACTCTTAAAAATATTGTTTGATTAAAGATAACTATATATTCTAATCTTCCTAAAGATATCAAGGTTAGAAAATTGAGTATGGATTGGATATGCTCAATTAGACTCCGACCTAGAAGATTAATAAGACACCATTGATTATGGAATGTGTTGAATTACATTAAGTCTTAAAATTGATGTTCAGAATTTGTTAAACTACTTGTTGGGTAGGTTAATTAACAAATTAATGTTAGGAACTGTCAATATGTATTTGTAAAAGTCCCAAAAGAGAACAAGTTTTGTGTTGCTCTATTTGCTAAGCATTTATAGGTAATCTATAAATTGCAAAAGGCGAGTGGGAGTTTTATCTTCAAAAGATAAAAATTACAAGATACATAATCTTCTAAATACACTAGCAAAATCATAATGAGAATTTAACATGTTAGTGTTAAATCTCAAGATGATGGAATTCTTATTCATAGATCCGTAAGGGTATCTCAAATATTTGTAGAATATGTTGAGGGTTATGAGTTACAGGATATTGATATGCCTGTTAATAAATTGCAAATGTTATTTGGCAAATTACTCATACTATGAATAATTAGATGCAGTCCAAAAGATAACTAGTTTGGAAACGTAGTTAATCTTGAACTCTATAGTTACACTATAGAATGGAAATGAATTTCTAAAATGGAAATGAAAATCCTAAAGATCTAAATTCTTGTGTATAAATCATAATGGACAAATTTGTATACATATTTAATATGTGAAAAGATTATCAATCACAATTAAGCAATTAAATGTGATTGAAATTCTTTCTAAGCACATTAAATATATAAAGATTATGATTGTCATTATTAGTTTCATTTATATGAAATTAATAATGGAATGTCAAAACTCTTTCTTTAATAATTACTTGAGCGAGGACGAAAAGTAATTGAAAGGAGTGTTTGAATTCGAAATAATCTTTAGTAGTATACAAAATGCAAATCATTTGAAAATGGATTAATGCATGCATCTTGAAGATATACTTATTTTTAGTTATTAAATCTAGTTTGATTTATAATTAAAATTAAGATATTTCTTAACATTCCTGAAAGCTAGTGGGAGTGATGTATTTATTTTCTTATTTCATATATGTTGTATAACATATGGGAAGTAACATTCCATTGACGTTAACATTAAATGTTAAGTCTTAGTTAGGAATGAAACTTCACATAGAAAATAAAACCTTGAAGTATATGTTTATTTGATCATAAACATAAGCGGTAGATAATTGATTCTAAAAGAACATGATAATCTATTAGTATGGATAGATAGATACATATCTTTGGAAAGATATGACATGAACAAAAATCTAAGTCTGACACAAGGATTTTTCATGTACATCATGTTGCTTGTTGTATCATGCTTGAATGAAAGATGATTGACAACATTAATATCTAATTATAAATTATTAGATAGCTAAGTGTAATGGATATGGTTTAGAATTTACATCCTCAACCTGGATTTGCTCCAAAATTCTAAATTAGAACCATATAGCATATTGTTGCATGATTGATATAGTTGACAAATCTTGATAGATTTGGAGATATCAAAACATTACACGATGAATGTTAAAGTTTACGGAACTTTAAAAGAGCATATTGTTGTTTGATACAATGATGCTAGTAAGATTGAGATGACACTCAATACTAGTCATGGTGGGAGCTCATCCTTATTAGGAGACCATGTATACTAGTTATGCTCAATATGAGCACAGTTGCATTATACATAAAGAATTAGAATACTTTAACTACAAGGTTTGGTAGTTTAATTGTCATAAATTCGTGCATGAGGATGTCATGCATTTTATGAAGTATGTGGCAATATTTAGATAGATGAATGCACACATACAAGAATTTCATTATTGAAATAAGTATTCTCAAAATTCCGATAGATCAGCATTAGATGTTTTATGCCTTGTCAACAAGTATGTGGAACATGACTTGTGGCATAATTCACTAATGAGAAATATCATGCTTTGATCTAGTTAGTATTTGGATAAGGGACGTGTAAACAATTATTATTTTAATGAAATAAAGTGCGGATAACGTTTATTCTCATTATTAATATTTGTGTCCTATATTTGCATGTTTAAATCCATGAATAACTAATGTTATTCTAAATAGTCCGTTGTCGATCAATAATATGGGAATATTATTGAACTAAGACAAATGTGAGGATTGGTAGAATGTACTGTAATGTTGAGACACCAATGTCACATGATATTCAATATTGGATAAATTGAATATAGGACTTATCCCAACTACATGATTATACTTTATGGATCGTCGTCATTAAGTAAATCATGAATATTTATCCTCAGACTTGAGATACCAGGTGACTGCCGAGGATGTAGCTCATTTTCTGTAAGGTAGTCTAACGCTATCCGTAAAAGGTAGTTATAAGGGCTATTTTCGGAGGTGATGCAAAGTTCGAGGGTCACGCTCGTAGTCAATAAAGGATTTGTTCCTTCAAATTTGTTTTGAAGTATAATACTGCTGGGCCCCTCGTAGGATTGACAAGATGTTTGTACGGCCGTACCCAAAGTCTATCTGGAAGACGTTCAGATGTTTTGGTAATCTTGATCAATTATTAATAACGAGAAACATAATAGTTAATTATGGAATGACCAAGATCCATATCCATATTAACACGGTATTAGAAACAAAAGGATAAGTATGATGATAATATCATCACGTGGTTTTTCCAGGAAAACCATACTCGGTTCGATCTGGGGGCACTGGGATCTGTTAAGCTAGACTAGCCCATGTCATTACGATATTAATGAATATCCAAGTGGGAGCTGTTAGAGTTTATGGATAATAATTAATATTCGTATGTCCAGTTTCGAACACGAGACTTCGGGATTGCACACATTACGTATGAGTTTCAATGTATTAATAATTAATATATTTAGTTATGATTAATTATTAATTTCACAAATAAACACTTAATGGGATATGAAGAAAATTAAGGCAAAACAATGGAATCCCACATCGGAAACCATTGTAAACTTGATCTCAACCCTAAGGCTATAAATACATCCCTATGTATTCATCCCTTAGTACACTTGATTTCAATGGAAGGCCAAACTTCTTCTTTTCTCCTCTCTTGCTCATGGTCGACAAGTGAAACCCCTAGAAAGGGATTTGCGAGTAACCTTGAGCATTACAAAGTGTTTGGTTAATCTATTGTGAATCAAGAACCTAGCTTTTCACATTGAAACGCTAGTAATACGTGTGTACAAGAACGAAGGACAAGCTTACTTTAGCTTGTGTTATTTTCCCCAATTCGATTGATGTAGGTCGATTCATATAAACCCTAATTTTAGGGTTTATACCTTGTTCTTGGAGTGCACGGTTTCTTGTTCTTGCTAGAAATCAAAAGGTACGCATCTATTTAATTTTATGTTAATTAATTATATGTTATGTAGATCCATTCCGCTGCGTGATCTTTGTGTTTATGTGTTTATAGTATTATTATGATTCACATATTCCAACAAATGTGTGGTAATGAAAGCTTCATGGTTGTTGCGAAGAACATAGAGGCCGTCTTCACGGCACCCCCGAGCTAGTGTTTCCTTGGTTTGACGATCCTGAATATAAAAATATGGATGAGAAAAAAGAACATCAACATTATTATCTTCTGTTAATTTGCCGATAGAGAGGAGATTTTTTGTAAGATTTGGAACAACCAAAACATCATTAAGAGCAATATTACCAAGGATTTTGGTGTTACCAACATGGGTTATTGGTAACGATTGGCCATTACCAAAATATACTCTTTGATTACCTTGAGTGGGAGTCAAGTTCTGGAGAACATTATTTGGTGGAAGCATATGAGTAGATGCACCTGTGTCACCTGTCCAATCGGGAACAGAAGAGTTCAACTGACACTGAGCATGAAAAGCTTGTGCCAACTGTTCATTAGAAGGAGTAGCGGACGCAGCAAACGTGGGGAGTTGATAACACTGAGAAGCAAAGTGGCCAGATTTCCGACATAATTGGCAAGTCGGAGGGCGCCTGTTCTGTCCCATATTTCGGTTCTGAGATCCACGAAAAGAATTGTAGGAAGGCCTGTTGGGCCTGTTTTGACCATGAGGCCTGTTGGCCCTGTAGACATGACCCGAATAACCTCCTCTTTGTCCATCGGCTGTAGAGGATTTGTTAGGATGAGCAACAAAAGCAACTTGAGGAGAATGGTCTGAACCATGCAAGTTTTTCACAAATAACTCATGACCTTCAGCATGTGCAAGAAGATCTGTGAATGTTGGAACGGGTCGAGTGGAGCGCATGTATGTGGAGAAGCTTTCGAATGAAGGTCCAAGACCACATAAAAACCAATGAAGTTGGTCCATGGAATCAATAGGATGCCCGGCAGCAGTAAGTTGATCGCAAATTGCCTTGAAGGCACGACCAAAATCCGCAACACTTTTGTCACCTTTTTTGAGAGCTCTAAGATGATCCCTTAAGTTTTGAACACGCTCAACCGACGTGTTACAAAATGAGGCTTCAAGAGCATTCCATATTTCACGTGCAGAAGATAACCCAACCGTAATGGACAAAGCTTCTTCGGTCAGAGATGCATTGAGAAGGATAATGGCTTGTTGTTCACAATGAAGCCAGGAGATATAGTCTGGATTGCTAACTTGTTTATCATTATTGGTGATGAGGGGTGGGGGAGCGGTTTCGGTGCCATCGACATGTGATAAAACTTTTTGATAAGTAAGGAGAGGTAGCATTTGGGTTCTCCAATATATATAATTAGTGGAGTTAAGCTTAATAGCAATCATTGGGGCCAAACCATTCATGGGAAGAGGTGTTTGTGTTTGTGAGGAAGAGGCTGCCATTGAAGAAAGACTGAAAAGAAGAACAGAAAAGAAGACCAGAAACGATGGGAAAAGAAAAGGAAGAGGAAGAGGAAGAGGAAAGGATTTGGGAGCTCAACCACTTGGATTGGCTGATACCATGAAAAGTTATTTAATTGAATGATGAGATGGTTACAAAGATACATATTTATAGATACAAATGTTACACCTAGGTACCTATACAATACAAAGATATACAAAACTATTATCTAACAATGGTCAGTACGCAATATTAGAAAATGGGCCCAAGTGTTTAAAGTGATTGGTACACCATTTTAGTTCGTCTTACTAGAAGTTAACTCTAGTCGTCAAAAAGCATTTATATGTTACAACTTTATAATTCGTACTGATCTACATGTTTATATCTAAACTAAAACAACTTTGAGATCGCTGAAAATTTAAATAATGAGAACGTTCTAATTATATTTTTGCATGCAATGCAGTGTTGTTGGTAGTGAGGGATTAGAAGCTAAAAGTTATAGTTGACATAATTTTACATTACGAAAAAAAATCATGTTGTTCATAAACATCCCGGGAACCCCGTTTGGTCCATCCTTGTCGTGTACTCGTGTATATAGATCTTATAGTATCGATAACGCTTTGTGGATGTAACTGATCAAAATATTAAATGTTCAGTACTAAAATCAAACCATGAAAACACAAGTACTCCAAAAATACCAAGTAATATGCACTTAAATAAAAACAAAATAAAAAATTTCAACATATTTCGACCAGAAAAAAACTATATGTACAATACTAGTCAAAAGTTACATAGGCTAAAAAAGAAAAAAATTCACGTTATTGGGTTTAACAACCCAATACGGATCACATGTAGCTAGTTGCTTACTCCGGAATACTATGTAAAGCAGGCCTCCACGCCCGTTGATGAGATTCAACTCGATCACTAACATTCATCAACTGAGCAAGCACTTGCTCCGTCGTTAACCCCTTCACATCCGCACTACCCAATAGTTTCTCCAACTGTTTATTCGATATTTTTATCTTTATCTCCGTCTTCAACTTTTTTTCACCATAGTTGTCCACCTTTTGATTGTTGTCACAATAGTTACCTACATGAGACTTGTTTTCGGATGACGTTACTAGTGATCGATAGTCATCTTGGTCGGGGTGAATGGCTGGCTGCTTTTTTATACAATTTCCCATTTGTTAGTTTCTAATATGTTATGAAAATTATGAGTTGGGTTATAAGTTTTTATAGGCTATGGCATGAAGACTAAGTTGAAATAAAGTGTCCTACATGGCTTTTGAAAATTTGACCAATCATTTTCACAGTGTTTAGGTTAGTACCCGTTCAAAATAATTAGTCTATCAATGATGTTCCACGAAACATCTATTTAGGAATCGGCAAATTGGGTTCGTTGTAATTGTCATAAGCTACTTAGATCGACAACATATATATGAAATCGCACGAGTTGAGCTGAACTGAAAAGCAACGGGCCGGTTAATATATCCTCACCATTCTTTAATTTGATCGCAATTAACAATACTGGCGTTTATAACAACTTTAACCTAAGATCTTTTCGGATATTAATAATAATTAACTTTCACGGTATTAGTGAATTTTTCAATATACATTAATCAAACATTTCGTGTATATAAATTCTACTTTACGTACAATTATGACACAAGGCCAACAAAATCTACATGATGACTTTAATATACATGTACGCTTTTGATTTTGTTAATATGTTGAATTTTTCAAAAGAAAATGTACGATCGATAGGTTCAACTTTCACTTTGATCAGGAATTCTGTAACACCCCAACCCGGCAAGGGTAAAGATGTCACGATAATGGTTTCATATCAGATCAAACAAAGCATACAATCAATAGTAATACAATGGTTCTCAAAGGTTACAAATGAAATCTTGCAATACAAAGGGTTACAAAGGAAAATAAAAGCTGCCTATCAAATCCATAAGTACATCTCTTCTAATGGCTTCTACTCAAAGTCTTCTAGGTCCAAAGTCTCTTCACTCTTACCCAGCTTCCAACTAAAACCTGCCGCGGGAAAAGAAACGCGGCTGAGCTACTAGAGCTCAGTGAACAGATATAACGTAACAAGCAGTAGTATAATGTATAATTTACATGAGTAAAAGAGTGTGGGAGCATGAATACATGGTATCAAGATGAAAGGTAAGAGTACATGGTATCATAAGGAAAGGTAAAAGGGTACATGGTAAAGGAAGTCAGAAATCCACTACGAGCCCATAACATAACATGAATCATAATCATAATCATAATCGTAAACATGCAGAGGGGAGACCTCTTAGTATCCTGTAAATATGAGGGGTGTCCTCAATCATGGGTATCCTGTAAATATGAGGGGTGTCCTCAATCATGGGTTGGAGTAGCTAGCTCCCAGAGTGTGAAAGACGTGTATCGCACACACCATCAGTCACCATGAATAACATAACATAACATGAACATGAACAAATCTAGGATGCATCCATACGCCCCAGGTGGCCATAATCTGCCTCTACGTAAACATAACATGCAGGGACGGGACAGGTCATCACTCTCCTGCCCTAGAGTCATGCCATCGGTGCATCGACTGACATGGACATGAAACCCTCATGCCTAGTGAGTGGCTCGTAGTATCAAACTGAGGGTAAAGGTCAAGTATCATGAATCATGTTTTAAGTTTACTTGCATAGGTCAATATCATGTTTCATAAGTTCATAATCATGGTTCATAATCATGGTTCATAAGTAAAGGTTCATAAGCAAGGGTTCATGGTCAAGGTTCATAAGCAAAGGTTCATGCATGAAAGGTTCATAAGCATAAAAGGTTCAATAATCGAAGTCATAATAAGAGAATGAAGGCCTCTTATCAAAGAAGCAGAATATCTGTACCTTTGCCGAGTCAAAACAAACTGAGACCAAGCGAAAGGAGAACGGTCATTCCCGCTTCACCGAACCTAGAAGATAGTGGATACGAATCAAGAAGAGTTCACATCACTTAAGTTACCTCTTTTAGTTATCTATCCATTTTTAGAAACTTTCCATATTTAGCAGCTTTCTATTTTAGGTAACTTTCCACTTTAAGTAGTTTAAGCATTTTAGAAGACTTTCTATTTTTAGTAGGTTTCCTTATTTAGAAGGTTTCCAAAAATTGCAGGTTTCCATAATTAGCAGATTTCTAAAATTAGCAAGTTTCCAAAAGTTAACATATTCTTATAACTTAGTTTTATCATATTATCATGTTTTCATAGCCTCAAGTATTAAGGATCTCATTTTAGAGAGGTTTTGTGAGATTAGGGTTTCTTATGGTCACGTAATATGCTTTAGGGTTAAAAGTGTCAATATCATAATTTAAGGGTCACAAATGAAGGTATTCACATTATAACACATCAACATAAGTCAAGAATGCCAAATATGCCAATTTAACACTTTACACCCTTTAGTTTCAAAAGTTTCATATTAATCCTTTAATTTATCCATTTTCCATATTTAAACCATTAACTAATATAATTAACACATAAGTCACACATCTTGCACAATTTACATAAACAGACCCTACATCTTATTCCAGCCAAAACATGCATACCTTCATCATATTTACATTATTAGTCCCTCTAGTTATCATATTTACAATATAAACCTTCTAATTATCAATTATCTCTTATGTTTCAGAATTTCAGCTTTTAAACACAATCAGGTCACCAAAATACGAATTTTTATTCCATATTAGAACTCCAAAATAAAATTCACAAAAATTCACACATGTACTTAAATGTCTTTAGAACTCACACGAATTTTCCCAGAATTTATTAGCTAGTTTAACCCCACACGAAAAATACCCAAACTCAGACTACTCAGAAAACCGACCTGCAGCAGTACCCAAAAAGTATTCACTTGAGAGACCTACCAAAACATCCAGGAAAAATTCACAAAAATTCATGGTATTACCTAACATATAGAATATCAACACTGAAAAGTTTTATGGCCCAATTCTTTATAGTTTGAAAATGAAAAATCGACAAAGTGGACTGATTTTCAGACTTCCAAATTCAGCTTCAGCACTTAATCCCACAAAAATCAAAAATACGACTAAATCAACTTGAAATCACTCCAAACCAATTGGAAAACTTTACTAAGACATCAAACTGAGTTTACAAACAAAAATCATGAATTTAACCTTTACCAAACTCGACCCACAACAGTTACAAATTCGACCATCGTTTCAGTCCCAAATCAACCAATATCATAATTCATCCAAAGATCATAACAATCACATAATCATATCACCAATCATCATTTTAATCCATAAAAACAATAAGAACACTCATTTAACAATAAAACCATTCGAACCATATAAACATATTAAACCATTTTCCTTTTTATTCAACAATTAACAAACTAATCATATAATCATCATCATAATATCATCACGAACATGTTATCATCATAAATCTTTCAAAAACAATCAAGAACTCATACCTTCATGAAAAAGTCGAACCATGTATAGTCACCATATTCAATTTGTATCAATTTTAATTAACCAAATTAGTTACATGTTATACCAAAACAATCCAAATATCAAATTAAGCATACATAACATAAACCGTTCATCAAATTCAACATAAAAATTCATCTAGGACATTTATATGGATCGACCCAATTAAAAACCATGAAGAGGAAACCATTTTGATTCAAACAAACTACATTCTCATGTTACAAATGTTATCACCAACATGTTTTTATCATCCTTTTATCAAAATAATCAAAGTTTATCATTTTCCTCATTTTTACCATTTCATTCGATCCATGTATATGTATATATATATCAATTCGTATTTTTTTAATTCTCACGTATTATGATAATCGTAACGAAAGGAAATTAAGGACATGAACAATAATCAAAATAGAAGATAACAAAACCTCTTATGATCAATGTATGTGTCGAATGGAAAAGAACACCAAGAACCAAGCCTCCAAATGCTTCCAAATAAATTCCTATGTGCACCAAATTCTCCCACGAACGCGTATGAATAATCACCAATGATCCAAGAGCAATATTTTGGTGTATTGGTGGTGTATGGGTCGTTGACATGAAGAGGAGGAAGAGAAAATGGGATAAATTTTGTGTTTCGGGAATATAATGAAGAATAAATGAGATAAATGTATATTGATTATGATTAGAAGTATTTTAGGTAAATTTCCAATCATCCAAAAGGGGGGGGCTGCAATTAAGGTGATTAGAAGGGATAATCTTGATCATTTTATGTATAATATACATTAGGTTATAATATTGGTACCATTTATAAGTTGTGTACAAAGTTTCAAATGTTTTTGGACCCGTTAGGTCACGTAACGTGCAACATTAGTTTCTTTGTCCAAATTCCATATTCTTGAGTTCTTATAATGTTGTAGTAGTTCAAATGTCATTTACTTGAAGTTATATGTTCATGTTTGTGCTTGTACGATAACCGTTTTTGATTTAGTGCTTGTTTGGTAAACGTACACAATTCTTCAAAATTTCAAATTGGAGGGCATTTTTGTACTTTAAACGTATTATGGAAATGTGGGTTTTACAAATTCCACTTTCTATGATCATCATTGTCCAATTATGATCAAGTGATCAAGTCTTTAAGTTGTTATAAGCATTTAATACAACTATATTCAACAACCGAGTCTTTAACTTCCTTTGAAGAATAAACATGTAGATTTTGCAACCCTCACAATTTGACTAGCTAGCAATGCATGCATGGGATAGTACGAGTCATTAGAAAATGGTGGCAAAGGTTTTTCAAGTGATGGGCCCATTTTCTTTTCTATATTGTTTTACAAAAAGTTAACATGAAATGTAGTCGGCAAAAAGCATCTATATGTATATTTTAATGTCAACAAAATATATATCATTTATATATTTTAAGTCTCAAAGTTAACTTCAAACATCAAAAAATTAATGATATATGAAATAATATTCTAACAGTTGTTATAGGTGGGAGTCATAAACTAATTTGAAAGAAAAATAAAAGGAGATCGTTACAATATATCTTTATCGTCATATTTACTTCTTATATAAATTTTTACGCGAGGTTCTCGATAGCCCAGCTACGGCGTCGTAGATTAGTGAGCGCTTTCAATGAAATAGCTCTTGAATTTGATACCTGTTAGAAAGGATACAAGCTAAGGGCTTATGTTGTAAAGTTGCAATTCTTATTTTTTCCCCTGTTTGTGTTGTGCAGGTAACAAATAAAGAGATGTCTAAAGTTGGAGGACTAAAGCTGTAGCTGAGGTAAAGATAAAGGGTGTTTCAGCTCAAGTCATAAGGCTCATGGTCAAGGCTATATAAGTAGAAGTCTCTCCTCATTATTAGTAGTTTTTCTTAGGTTTTCACTGTGTGCGATTACACACAGTTGATTAGTCATTAATAGTTAGTAATTCCATTTGACTAGCTATGAGTATTCTCCTATAAATAGGAAGATCAAATCATGCATGAGAGGGACGAATATAACAGAAAACATAAACACTTAGGTGCGCAAGGTTATTGATTTGTGCCTAATTCAATAACAAACATTTAGTCTTATCCCAAGTAGATATTCGTGATACCCAGGCAATAAAGTCGAATAGTTTACTTTGGAAAGTGATAACACGATTCCAAGTGATATCCGGTAACCATTTATTGGTACGTAGTTAGGTCATTGATTATCTTCCTTCACCCTGTTCTGGGTTCACCAACTATCCAACAAAATATGCATATTTAGAACGGTATTTTTCTTGTTAAAAAAAGATGGTATGTTTCACAAAATCTTAATCTCCCTCTTTGCCTTATTTTCACCACGATTGTCCACCGGATGTACATGCCTCTATATCAAGCTATCGGCAACAAGAATTGTAATCAGCATACAAGCTACTCGGATCAACTGAAAAAATATTTGATATAAACTTCGATTATTTGATACTTGGCTTGTAAATAATGTTCACGAGCTGTACAGAGTGTGTCATTGTACTTCTTCATCCTTTCTGTATACGTATACAGTTGCATAATTAAACGATATGTGTGCTCTTCTATGCTACATGGGTTGCAACTTTGGTGAGATGTGTGTGCTCTTCTATGCTACAAGGTTGCAACGTACTTTGGTTCTTAACGCGTGAGGCATCTTTATTTTGGGATGAGATCCCAGAATATGATACTTCCAATTCTTGTAAAGTGGTAACAAGTTGCTGTGAATGGAACAAAGTATATTCTGAACGTTAACGATGATAATCTTCTCTGCTTAACCAAAGAAGGTGCTTGGATGAAAGAATCATATATATGCGAGTCGGGTAATCCGGTTGAGAAGGAATTGGGACCTTCTTTGTATGCGATGAGATTAATAGAACCAGACTTAGCGGTGAAGATGGTTGAGAAGGAATTGGGAGGAGAAGAGCATGTTGACTTTGATGGCCGGCACGAGTATAGGACCATCATTGGCTGTTTTAGGTCGGTCCTAATATCTCATTGCTTAACTAGAAATAAAAGGTCAATCCTGAGCTCCCGTTGTTGTTTTTGTATTTAATAAACCCTATAAAGTGTCTCTTTATGTGTTTTATGTTTGTATTAAAATTCGCAAATCAAAAAGTTCATGCCACTCTCTACCCATCTCTATCTATTTATAACAAGCAAACCAAGCTAGGTTCTTTCAATGATAAATGTAAGCTTAGAGTGCCCTTAAGAGAACAATATTAGCATATGAATGAAATTTAGAATGCTGTGAAAATACTTAACAACTGAGCTTATAAGGAAAATCTAAGGTATTTTGTTTCAACGAGGCCACATCCTATTTGTATAATACTTTACCACTCTGTTCTAGAGTTAAATTAAGGAATGAATGAAAGGTAAAGAAAAGTAGAGAAAAGTAAGAGAGAGGGGAAGGAAGAAACATATTGTTTAACTTCATGTTCTTGTGAGCATATAATCTCGCTGTTGCTTCACAATTCAAACTCGAAGGACCAAAGTTGTTAGTCAGAAATTAATAACCGAATAGCGGTTGGTAGTTAATTGTTAGTTATTTATTTGTTAGTTATTTCGGTTAGAAACCGAAGGGTCATGTTGTTTGGGTTCATACCTATTCGAACCAAACAGAACCAAGGGACACATCCTTTAGTGAACAGACACGATGGTTCACATGCAACCATTCGTATAGTATAAATATGTATGTACATGTAACGATACAATAGTTAGACGAAATAAAGTTATCTAGTTTATTGTTTGCAAATCATTTCGACTCTCATTTTGGGACCAACATTTGGCATCAAGAGCCTCACGCTCGCTACAAACATCAAAACACAAACCTTTCTTAGCGAGACCAAAAGAAACCAAAGAAAAAACGCGCCGAAACAAAGTTTCAGGAAGAAGAATACGCAACGTACATACCTTAAACACGTTGCCTGGATAACTTAGACGCAAGGAAAGTAGTGCACAACCGTACTTGTGTAGAAATTGCAAACGAGAAGGCAACAAACGAAGTGGTGGCTTGTTAGTTTTGTTGGTGTGATCCTGTACGCGACAAAGAAACAAAGAAAACTTTCTACAAAACCTTTGTTGGCAGCCAACATCATACAACAAAACCGAGACAACTTTGTTGCTATCTATTGCAACAAAGTTTGAAAAGAAGACGTCAAAAGAAAAATAGAAGACCCACGTTTACAACATAACGCAAACGTTGAACAGAAAAGGGACGTTGCTTGGTTTGAAAAGGTATACCGATTAAGAAAACAATCTAGGATTGTTTTGGAAGACGCTCGCAATACAAGGAAGGACAACAACAGGAACAATTTGATCACTTGTTCGCAAAGAATACCGTCGTGTATTCTTGTAGGTTGTTGTGAAGATATATGGTGTGGAACAAAAGAAGGGAGTATTGTAGAACGCGGACAAGCAACGAGGGCAACAAGGACTCAAGCAAGCGTTTACCTTGTTGAGATACTACCGTCGAGTAGTAGAAGGAAAACAAGCAATCTGTTTGTTTTGAAATAAAATACCGAGGGGTTTTTTTTTTGGACTTGAGAGTTCACGTAGATTTGGAAACAAGAAACAACGAAACAACAAGTTTGTTGTTTACCGAAAACTTGAGAGTTCTTTGGAAATAAAGCCGAGACAAAAAAGTTGTCTAGGGCACGCTCGTTTTCAAATCGACACAAAGAAAAGAGAAGAAACAACGTGGTACGAAGAGTGGTTATTGAACAGAACAACTCAACGACACAAAGGGAATACGCGTGTGACTAACACAACAAGGTCACAACAATCTAAAATTTTCAGATTTCATTTCATACTTACATAGTATAGATATTTACTTCATACTCTTAGAAATCCATAAAATTTATATTAGGATTCCCGGATAACTATTTCTGTTCCCGTAGTATTAAGTGATACCACTAGTTAGAAATTTCCATACGAATAGAAAGTGAAGATCATAAACACTTTTATGATGGCCGGTGACGATACAACTAACACATCAAAACCCGTAACACCAATTGCACAATACCAATGCCATAAGTTGAAAAACACAAACTACACTGTTTGGGCTATACAAATTAAGGTTATATTAGAAGCACAAGGTTTATGGGAAGCAATAGAACCTAAGGAAAATACGCAAGTAGATGATAAAAGAGATAAGGCAACTACAGCTTTCCTATATCAAGCGTTGACCGAAGATGTGATTTTACAAGTAGCAAGTTGTAAGACGTCAAAAGAATTATGGGAATCGTTAAAAAGGAGACACGTTGGAGAAGAAAGGGTGCAACAAGCACGGTTACAATCATTGATGATTGGATTTCAGACCCTTCAGATGAAGGAGGATGAAGCGGTGGATGCATTTACAGCCAAACTGAACGGCTATGCCACGAAGGCAAAAGAATTAGAAAAAACTTTGGATGAATCACTTTTAGTACGAAAACTATTAGATTCCACACCAGATAGGTTCATTCAAATAGTAGCATCCATAGAACAAACAAATGATCTCAATGACATTAGTTTAGATGAGATCGCTGGAAGACTTAAGGCATTCGAGGAAAGGATAAAACTCCGAAAGGAAGGACAAGTAGAAAGCCAGGATAATTTATTATTCGCACAAGGCGAACACTCTAAGAAAGAAAAACGTTTTTACAAACGCGGTGGCAGATCAAACTACTCACGAGAAAACTAGCAGAATAAAGGAAATAAAGGCAACTCGAATGAAGGAAACTCATCTCACAAAGATAAATCGAATAATGATAAACAAAGGTGGGATAAGAGTAAATTTAAATGTTACAATTGCGGAAAACTAGGACATATGAGGAATGAGTGTAGAAAAACATCAACAAATCACGAACAATCAAACCTTATCTTAGAAGACGATGAACCATCACTATTATTGGCTACACACGAAACTGAAGAAGTTTTGTTGAATGATGAACAAATACAACCCCAAAAATATGCTACAACAGATGCTAGCATATGGTATTTAGATAATGGTGCAAGTAACCCATATGACGGGAACCAAGAGTCATTTTAAAGATATTGATGAAAGCATCACTGGACGCGTTCGTTTTGGAGATGGATCGTATGTAGAGATAAAGGGTAGAGGTTCAATATTGTTAGGATGTAGAAACCAAGAACAAAAGATAGTTTCGGATGTTTACTACATTCCAAACCTCAAGAGCAACATACTTAGTCTAGGACAACTTACTGAGATAGGTTGTAAGATCATCATGGATGGAAACAAACTGACTCTGTATGATAAGAACAAGACATTGTTGATGAAAGTAGAACGATCCAAGAATCGACTTTACAGTATTAGATTACAAATAGAATCACCTATTTGTCTCTTAGCAAACATAGATAACCAAGCATGGTTATGGCACGCTAGATTAGGTCATCTGAACTTTGACGCATTAAGCAAGATGACAAGAAAGGGTCTAGTGGAAGGAATACCGAGAATAAGTCATGCAGGACAAATCTGTGATGCATGTTTATTAGGGAAACACATTAGAACACCATTTCCAAACAAAGCTAAATTCAGATCAAAGAACCCATTGGACTTGGTTTATGGAGATCTTTGTGGTCCCATAAGTCCAGCCACACACTCTGGAAAGAAGTTCATCTTCTTATTAGTAGATGACTGTACACGTTTCATGTGGGCTTACTTTCTAACATCGAAAGATCAAGCATTCGACACATTTAAGGAATTTAGACAGAAGATTTAAATGGAGTTAAGATTTAAGTTAAGAATGCTAAGAACGGATAGAGGAGGTGAATTTACATCAAATAAATTCACTAAATACTGTAAGGATAATGGAATAGCTAGACAGTTGACAGCACCATACTCACCACAACAAAATGGAGTAGTGGAGAGAAAGAATATGATAGTTTTATCAACTACTAGGAGTATGATGAAAGCGATGAAGTTACCCTTAACGTTTTGGGCGGAAGCAGTTGGACACGCCATTTACATACTCAACAGGGTACCTACGAAAGCCCTGGAAGATAAAACACCATATGAAGCCCTCTACAACAGAAAACCAAATCTGGAATACCTAAGAATATTCGGATGCACAACTTATGCTAAAATAACCATACCTCACTTGAAGAAGTTAGATGATAGAAGCATACCGATGATTTATTTAGGAGTAGAGGAAGGATCAAAAGCATGTCGGCTATATGATCCGATAAGAAAAAAGAAACATGTTAGTAGGGACGTAAAGTTTATAGAAACAAAGCCGTGGGATTGGGATAACAACGAAGAGGATACAAGAACACAAGATTCATTTTGGGGAATCTTCGTGGAAGAAGAAGTTGACACTGAAAAACCCTTACTAGTCAACACATAAAACATTGATAATACATATCATGAACCAGATCAAATACCAGATCCAAACTCACCAATCACACCACCAACATACAATCACAACCCTAACTCAGAAGATGAAGAAGAAGCTACTTTTAGCTCAACAGGTGGCTCTGATAATAGATTTGATTATAGACCAGTACGAGGTTTCAAGAATATATCAGAGATATATAGAAACAAACGTGAAACAGAAACTGAAAGCTTGTTATTTACGGAAGAAGAACCACGTAACTACAAGGAGGCATCAATAGATAAGAAATTGATTGAGGCCATGGAGATTGAATTGGATTCAATCAACAAGAACAATACATGGACTCTTACTGATTTGCCTGAAAGTCAGAAGGCAATAGGACTCAAATGGGTTTACAAGACCAAAAGAGATGCACAAGGAAAGATCATCAAATATAAGGCAAGATTAGTAGCAAAAGGTTATGTACAAGAACAAGGGATAGACTTCGATGAAGTATTTGCACCAGTTGCTAGGATAGAGACAGTTCGATTGATATTAGCACTAGCAGCATATCATGGATGGCAAGTATACCACTTGGATGTAAAATCAACATTTTTACATGGAGATTTGAAGGAAGAAGTCTACGTTACACAACCTGAAGGATTTGTTCAATAAGAAAACTCAGAAAAAGTCTACAAGCTAACTAAAGCTTTGTACAGCTTAAGACAAGCACCAAGAGCTTGGAATGTGAAACTTGATCAAACCTTGAAGTCATTAGACTTTAAGAAATGTAATCTCGAACAAGCAGTTTATACGAAGAGAAACAAGAACTCTACACTTATAGTTGGAGTATATGTAGATGATTTGATAATCACGGGCACTCCAAAGAAGGAAATAAACTTTTTCAAATCCCAAATGAAAGACAAATTCAAAATGAGCAACTTAGGGTTGCTAGCTTATTACCTTGGGATAGAAGTTACACAGATAGGAGGAGAGATTACAATCAAGCAAACAGGATATATTAACAAGATCTTGAAAGAAACAAGTATGATGGACAGTAATGACACAAAAATACCAATGGATCCCAGCACTAAGTTGGTCAATGCGGAAGATGAAAACTCAGTTGACGCAACTTACTTCCGAAGTTTAATAGGAAGTCTCAGGTACTTACTACATACAAGAACGGATCTTAGTTACTCAGTCCGACTACTCAGCAGATTTATGCAAGACCTAAAGGATCATCACCTGAAGGCAGTAAAACAAGCAATCTGATACATCAAAGGAACAAAGGAGCATGGAATAACATATAAGAAAGAAGGCGGCTGCAAGATTACAGGTTACAGCGACAGTAGTTATGGAATCAACACCGATCAAGGAAAAGGAACTACTGGCATAGTATTTTACTTTGGAGAGTCACCTATTACTTGGTGTACTCAGAAAAAACCTACAGTGGCACTCTCATCATGTGAATCAGAATTCATGGCAGCTACTGCAGCAGCATGTCAAGCTTTATGGCTAAAACATTTACTTAGTGAATTAACTGGATTGGAAGAAAGAATGATAACGCTTAGAGTTGACAACATATCAGCCATAGCACTCGTAAAGAACCCAGTATTTCATGGAAGGAGCAAGCACATAGACATTCGCTATCATTTCATTCGTGAATGCGTAGAGAATGGTCATATCAATGTGGAACACGTTAGTGGAGAACTACAAAGAGCAGATATTTTAACAAAGACCTTACCAAAACTAAAAGTTCGCGACTATGAGACAAATGCTCGGAGTTCAAGACTTAGGACGAAGCAACGATCAATATTAAGGAGGAGAATGTGAGCATATAATCTCGCTGTTGCTTCACAATTCAAACTTGAAGGACCAAAGTTGTTAGTCAGAAAATTAATAACCGAATAGCGGTTGGTAGTTAATAGTTAGTTATTTATTTGTTAGTTATTTCGGTTAGAAACCGAAGGTTCATGTTTTTTGGGTTCATACCTATTCGAACCAAACAGAACCAAGGGACACATCCTTTAGTGAACAGACACGATGGTTCACATTCAACCATTCGTATAGTATAAATATGTATGTACATGTAACGATACAATAGTTAGACGAAATAAAGTTATCTAGTTTATTGTTTGCAAATCATTTCGACTCTCATTTTGGGACCAACAGTTCTTAAGTAGTAAAAAATAAGAAAGAAATGGAAGTAATACTATTATAGAAATATACAAATATGCCCTTGTATGCATAACTTTTACAAAAAATAAATAAGAGAGATAAAGGACAAATTAGTCATTTCATACACTTTACTTCTTTTTCATCCCAAAATTGGGACGTAAGTATCACCTCCAAAAACACACAATGTCCCCTCCATTTCATTCCTTACCCCACCTTTTCCTTCTTCAAAATATCTTGAAAAAAAAAAAAAAAAAAAAAAAAAAGTCACTTTCTTTCAGTTTCTTCCACTTTCTCTCATAAAATAAAGTGGAGAACACAGTGCACGTCAATGGTCGAGATCAAGGAACATCAAGTGAAAACTATTTTCTAGGAGACTTCCACTTTATATCAAGGGAGCCATAGCCCATAAGTAATTCATTTTTGGGCTTCAAGAAACCATAAGTATTTTAACATTATTTTAACCCTCTCCCCGAACGCAGGCCCAAGCCCATTCAATATCAAATTTTCTACTCTCACGTCCAAGTGTATTTTATTTCTTTTCAATCTCAAAAAGAGAAGAAAGTATGAACACCACCGGTCAACGTTTCATGAAAAGCTTACGTGATATAAATATAATAATTTACATCGACATCACAAAATTATAAGTGAGTGGATAAGTGAACTCATTTAGTATGAATTCCATTTAGTTGAGATTCGAGTCCCAAAATGAAACAACACCAGACTTTATGATTATTTCATCTCACATGTTACAGGAACAAAGCTTGGTGTCACGTCCTTGTACGGTATCATCGTTAAAATATGTGCGTCCGTATAATTCTATGAAAACCTAAGTGAAATTTAATGAAAGCCACTTGATTTAAAGTAATTAGTACAACATCCAAGTCGAGGCTACACCGAAAAACACTTTTAAACACTTCTTAAATCTTTACAAGCAATAATACTTTGGGTACCAGAGAATACTATCAATAACCAAAACAGGTTGAGCGAAATTCACTTAATAATCACCAATCAGCAATGATCCTTTTCTTCCATACTGTGACGGGATGCGAAGTCTAAGCACATGTAAACAATCAACAATGCCTGAGGAAAAAAAATCATAAACAAATTATTTCCAGCTGAAAAAAAAATAAAAAAATAAATAAGTTTAACAATTTTTATATTAATGAGCATAAACATAATTAACATGATATAGATTACAATGCATGAATAAGAAATGTCGCATTTTGGATCAGCAAAGTCATGTCGGGTTTCAACTAGAGTAAAGCTGGAACTAGGCTTAAATGTCAACAAGAAGAACAACAAAAATTGCACAATGTGATTGACAAAACAGTACAAATAAACGGCTACAATCATTTGTTCCAGACTATTTCACTATGTGCCTAGAAAGAAGTTCGATATAATGTAACGAAGTGTTTCAGCACCAAAGCTTGGGGTCATGTCCTGTACGGTATCATCTTCTGCAATTTTATGATATAAAAACAAACCTTTTAGACTCTATAGTATCATATCAAAATCACAACACATCACCTACGTAGTCAATGGTGACATTGTTTTAGTTATAAGCAACGTTTTATGTTAGCTCAGTTTTACCATGTCAAAACTGTTTTCCAAATTTTACATTCTACATTTTGTAGCCCAACCATAGAAAAAGACAATATGACTACTCAATGGCTTTCAAAAACATTAACGGTTCAAGCCCTGATAATTTCTTATCACTGAAATATGTTTGTCGGTTCAATTTCATAAAAATCTCAGTAAAATTTGATGAAAGCCAATAGTTTGACTCAAAAAGTCAAATGCTTTTAAGTTTGATGGTTTCATCCAAATGTAGATCATATGTAGTGAATCAAAACTTTTATATGATCTTACATCACTCATAAAACTTTCTTAAGTTTATTATTAACATGATCATCTCCAACATCGTATAAAATTCTGTTCATTTTCATCAAGAAAAGAGTTTGACTTTCTTATAAGTCAACTGTGTTTATAGAACTCCATGAATTAACTTATCTAACTTCAAATTCTACTATGATTTACAGTAATTAATACAAAATCCAAGATGGATGCGCCAAAATCATAATTTGAAACACTTATTTAAAAATGATAGTACTTTTGGAAGTGTACCCGAGAAAATCATCAATGACCAAAACGGATGCGCCAAAATCACTTGAAAATAATCAACAATCAACAATGATCCTTTGGTGGAAAAAAAAAACATAAACAATTACATCAAGTTAGAAAAAATAACGTTTGCATGGGACAAATGTCAGGATCGAAAGTAAAAACATATATAAAACAGACACATTTGTTGTTGTCATGTAAGGTGCTCAATACAAAAATAGAGACAGAGAATGTACCGGTTAAATTAGTTCTTGATGTTGACCTCTTCGAGCTTTGGACTTTGAGCTGGCATTTGAAGTTCTACCAAATCATCACTCTCTTCCAGTGTAAGCCTCTTAAGATTCGGAGTACTCCCGAGGTAAAGGGTCTTCAACTTTGAATGACTGATGTTGACCTCTTCGAGCTTTGGACTTTCAGCAGGCATTTGAAGTTCTACCAAGTCATTACAGCCTTTGAGTACTAGCGTCTCAAGATTCGGAGTACTCCCGAGGTGAAGGGTCTTCAACTTTGAATGACTGATGTTGACCTCTTCGAGCTTTGGACTTTCAGCAGGCATTTGAAGTTCTACCAAATCATTACAGCCTTTGAGTACTAGCGTCTTAAGATTCGGAGTACTCCCGAGGTGAAGGGTCTTCAACTTTGAATGACTGATGTTGACCTTTTTAAGCTTTGGACTTTCAGCAGGCATTTGAAGTTCTACCAAGTCATTACAGCCTTTGAGTACTAGCGTCTTAAGATTCGGAGGACTCCCGAGGTGAAGGGTCTTCAACTTTGAATGACTGATGTTGACCTCTTCGAGCTTTGGACTTTCAGCAGGCATTTGAAGTTCTAACAAGTCATTACAGCCTTTGAGTAATAGCGTCTCAAGATCTGGAGTACTCCCGAGGTGAAGGGTCTTCAACTTTGAATGACTTACGTTGACCTTTTCGAGCTTTGGACTTTCAGCAGGCATTTGAAGTTCTAACAAGTCATTACAGCCTTTGAGTACTAGCGTCTTAAGATTCGGAGTATTCCCGAGGTGAAGGGTCTTCAACTTTGAATGACTGATGTTGACCTCTTTAAGCTTTGGACTTTCAGCAGGCATTTGAAGTTCTACCAAGTCATTACAGCCTTTGAGTACTAGCGTCTTAAGATTCGGAGTACTCCCGAGGTGAAGGGTCTTCAACTTTGAATGATTGAGTTTGAAATATTTAACCTTTAGACTTTCAACGGGCATTTGAAATTCTACCAAATCATCACTCTCTTTCAGTGTAAGCCTCTTAAGATTCGGAGTACTCCCGAGGTAAAGGGTCTTCAACTTTGAATGACTGATGTTGACCTCTTCGAGCTTTGGACTTTCAGCAGGCATTTGAAGTTCTACCAAGTCATTACAGCCTTTGAGTACTAGAGTCTCAAGATTCGGAGTACTCCCGAGGTAAAGCGTCTTCAACTTTGAATGACTGATGTTGACCTCTTCGAGCTTTCGACTTTCAGCAGGCATTTGAAGTTCTACCAAATCATCACTCTCTTCCAGTGTAAGCCTCTTAAGATTCGGAGTACTCCCGAGGTAAAGGGTCTTCAACTTTGAATGACTGATGTTGACCTCTTCGAGCTTTGGACTTTCAGCAGGCATTTGAAGTTCTACCAAGTCATTACAGCCTTTGAGTAATAGCGTCTCAAGATTCGGAGTACTCCCGAGGTGAATGGTCCTCAACTTTGAATGACTGATGTTGACCTTTTCGAGCTTTGGACTTTCAGCAGGCATTTGAAGTTCTACCAAATCATTACAGCCTTCGAGTATTAGCTTCTTAAGGCTTGGAGTATTCCTGAGGCGAAGGCTCTTCAACTTTAAAAGTCTGAGATCGAGATATTCAAGCTTTACACTTTCAACAGGCATATGAAGCTCTTCGAAATCAAAACAATATTTAATGGTCAACTGCTCAAGATTTGGGGCCACCTTAAGGTCAAAGGTCCTCAACTTTGAATAGGTGATTCTGAGGAACCTGAGCTTATGAAGAACCTAACATAAGTAGAAAAAACAATTAATATTGGTGCAATGACAAACCAATAGATATATAGGATCATAATGAATCATGAAAAACAACAATTTAACCATTATTCTACCTTTTCTTCTCCATCTTCCCAAAGTTGAACAATCTTGCTGAAACGTAAGTCAAGTCCAACAAGATATTTTCCTTGAAATGTATTCGGTAAACTCGAAAAAGGAAAACCCCACCATCTCATAAATCGTAAGGAACTTGGAAGGTATTCGCTAACTTTATCAAATTGAACAATATTGCTATTAGAATAATCCTTTTGGAGAGATATGTCAATAAATCTAAGATCCTTCATTTTTGCTAGACCTTTTACTGCAATTTCAGCACTGAAACCCAGTGAATCAAAGTATAGACATTTTGTTTCTTGGGTACCCTGAAATCGAAAAAATACAAACCACCCTTAATTTTTGTCGGAACCGTAAATTTCAAAACGCCCAAAATCACTGATCAAATTGAGAGTGAATGATAATTCAATTCGAATTAATGAATTTTTCAATGATTATTAGAAGGAGAAAGTGAAGTTGGGGAAAACTTTTAGAGACACAAACAAAGAGAATTGTTATGTGTTTTTTATGTGAAACATATTTAAACTAATGGAGTTAGAAATTTTGGACCAAAACGAAATATTCAGGAAACCAAAACGACAAAATGTAGTTAACTCTCAGTTTTATTAAATCATAACTTAATTCTTACCAGGTCATTAGTCAATATATCCTCAATTTCCTCATTAACCCACAATCGGCTATGTCTTTGAGGTTCATCTGGGTGTGACCGACGAACAATATTCCTACCCATTTCTTGTAAATGATCATGCATCCCCAATCGCCCATCTTCATCATAAGTTATAAGAGATTTCTGCAGAAGAACTCTTAAACCATATATACCAAAAAATCCACGGCTTTCAAGCACTCTAATTGCATTTTCTTTTTTCCAACCTTTTAGTATGCATGTAACATCCAAAAATATTTGTCTGCAATCCTCCTCCAGACCATTATAGCTTATTTCCAATACTTCCCTAGTATCCTTAAGTGGAATTGTTTCTAGTCTTTTTATGGCATTTTTCCATTCAGACTCACCTAGATCACGAAGATGTGAACCCATAACTTTGATCGTTAAGGGAAGACCGTCAGCATATTGTAAAATTTTTCCTGATAACTCTTCGTACCCTTGAATCGGATTCTCTCTTCCAAACGCACACCTGCTGAAGAGGCAATCCGCTTCCGCCTGAGATAACAAAGTCACATTATGAATCAATCCTACTCCGTGGGCTGCGAGTACTTGCTTATCTCTTGTTGTAATAATAATTCTACTTCCCGGCTTAAACCAATTAGAGTTACCGGCTAACGCCTCAAGCTGGTCTTTATGATTGACGTCATCAAGAACAACAAGTACTTTTCTACCACCCATCGCTTGTTTCATCTTGTTTTTTCCCGTCAAGAACACCACTTACGATGACGTCTGGATCCTTGGAAATATCTGAAAGTACTTGTTTCTGCAATGACTTTAAACCAGACAAAGATGTTGATTCTTCCCTTACATTTTCAACAAAGCTTTTACCTTCAAACTGAAAGGATATTTGATCAAAAACAGCCTTGGCTAAAGTTGTCTTCCCCGCACCACCCATCCCCCATATCCCTAGCATGCGAACATCATCAACATTAATTTTTAAAAGAGAAACCACATCCCTTATCCGTGTCCCCATGCCTACCAACTCTTCATCTAAAATGAAGTCAACGGAATGCAAATCTCGTGAAATGTCTTGAACAAATTTTTGTATGAATTTAGCTTCATGCCTGTATGTTAAAGATATATACAATTAGCTTTTCTGAAATTCCCAGATGAAAAGAATACTTAATTTCAGATCTATATATATAACATAACTCTGAAACTAATGAAATTGTATTGCAGATTTTTTAAGGAAGGAATTACCCTTCAAGCGTGTTCTTCAATTCCAAGCCAGCCAGACCTGCTGCTTCTTCCATAGCCTTTCTCCATTTTCCAGCAGCCTCCTTCTTTTCGTTTTCGGCAAAGGCATCTTTTACTGCCCCAATTTGTTTCCGGATTTCAGTGGGCTGCACATCATAGAAGATTGGGTAAGCAGTATGCTCGGTCATCTTCTGGCATTCCATAATTTTAACCAGCTCATCCAAGCACCAAGATGAAGAAGCATAGTTCTTAGAGAAAACAATAATATAGCATCTCGAGTCTTCAATAGACTTGATGAGTTGCTCATTGATCCTTTTCCCTTTCTCGATATTCTCGTCGTCCTTGTAAGTGACAACGCCTTTCTGCTTAAGAGCGTAATAAAGATGATCAACAAAGTTCTTACGGGTGTCTTCGCCTCTGAAACTTAAAAAAACATTATACTTGAAGCTCTTTTGAATGGAAGAAGATGAAGTAGACACCATTCTGTTGTAGTTATTATCTAAGGATCTGTTGTTTAAGAGAATTATCTTAACTAGTTGAAAAGAAACTTGGATAAGATGATTAACTGTATTTTGAGAAGACAAAGACTCAATAACATAAGACTTAATAACATAAGGCTAAGCTGATTACATTACAACGAAATATACCCATTATTTTATATTATGGATGTTGCTACGAAGGATCAATGGTGAATGTGAACGTGATCTTTTTGTGTGGAAAAACTTTGGACTGAGATGGGGTCTCGAAAAATTTTTTTTTAGTCTAGGCTTGTTTTATTTAATCATTCACCATTGTCGTGGTTATAAAGCATTCCTTTCCTAATTAGTTAATTAAAAATTTCCATATACACAATCAATTACCAGACAATGACATGTATTATTGCCATCGACATATTAATATATAAATGTCACTAGCTTATAGACCCGTGAAATTCACGGGATTTTAGAGTGGTTTTGAATAAGAAAACGTAAGTACGTGAATAGTATAAGAGAGACTAAATAACGTAAACGATGTGCAATTTGCTTATAACGGAACAATAAAGTTATAAGTGACTGAAAGTATGAAATACAATGATTGTAAATAACATCCACTTTATTTAAATACGGATTCACGTAAATATCGTCCAGCTTCGTTTCTAACACACCCACTGCCACAAAAATTTGACATAAGACACCACCAACCTCAACAGACATTAACAAACACCCGTAGTCACAATACTGCAGCAATATTGGTATCCAATAACCCTTTAAGGTTTAAACATTGTAGTGTGTTGTGTTACAACTAATTTTCTATAATTACATTCAAAATGTAATGTCAAACACCCATTTATCCATCTAGGGACTAAAGGCTCTGTTGTTACATTATGGTCTCAACGCAAAGATAGTATAAATTGGGAACTTAAAGAGAATATGTTATAAGTGTAGAGAGCATAAAGACTTGCCCCATTTAACCCGTATACCTATTTTACCTTCATGATAATACAACTACACATTCCGATGTCCACCGGCAAAAGCCTACGCAACAAAGATCCTGATAAGAGAAAACAAATTATAGTGTTAAAATGTTACTAAGAGGGTGGATTTTTTTATTGATCAAACTAAAAGGGTGGTATAGAATGAGAATAATTCTAGCAATCCGAAGCAAGAAAAGGTATAAAAAAAAGGAAGATTAAAAAGTCAGAATTGTTTCTAAACAACAAAATTTAAACCAAAAGCACAATCGAAATGAAGCATGTCTATTTCACAAAGTTAAAATCCAAGAATGTCTCATTGGGGATTCTAATTTTTATTACTAAGTGACTTTTTAGATCTTTATATAATAGTTAAACACTCTTATAAAACCATCTATCTATTAAATGATCCCGTATTTCTGAATATTAACCCTATAATAATCCTAATCTTCCACTTAAAGTTAATAACGTAAATGTATCCTCATCTCTAGCTTCGTATGAATTGGGTACAGATGATGCATTGCGTAGTAGCAAAAGTGCCATCAACTGTAAAAAGATTTATACCACACATAATAGAATCTAACCAATATTTCAAAGGCATTTTCTTTGCCATCTATATTGAGATTTATGAGCATAAAAAAAATCATCAAGATAATGGCGAACAGGCTAACTGAACTTTAATTTATAACGCAGGTCTCTTACGTCATCCATAACATAAAACAGAAAAGAAAATAAAAGAAATATAACTTGCATTTCGAGCACATGAAACACTTATTTACCTGTTAGTAGACCAGCTTTCAACCTTCTCGTCATCATCATATCCGAACCTGCTATGTTCTCTACCATAGGACTCCTGCTGCGTTAGTGATCCCTATCCCACTCGAGGCTTGTCACAATCAGACTGGTCCCTGCTTCTGCTACGGTTTCTCCGCCTATAATATACGTCCCTGTATCATCTCTATTCCTGAAACTACATTCACAACATAGTTAAAAACTTAAAATACAAAAATCACCAAATGTACAACGTATACAGAAAACTCATAAATTTACATATTAAAACATCACATATCATTTAATTATAAAAAAAGCAGTTTACCTCAATAAGAATCATAAAAGTTTGGGTCAATTATCTAAAAAGAATTCCACGTGGGTTTTTAAGGTCATAATCAACCTTGACATTGTTATGAATTATGTTCAAGTTATAAGACAATTATGAGAGGCCATTGAACTAAACGATAAGTACTCTGTGAACATAAGATTGTAATATAATGTTGAAAAGGTTTTTTGTCAGTTAACATCATAACCTGCACAACAACACAACAATAGCCCATTTACTCGGTAATGGGTTGATCACACTTGTGATTTATCCCAAACGGGCCAAATGGTTCAACTAAAATAGTTAGCTACATGGAAACAGGTAAAGAGGTCGAGCATGTCAAACGGGTCACACAAATTTAAAGTTGCTCAAAGTCTCCTTCCTAAACTGGTTTATGGAAAGAATTAGACTATTACTTTGATAATCTTACTTTTGTGATCAAAATCAAGCACCTACATAATTATAATTTTTCTAGCGAATGGAGAAAGAAGTGTTTGTGGGTCAACCCGCCCCATTTATGAGACATGTACTACAAAATAACCCATTTCAACTCGAACCTATTTTTAAAACGTTACCCAAACTATGAACTGCCCATGTTGCTACCTCTAGAACTTATATATGAAGTTACCTCAACAACCAATTCAAAAATATGAGCCAGTGGTAAGTATGCCAAGTACACATCATTAAGCCAATGTTTAGGATTACAGTCATAAAAGCAGCTGCAGTTGATGCTAGATTTCAATGAATCATCGTCACTACCTACTACAAAAAAAATAAAGAGCAAAAATTATGCACTCATAAACTGACATAAGACTGATATGTTTGAAAGCGAAAAGTATAAAGGAAGAAGCAAACCATAGGTAAACTAATATTGCCACATGTATACATGATAACTGCAACATCTTTCCTCATAAGCAGACTAACAGGAACCAGAGTCTCCTATCCCATTATCTCAACTTCCAAGAAATAAGAGATTTTCCAATCACCGATATTAAGTAAAGCTTCGGTGGTATCCTTCATATCTGTAATCTTAAACAATACAACTTTTGCGCAATCACCAGTTGCAAGATAATCACCACTTTAATCAAACTCGTTCACTTTCTTGAAACTTTCTTGTGTACATTCATAACGTACCAATCTGCTCGTTTTTTGTGTCCCTAAGCCCAATGGTATAAAAGAGCTGGATAAAGAAATGTCACACAAATGATTAAAAAGGATGATAAGGAGCCATAGTTTCATGTTAAAAAACATGAAGATTGCCCTTTTTAAAGTCGATAATGAGGGTATTAAGTTTAGTAATAGATTTGGATCTTCAAGTCGAAACTGAATGCTTCTCACTACCAACATTTATATATCGAAATCCTGTAATTTGATTATGAGTTCACCTTGATTGATCGACCCTATGATTGATCATTAGTGTATCTCGACAGAAGAAAGCGAGGTGATCTGCAATAAGAAAAAAGTTACTCGTTTTAACTTGTTTTACGTTGATTGCCCAGTAATAGTATAAGAATAAAAAAAAGAGTACAATGACTACACTACACTTGGGCTCCAGTAATAGCTTAAGAATAAAAAAAAAAAGTCGGCTTAAGTGTAATAGACTGATACACAGATCTGGAAGAGTTCATGGCGTGCAAAGCTAAGTGATGGACATGATAACAAACACCCGCTTAGATTAATTAAAAACCATATGTGTGTCATAACGTGAAATTAAACATCCAGTACTCGGTTGAACACAAAAGCTTAAAACTGATTCAATACGTCTTTTATGGATCATGAAAGGGGATATTTTTAATGGTACATCAATGCGGGCATAAATTGCATTGTGAATTTATAATTCTAGAACCTAACCTAAATCATCTCACTATGTAACCAAGGACCACGCCCTCAACCTATTCATGATGCAGATGTTTGAGTTTTTTTTTTTTTTTTTTTTTTTTTTTTTTTTTTTTTTTTTTTTAAATCCTAAATGGGTTATTGCATTTTATGGGTTCAGATTGATCATTAAGAAAGTTTTTTTTAGGGGAGTGAGTATGATAATGAAAATATAAGATGTCAATAAGTATACCCAACCAAGAGAAGAATGGTCACATAATAGAGACAATGCTCAAACCTAAAAGCTTTTCAGTTGCAAGTAGCCATCATCATCATCATCATCATCTGGCCAACCATCATAAATCCTGTTATTGAAAAACAAACACATTTAGTCAATTTGAAAATCTAATATGCAATATAGTTAATTAATCCCAAACACCCTTATAGAACAATCCTTAAAAACTAATCATCTTCAAAACAAAATACACATTATCACAAAACGGCACAATTGAATGCAAACAGACATAATAAGAAACAAACTTAACAACTTTAATAAATGTATATAATGCGACGTCATCAAAGAGTTGCAGTAAAGTTATGCAAATTTACCTTGAGTTTGAATACCAGAAAGCATATTATCCATATCTGGAATCAAATTGGCACATTCATGTGAGTCACCAGATAGCTTGGTTTGTTCTATACATAAACATCCTGATCTATACATAACAAAATTACTAATTCATGATCTATACACAACAATCTAAAAAAACAAAATTATTAGAAAATAATAAAAATAAACTTACAATCATTAAAAATATATATAAAAAAGAAATTATTAGAAAATGATAAAAATAAACTTACAATCCAAACCAAAAATAGGTTTGCCTCGGATCAGGATCATCCCCAATTTTAGGGTCATTACATCAGCAAGATGATTTTTTTATATGATTCGACATATCTTGATGTACAATTCAAAGAAACAATCTAAAAACAACAAAATTAATAATTATTGATCTATAGATAAACATCATTAGTCCTAAATAATATAATCAATCAAAGACATATTTAAAAAATAAATTATTAGAAAAATGATAAAAATAAACTTACAATCAAATTGTAAAACGTAATTTTCCCTATTTTTTTCTAGAGTTCATGTTAAAACACAATGAAATTGTAAATAATGAAGAAAAACATACTATAGTTGAATCGAAATAAATAATTATAAACCAAATCGATTCAATACAATAGCCATACTTACCGGAAAGATTGGGTGGAATTCAAGATCATCCATGGCAGATGATGACCAATTATTCACCTTTCAAAATTTACAAATCGTTAATGCAAAGTCAGAGGATTTTATTGCAATTGAATTGGTGATTTTGAATCTGTTGTTGTGGTATTAATTGGTGATTTTGAATTGAAAGCGTATAGAAGAAGCGTGATTAATGGGAGCGTTTTCATCCATGTGATTGAATGAGTTACCAAGAATAAGGTGTGATAAGCCTCTAAAATGTATCGCATAAGGAGGTTGTACGCATTGAAGCATCCACCAATCACAGCCAAGACACATCAGCACATTAATTACAGTGTGTGCTTTAAAGGGCTTGTAAATTGTACTGGTTTATTAGTATAGATAGATATATGCATAAAACTTTCACTAAGTAGTTAAGAATGGAATATAGCGTGTATATTGATATCAGCTATATATACTATTAGATAATAAGATGAACTCACCTCAATGAATTTCTATATATCTATTATCTCAGTATCAGGTCTTCAAAGTTTCAGATGTGGGTAGCTTTTAAACTTGTTTATGATAGTTACATTATACTTATGAAACCATACAACTTTTATTTATCTTGAACATGATAGTATTAGTATCCGAACTTTTTTCATAAAGGATGCAGTTTGACTTTTTAATAAAGTCAACTCATTAAGTTGAGATCAATCACCAAAATAAATCAATAAATATTAACAAAATAAAATTATCTCCCAAACAAAACAAACATTAATCAGTTTAACAAATCAATAACCAAATAAAAAGAATTACTTTTACCTTTACCATTTATTCCTCCGGTGTACTGTTACCCGCTTTCTACCCAAAGCAATTAACTAATCAATCAATCCATTACGAATGATGTTGACATAGGATTAATCCATAATAAAGAGGTGGTGATAACCACACCATCCCTATGTAGGGAGGGTGTGTTGATTTCCTGCTGTCGCCGCTTGTACTGTCTGCTATGTCGACTTGTACATTCCTTAAAAATAAGGGGCCCATGAGTAGGGAGGGTGTGGTTAACACAACCCAGTTAATAAAGGGATAGACAGTTGACATAAACAATCCATTTAAATATTACCAATGATGTTGCTATGACCAGTCACCTTACTAGCGATGTTTAAGTATTCTTATCTTAGTATATATTAAAGACTACTTACAAGTTTCCAGATAACTACTGGCTGGCTCTTGATTTTATGGGTGTTAGGTGCGTTATATAATTAATTTTAATTCTTATAATACTTGTTTGAAATAGTCGTGTAGTCATTAAAATAAAATATCATCTCATATTGCAGTAACATGTTTGATACTTTTTACAGTTCCATGAAAATTGATAATATTCTATCATGTTAAATTTAACTTTCATACAGTAAGTTTTTACTACAATACATGTAATTCATACTTTTGCTCTTATTGTTACAGTTGATAAAAAAAATAATTTGTATGTAGCCCAACTGTAACAAACATATACATCAAATAACAAGCAATCCTAAATCCTAAAAAACTACTCTCTCCGTCCCAAATTATAAGTCCACTTTCACTTTGCACAAATTTTAAGAAATTTTCACTAACTACTCTACTAACCAAATCCAAATCCAATTCCACCGTAGCCGAATATCGGCATTTGTGAACTAATGACCATCCGCTTAAACCCTCTTCCCATTAAAACATCTAATTTGTTCATTCCCTTTGAATGAAATTTAACAAGGTATCCACTTTTTTTTTACCGGGTCATCATTTTGACCCGCTTTCTACCCAAAACAAACCACATTTTGGGGGTTTTCGAATTCCTTGTGGCAGTGTCGCAATTATTTAATCAATCACGCCTATCAAATACGTATTCAAACTTGTTAATGAATTTGGAGGTATGAAATAAGAGGTCCTTTAACTCTTTCCTTTTCTTCATTTCTCACCCTTTTTATTTATTATACACTTTTCCCCCTCTTCTTGATAGCTTTACAAGAACAAACATGCAAACAACTTCTCTGCCTTTGACAAACCGTGTATTTTTTTTTAAACTGCTATAGTTACTTACTCGTAGAACACACGAAACTGGAGTACGGGTCAACACAACTACCCTGTCTTGACCGAGTAGAACACAAGGTCTTAAAAAAAATAGTGTGATTATCCTTTAAGAGTGTTCATTTTCGATGTTAGGTAAAGAGAACATAAGGTCAAAGTCAAGTCATAATGAATAGTGAAAGATTGATGACAAATTGCTTTCCATATCCTATATTCGACAATTGGTTGCCAAACATGAAGGCGATGTTACATAAAATATGAAATATCTAGCATAACTTATAACGATAATGACATACTTTGAGCCCTTTTGTTTTGGTGTCACATGGAAAAAAACATCGGTCAATTTTACTCATACAGCTAATAAGAGCCCTTAGATTTTCCAAAATCATTATGTAATAAAATTAGTGAAAAAAGATTGATTAACTTCACTTGACACTAGTAGCTACCTTTATATATGTTCTTAGGTACGATTCAATTAAAAACTCAGTGAAGTTAGTCAAAGTAAATAATATGACTCAAAAAGCAACTTTTTGTATACTTAACGATTTTATCCAAATTTAGAACATAAATATATAAAGAACGACTTTTTATGATAATAAAATCACATAATAATACTTACTGAACTTAATTTTGATATGTTAATAGTCAACCAGGTATAAAATACCACTATTTTCATCAAAAACACAGTTTGACTTTTAGAAAAGTCAACTGTGTCAGCTGATGTTCCTAAGCTAACTTAACTTATAATCAGGTATGACTGGTTTTTCTAAAAAATACTGGAAGAATTTGAAGGAACTTTCATGTGTTTATTGTTCGACTAGTGATTTAGGTATGTTTGAGCTGTTAGATAACTCTAGTCAGCTTGAAATTTTGTCTTTTAAGAAGTTATTTAACTATCCTGATGCCGAATTTCCGTTTATTAAACTTGGGAGGAGTGTTTTATTAAACGATTATTCATACCGTTGATTAGCGGTTTTAAGAATTTGAAAAGCTTGAAGCTGATTTGCTGTAGTGGAAAGTGGGACATGACATTAGAGATGATTCGAGATGATAACTGAGGTTCATTTGGGAAATGTTAATGTGACTGGTGTTGGTGTTTTGCCGTTATCTAAATGTCGTGGTTTAAATGCTTTATGTATTGTTGATGCACCAATGTTGGATTGATTAGTGTTGCTGAGAATTGTAAGGGGTTAAAGAAGCTTTGTGTTGCTCATTGGGAAGCATAGTGTGGACCTTGAGGAGCTGGTTTATGAACTAAAATTTTAAACTAATATAGAATATTTTTAAACTAAATTTCACATTTTCTTTTAAGCATCGACACGTATCATTAATAAGAAAGCTTATGCGTCCAAATTTTATGCATTAGCAGTGTTAAGAGGCTTCTAACTTACTTACCTTGTTACCAAAAATAGTATGCAACTTCAGTATCAAAATAAATATCCTTCTGTCTGAAAAACAAGTTGAAGGACTACATATGCAATGTTCATCTATTTTAATAATTCTATGGTTAAGAGTGTGAAAAACTGAAAAGACATACTGTAGATATTAGCAATTTAGTACTAGTGATCTTGTTGACCCAGTTTTGACCCAGATAAGATCCGAGTCCATAAACAGACAATATGAAGCCCAGTTTTCTAACAAAATCGATATGATAGGTAACCAAATTGTAAGCTACATGTTCAATATCATTAATGTAGGTCAACTATAATAGATGAAAGTCAATACTTTGACTCAAAAAGTCAAATGGCTTTGAGTTTGATAAGATCAACCCACTATTTACAATACCTTTCTTTATGCATTTAAAAAACATGATCATCTCAAACATTAAATCAAACTCCCACCATTTTCACAAAGAACAGACTTTGACTTTCTTAAAAAGTCCTTTATATTAAAAAAAGTAGTCCAACTTTTGAATAAGGTTTTCTTCAATATAGCTTGGCTGTAACAAACATCGATACACCCCACCAGATTACCGCTAAACATGAATGCAAGTTTCATGTGGTACTACACTGAAAGTATTAATTTCCTTTTCTTTAACAACAAAGAAATAGATTTATTAAAACTAGCTAGGAGATACCAAAACGTAGAAAACGAAAACAAAACCTGACAAATTAACAGCAAAGTGCCAAGAAAACAAGGAAATGGCTAAACAAACGAATTTTCAAAATTTACAGAAAACAAGAAAACAAAACTTGACAAATCAACAGCAAAGTGCTAAGATATGGAGCAAAAACAGAAATGAGGGCGTGCACATTTACATAAAAGGAATATCACAAATTCGTTATAGGTAAGCAAAGCCCGGCACCCGTATCCATGCCTTTGAGACCAAACTGATTTAAACATTCCAAAGTAGTATCGTTTTATTTGATAAGTTCACGTTCATTTCGTGTTCCCAGCTTCAAACTCTGTCCAAACATGGATTTTACCAAATCATTCTCTGATGATAACGTCTTATTCCTGGAACATTTAAGTAGCTTCTATTAATACCAGTAAACACTATAATATTAATTCTGTTACTGACATGGAATAAAAAAACAGTGAATTTGATCAAAGTCAATAGTTTGACTCAAAACTCAAATATTTTAATGGTTCACCACTTTATCCCAATGTAGAAGAGTTTTATGTAAAACAAAACTTGTATATGATTTTAAATCACTTACAAAACTTTACTGAATATGATTATAACATGATTATCTCCAACATCATGTAAAATCCAATCATTTTCATCATGAAAACAGTTTGACTTTCTGAAGAAGTCGACTGTGTTATCTGAACTCCATGAGTTAACATATCTGTTATTATCTAACTTGAAAAATTTAAACTGCTTATACAAGTAAGTTACTTTGATAAGTACACTTTTGAAGTTAATAGCTATACCTTGATTTAACTGTATACAGCTTGTATAGGAGACTTGAATCAGTAGTCCCGCCTCCTTGCACTTTTATTTACAGACCTGTGTGATATCAAACATTGATTAAGCAGACAAAACCTATTAAGCTGGAGATTAAAAATCGAGCTCAGTATGGCATATGAATAGAGCATGATAAAACAAATAGCAAGACCAAAAAAGAATGTTACAGTGATAAAATCATTTTATAAGGAAAAAAAAATGGCAGTTTAAATATTGCTTTTATGGTCATCATTTCAGATTCTTGAAGTCTTGATGAACGGAATTTAAATATATGTTGGAAAACATGAAGCCTAACTTGATTCAACTAAAAAATGTTATATTCGCTATTTTGCCCATAAATTACGCCTAACTGTGGCTAACACGAAGGTAACACTACCAAAGTAATATGAAGCAGCTAGTAAAAGTTCTAATGATTTTGAACCTTTAGGTGAATTCTTATACCCTTTTTAACTGCTGTCACATGGAAAAAAAAATAGCAGTGTCATCTTATTTGATTAAAAAATCCCATGTTCCAGTATTTAACTTTCTGTCCCAATTTGAATTTTCCAACGTTATTCTGTAATGGAACTACTGAACATATAAAACACTACTAGCAATCAATTCAAGCTGGAAATTTTTTACTGATGACTTTACACAGGGTGAGTTCCATCTATTCACTTACACAAATTAGCATGTAGGTTAAATCGTAAATCCCCTTGTGTGCTGAATTTCTGATTGGTGATTGCTTCACGCTCATAAGAACTCCTAATTGCAGGAAATGGATAAATTGTTAGGATTGATTATAAAACACATGTCAAATACAGAAACATCAATCATTGTAAGATCACTTAAAAAAATACACATTAAAGTAAGACAGGTTAACAAAAAACAGAGAAAGTGCCTGTTAATATACTTGTAGTTATTTATGTGTTCTTTGCGCTTTGTGCCTGTGTTTGGGATTGCCGTTGATATCTGATTATTACGGTTTGAAACAACAAACAACCAAGAATTCTAGTGTTTGGATAATGCAGGTTAACAGATTGTGATTATTTGAGGCAAATTATATCAGAAACACTAAACACTAGCACACATAAGTAGTCCTTTTAAAATTGCTTATAAAAAATGTTAATTTGCTTACTAAAACTATTCTTCACTCACAAAACCAAATAAACATGTTTGGATAAGCAATCCCAAACACCCTCAAAACTACATCAAATCATCATCATCATTAACAACAACCTTCCCATCAGCTACTCGAACCCGATTCGATCCTATCCAGGGAGTTCACAACACACGAGAAGATCCAAGATTGCATCTGGAGAGTTATATATATCAAACTTTAACATTACTTTAATAAGCCTTGTGGCCAAAGTGCAAATAAATAAACCTTTCATTAAAAACCATGTGGCCAAAGTGTGAAAAACCAAAATTTTAAACAAAGTATCCACTTTTTTACTGTTCCGACCCGATTTCTTGTGGCAGTAGTATCCGTCCCTACTGAAATTTTAAACAAACCATCTGGAGAGTGTTGGAGAATTCCTGGATCGATTTGGATATGGCTGTGAAAGCGTGGTCCAAAGAAGCTATCCTAGTTGGAGTAGAAGTCCAACAAGTTTACTTGACGTGCAAGTAATTATCTTCCTGTAGGACTTAGATAATTATAAGGTTAAGTAAAGTGTAATCCTAGTTATAGTCTAATATGTATTGGTTAGTCTATATATACCATGAAGGGTAGGGATTTATTATTGTACCGAATTGAAGTTTTTGAGTTAGATTTCTTCAATAAAATTGCGTGTTAGGCAGATTCTTCTTGTTCTTATTTTCTGTTTACTGTGTCGTGTAATTGTGTTTACACCTGCTGTGGTGCGACCTCTGATCACTTCATTGGTATCAAGAGACAGGTTCTTTGTAACCACGTGTAAGGGTTTACAAAGATTCGTAGCAGCAATCGTCCAAACCTGTGACCCTGTTGGTTTAGACGTAGAGTGTTGGAGCAGAATATACCATCAGTTGGGCTTATCTAGCCGTGTGATCTAGGGCTGGATAGCTCCCCGTTACAAATTTATACTCGATCAAGAAGAAGAACCAAGATGACAGCAGGTGCATCAGGTTCTAACCATACAAAAGAGTCAAATTTGACGTTTCAATGCCCAATGTTAACGTCAACTAACTACACCATCTGGAGTAGGCGAATGGAAGTAATCATGGGTATTCATGGAGTGTGGGAAGTAATTGAACCAGGTTCTACGGATGCAAAGATGAACAACGTGGTGAAAGCACTTCTGTTCCAGTCAATACCAGAAAACGTGATACTTCAAATAGGAACTATGAAATCAGCAAAAGACATGTGGGAAGCTATAAAATCAAGAAATCTTGGTGCGGAGCGTGTGAAGGAGGCGAGACTTCAAACTTTAATGACCGAGTTTGAAGGTTTGAAGGTGCGTGATACCGAGACTATTGATGAATTCGCTTCTAAGTTGTCGGGGCTTTCATCAAAGGCTGCAATACTTGGAGAAACAATAGAAGAACGAAAACTTGTAAAGAGGTTTCTTACAGGCTTACCAAGGCGTTTTATTCACATCGTGGCTTCACTTGAACAAGTCTTGGACTTGAAGACAATCGGGTACGAAGATGTGGTCGGTAGAATGAAAGCCTACGAAGAAAGGATTAAAGACGAAGATAAAGACAACTCAAGTAAGTTAATGTTCTCTAAATCTGAGTCCTCTTCTAACTATGGACGTGGTTCTGGTAGGGGTCGAGGTCAAGGATCCAACACGTCGCGAGGTCAAGGCCGTGGAAGGGGTAACACCCAAAACCACGGTCAAAAGCAAGATAAAACCAAAGATAATGGAAAGCAAACCCAAGATAATGGAAAGCAAACGAATAAAAAGCGTGATTTGTCGGGGATTAAATGTTACCGGTGTGATAAATATGGACACTTCGTTTCAAAGTGTCCAGATCGATTCCAAAAACAAGAGGCGAACTTGACACAAGCTGAAGAACAAGACAATGGGGTTGATGAAACGTTTTTTATGATGAAGACCGTTCAAGAAAAGATATTCTTAAACGAAGAAAAGGTTTTGCCCAAGAAATTTGAAGCCGATTCTAGTGAAGAAGATTCTTGGTATCTTGATAACGGGGCTAGCAACCACATGACGGGATGCCGAAGTTATTTTGCAGAGTTAAACGAGAGGATAACAGGTACGGTGAAGTTTGGTGATGGTTCGCGTGTGACGATTAAAGGAAAAGGGTCGATTATATTTGTGGGAAAAACCGGTGAACAAAAAATATTAACCGATGTCTATTATATTCCGGATTTGAAAAGTAACGTGATTAGCTTGGGTCAAGCAACCGAATGTGGATGTGAAATTCGGATGAAAGATAATTTTCTTACAATGTTTGATAGTGGAGGAAAATTATTAATACGTGTTGCTCGCTCGAAAAACCGCATGTACAAAGTAAAGTTGAATGTGGGTACTCCTGTTTGTCTTATGGCGAAAATCAATGAAGATTCATGGTTATGGCACGCGAGACTCGGGCATGCAAGTTTCAAGACCTTGGAGCAAATGAATGGGATGGCTTTAGGAGTTCCAAAGATACGTCACGAGAACAAAGTATGTGAAGCATGTATGGTTGGAAAGCAAACACGGAAACCATTCCCAAAGAAGGCGTCTTTTCGAGCATCAAGAACTCTAGAATTGGTCCATGGTGACTTATGTGGACCAATCTCCCCATCGACCTTGAAAGGTAACCGTTATGTTTTAGTTTTGATCGATGATTTTTCAAGATATATGTGGACTTACATGTTGAAGGAGAAAAGTGGAGCGTTCGAGACAATAAAGTTGTTCAAGGCGATGGTGGAAAAACAAACGGGAAATCTACTCAAGACCTTGCGAACCGATAGAGGTGGCGAGTTTACTTCCCATGCATTCAACCGTTTTTGTGATGAAGAAGGCGTAACTAGGCATTTGACAACGCCTTATATGCCACAACAAAATGGCGTGGTCGAGCGGCGAAACCGAACACTTATGGAGATGGTTCGGAGCATTATGAAGGCTATGAGAGTTCCGAATTCCTTATGGGGTGAGGCGGTAAGGCATGCGACCTATTTGATAAACCGAACTCCTACGCGTGCATTAGTGGGAGTGACTCCGTATGAAAAATATATAGGCAAACAACCAAATTTGGAACACGTGCGAGTGTTTGGTTGTATAGCCTTTGCAAAGGTGGTAACGGGTGTCCAAAAGCTAGATGATCGGTCCCAAATGTTAGTACATCTTGGAAGTGAACCCGGATCCAAAGGGTACCGATTATATGATCCAATTTCAAGACAAATTGTTGTTAATAGAGATGTTGAGTTTGACGAGTCAAGGGGGTGGAACTGGAAAAAATCACAAGAAGAGAAAGATTTAGAACCTGGGAATTTTATTATGAGTTGGGGTAATATAGTTGATGTTGGTTCTATAAATTCCAACAATACAAATTCAAGTGGTTCAAGTGATTCTATATCAGCAAATGGTGCTTCTGATAATAACAGCCCATTAGGCTTAAGTGATAATAATAGTCCATCAGGCTCAATCGATAACAACAACCCATCAAATTCTGATGTGAACAGTAACATCTCATCAGCCCATCAGCCCGGTTCAGGCCCGAACGAGTCTGGTCAGTCAAACAGTTCAGAAAGCGAACCTCAGGTTAGGCGTTCTACTCGCAAAACTGTTATACCAGTTAAATATAATGACTATGAATTAAATTCTTGCGAGTTGCTTTTAATTGATGATGAACCGAGTAATTTTGGCGAAGCAAAGTTAAAAGAGGAATGGATGAAAGCAATGCGAGAAGAAATTAATTCAATTGAGCGGAACCATACATGGAGGCTAGTTGATTTACCGAAAGGCTTTAAACCAATCGGTTTGAAGTGGGTTTTCAAAATAAAGAAGAATGCGGATGGAACTATTAATAAATTTAAAGCGAGACTTGTAGCAAAGGGGTTTGTGCAGAGACAAGGTATTGACTTTGATGAAGTTTTTGCACCGGTTGCGCGAATCGAGACAATCCGGTTTCTAATTTCCCTTGCAGCCATGGAGGGTTGGGAAATACACCATTTAGATGTTAAAACAGCGTTTTTAAATGGTGATTTGGAGGAAGAAGTGTACGTCACCCAACCGGAAGGATTCGAGAACCCGAGAGAAAGTCACAAGGTTTATAAGCTTTCTAAAGCTTTGTACGGGTTAAGGCAAGCACCAAGGGCTTGGAATATCAAGCTAGACTCAATGTTGAAGGTGTTAAAGTTTCATCGGTGTACTAAAGAACAAGCCGTGTATCGAAAGATTGTAGGTAGTTCCTTATTAATCTTAGCCGTGTATGTTGATGACTTATTTGTTACAGGTTCAAGTTTGTCGATTATTAATGAGTTCAAGAAAGAGATGGCGAAACAGTTTGATATGTCAGATCTTGGGAAAATTGACTTATTATTTGGGTATTGAAGTTACACAAGGCGCAAACGGAATTAAAATCAAACAAGAAGCATATGCGTGGAAGATCTTAAAAGAAGCGGGTTTGCATGATTGTAATCCGGTTCTTGTTCCAATGGATCCGAACTTGAAATTATCAAAAGCTGAAGATGAAACAGAAGTTGAAGCAACCGGTTATCGAAAAATAGTCGGGTGTTTACGCTATTTACTTCAGACGCGTCCGGATCTCGCGTATTCAGTTGGCATTGTGAGTCGATACATGCAAAGTCCAAGACAAAGTCATTCGGTAGCCATTAAACAAATTCTTCGATACTTGAAAGGTACCGCGAGTTATGGGATTGTTTATCCGAGAAAAACAGAGGGTGTGCTATGTGGCTACAGTGATAGTAGTTATAATATTGATGCTGATGATGGTCGGAGTACAACGGGTCATGTGTTTTACTATGGTTCTGCACCAATTACTTGGTGTTCAGAGAAGCAGAGTACGGTAGCACTATCTTCATGTGAGGCTGAATATATAGCTGCTAGTTCAGCAGCTTGTCAAGCTATTTGGCTGCAAGAGTTGATAAGTGAAGTGACTGGAAGACAACCGCAGAGAGTGATGCTAAAAGTTGATAACACTTCAGCGATTGCCTTAGTAAAGAACCCGGTGTATCACAAGAAAACCAAGCATATAAAGTCCCGATTTCATTATATTCGAGAGTGTGTTGAAAACAATGAATTAGCCGTTGAGCATATATCCGGCAGTGAACAAAGAGCGGATATATTGACAAAGGCGTTGGCAAAGATCAAGTTCAAGGAGATGCGAGATCTACTTGGTGTTGAAGACCTCCCGTATACGACTCAGAAATTCAGGGGGTGAATGTTGGAGAATTCCTGGATCGATTTGGATATGGCTGTGAAAGCGTGGTCCAAAGAAGCTATCCTAGTTGGAGTAGAAGTCCAACAAGTTTACTTGACGTGCAAGTAATTATCTTCCTGTAGGACTTAGATAATTATAAGGTTAAGTAAAGTGTAATCCTAGTTATAGTCTAATATGTATTGGTTAGTCTATATATACCATGAAGGGTAGGGATTTATTATTGTACCGAATTGAAGTTTTTGAGTTAGATTTCTTCAATAAAATTGCGTGTTAGGCAGATTCTTCTTGTTCATATTTTCTGTTTACTGTGTCGTGTAATTGTGTTTACACCTGCTGTGGTGCGACCTCTGATCACTTTAGAGAGAACAACGAGGACCACCAGTATCCGTCCCTGTTCGAGAACAACAAGGACCACTTTTTTAAACAAAGTATTAGATTTTGAGGGTTTTCGAAGTTCTTGTGGCAGTAAATCAATTGAATTGAACAATAAATTGATTTGGATACAGTAACTAAACGAGATTTAAGTACCAATTTTAGCTTATAAAAATGATTTTATCTTCGGTTTTGCCCAAAACACTTGTGTATGATAATTAAATCAATAATGAAACCTTAACTGAAATTATTTTTAACATGACAATATCATATCCAAACTCATATATGAAAACCTCAGTGAAAATATGATGAAAGCCAGTAGTTTGACTCAAAAGTCAAATATTTGCATGATTAATGATTTCAACCAAATGTAGAGCTTATTTATGTATATAAAACTAGTTTATGATCTTACATCACTTATAACACTTTCTTAAGTTTATTTTTATCATGATCATCACCAACCTTTTATCATAGTCCCACCATTTTCATCGGAAACACAGTTTGACTTTCTGAACAAGTCAATTGTGTTTACTGAGCTCCATGAATCAAAATAAAGTTCAAATTCTTTATTGATCTAAAGTAATAAGTACTAGTACAGCATCCAAGTTAGGATTATAGCTTGGTCTAACAGTGTATACATTAAAAAAGTACTAATACCGAAAGGTAAAATGACAATCATACTTTGAAACACTTCTTTACAAACAATCATACTTTGGGAGTGTACCAGAGAAAACTATCAATGACCGAAATGGATTGAGCCAAAATCACTTGATTGATTTCAATGCACATGAGACTAGATGCGGAGATATACGAGCTTTAGATCACCTTCTGAGCTGAGCGGCAATTGCTTCCTGCTCACCGGACCTTGAATGATCAAGTTGAAACAAAGTATTAAAAAAAGGTAAAATCTGTATGATAAACCATACCCTACTGAATCCATTCGAGTTGATAAATTGCTTAATGACTTACCCGATCAGAGTTCACTTGGCTAACTGTTATGTGCTGATTGACGAATGCTTCCTGCTGATCAGACCTCCTAATAGCAGAAAATGGTTAAATTGTTAGAATCATAGTAAAACACATAAATTGCTGAATCAATGAATATTTCCAAAATAAAGTACCTGTTAAAATAGCTCTTTATGTATTGGCTCCTTTGGCATGTGTTATTAATGGTTATATGTAGCAGACTATTTCATCATCATCATCATCACAGGTTCTTCGTCTCTTGAGTAATAAACCATATGTATCAATAAGCCGCATCGACCCAACAATACGCAGACCTCTCAACTGGAAAATGCTCTGCGGAAGATGGCTTATGCCTGTACCTTCTATGTTTAACTCTTTCAAACCTTCTAAGCATCCAATATCCTCAGGCAATTCAACAACTCGAATACATGTAACCGCGGAGACATAAGTTGTTTATACATTTCATCTTACAAATGCTGTTTGGAATATATTGTAAAAGCTTACAGTATGTTAAGATTAGCGTCTCTAAAGATTCTAACCGGCCAAGATCATCGGGTAACTTCTCAAGAAGTAAACATGAACAAAGTTCGAGAGATTTCAGATGTTTCAACATACAAATGCTATCTGGAAGATTTTTAATCTCTGTAGATGAAAAAGTCAGCTCCTCTAGACATTCTAACCGATCAAGGTCCTTGGGTGCTTTTGAAATACTGCCTTCAAGTTCAAGTTTTCTTAAACATTGTAAACTACAAATACTTCTTGAAAAACTCTCAAGATTGATACAAGCACACAGACCTATAGAAATTAGCCTTTCAAGATTTCCAAACGATGAAGCTGGATCTTCTTTATAATAACATTCAAACAGAAACTTTGGAGAATCATTGTTGGAGTGCAATGGGCAAACATCTGTGGGTTCTGCAATCAGACGTAACTCAGATAAAGCCTCATCTTCAGAACATGTATCAAAAAGAGCCTCATCTTCAGAACATTTATCAAACTCAAAAGACTTAAACCTCCCACATCCAATGGGAGCATTAATTTCTACCAAATCATAACAATTTTCAAGCTTTAACCATTCAAGATTTGGAGTCAGCCCAAGGTCAAGGGTCTTCAACTTTGTATCACTGAAGTCGAGATATTCGAGCTTTGGACTTTCAACAGGCATTTGAAGTTCTACCAAATCATTACACTCTACGAGTATAAGCTTCTCAAGATTCGGAGTACTCCCGAGGTGAAGGTTTGTCAACTTTGAATGACTGAGGTCAAGATGTGCGAGCTTTAAACTTTGAGCTGGCATTTGAAGTTCTACCAAATCATTACACTCTACGAGTATAAGCGTCTCAAGATTCGGAGTATTCCCGAGGTGAAGGTTTGTGAACTTTGAAAGACTGATGTGAAGATATTCGAGCTTTGGACTTTCAGCAGGCATTTGAAGTTCTACCAAATCATCACTCTCTTCCAGTGTAAGCCTCTTAAGATTCAGAGTACTCCCGAGGTAAAGGGTCCTCAAGTTTGAATAACTGATGTTGACCTCTTCGAGCTTTGGACTTTCAACAGGCATATGAAGCTCTACGAAATCCCCACAATTCAAAATAGTCAACTGCTCAAGATTTGGGGCCAGCTTAAGGTCAAAGGTCCTCAACTTTGAAGAGAAGATTCTGAGGAACCTGAGCTTATGAAGAACCTAACATAAGTAGAAAAAACAATTAATATTGGTGCAATGACAAACCAATAGATAATGAATCATGAAAAACAACAAATTAATTCTACCTTTTCTTCTCCATCTTCCCAAAGTTGAACAATATAGCTGTCAAACAAATCAAGTTCAACAAGATATTGTCCTTGAAATGTATTCGGTAAACTCGAAAAAGGAAATCCACTGCAACTCATAAATCGTGAGGAATTTGGAAGGTATTCGCTAACTTTATCAAATTGAACAATATTGCTAGACCTTGTTGAACAATCCCTTATGTGAATAAATCTAAGATCCTTCATTTTTGCTAGACCTTTTACTGCAATTTCAGCACTGAAACCCAGTGACCAAAAGTATAGACATTTTGTTGCTTGGGTACCCTGAAATCGAAAAAATAAAACCCATTAATTTTTGTGGGAACCCAAAATCACTAAAAACATGATCAAATTGAGAGTGAATGAAGATGATATAAAGCGAATTCGAATTAATGAATTTTTGAGTAATTATTAGAGAGAGAAAGTGGATTTGTGCAGCATCTTATTATTTTGTCTAATATAAAATACTTAAAAAGACAATAATATCCTTTTAATAAATGGTCAAACATAGTTAAATTAACGAAGTTAGAAATTTTAGACCGAACCCATAACGAGAGTTTCATTTTAGACCAAACTTAAAACTTTTTAAACTATTTGACTAAAAATGAAATATCCATCAAATCACAAGGACAAAAAATGTAGTTAACTCTCGGTTTATTACTCATCATAACTTAATTCTTACCAGGTCATAAGTCAATATATACTTGATTTCCTCCTTAACCCACAATCGACTATGTCTTTGAGGTTCATCGGGGTGTGACCGACGAACAATATTCCTACCCATTTCTTCTAAATGATCATGCATCCCCAATATTCCATCCCAATTCTTTGAAATAGTGATAAGAGATTTCTGCTCAAGAACTCTTAAACCAACTTCAGCATAAAATCCACGGCTTTCAAGCGCTCTAATTGCATCTTCTTTGCCCCAACCTTTTAGTATGCATGCAACATCTAAAAATATTTCCTTGTAATCCTCCTCTAGACTATCAAAGCTTATTTCCAATCTTTCCATAGTTGCCTTTAATGGAATTTTTTTTAGTCTTTCTATAGCATCTACCCAGTAAGGTTCACTTTGACCACAAAGAAATGAACCCAAAACTTTGATCGTTAAGGGAAGACCATGAGCATATTGTACAACTTGTCCTGATAGCTCTTTGTACCCTCGAGTTGGAATCTCTGTTTGAAATGCATACTTACTGAAAAGGCAAATCGCTTCCGTAGACGATAACAGATTGACGTCATGGACGAAGTTCACTCGGTGGGCTAACAACACTTGCTCATCTCTTGTGGTAATGATAATTCTGCTTCCCTTTTTAAACCAGTTAGGCTCGCCTGCTAACGCCTCAAGCTGTTCTATGCAATCAACATCATCTAAAATAACAAGTGTCTTTCTACGACTCATCATGTCTTTCAACATGTTTTTGTTGGTCTAATCGTCTGACCCGAGCTCATGGGCAGCAGCAGCAATGGACCAGCAGCAACTGAACCATCAGCAGCAATGGGTAAGCGATCAGCAGCAATGGGTCGTTATCAGCAGCAATGGGTCGGTTACTGTAGCGTCGGTTACTGTAGCACAGTAGTACTCAAATTAGGATTCTATAGTTCTAGTCGGTTTAGGATTATTATTTTGGAATTCGAATTGTACTTGTAGTAGGATTGGTAAGCATGTATCAATGCCTATATAAACACAACATACCGAGCCTGTGGTAGTGTGTGAAATCATCAGAGTTTTAGAGCTAATATTTCTCTGTTAATTGAAAAGCAAATTTCAGTTATTATTGTGTTCTTCCAGTTCTGTCGTGTGGTATTACTTCTGGGTTTTATAACTGTGAACTTGAATTGGTATCAAGAGCCCAGGTTCACCATAACGGGCTGGAAGGAGATCAAACACCAGTTACACCTGTAACTTATACCAGAAGGCGCAAGAAAAAGATGGTGGAAGGAGAGACCAGTCGACCACCTACTGCTGTAGCAGATTCTAAAGCTGCTCTTCAGTGTCCGATGTTAACAGCCACGAACTATAACATCTGGGCAATAAGAATTAAAGCAGTATTCCGAGTCCATGGAATTCTTGATGCGCTAGAACCAAAGGAGGAAACACCAGTCGATGATAAGCAAGATCATATGGCAGTGGCGTTACTCTTCCAGGCAATACCAGAAGAACTTGTTTTTCAAGTATCACAATTCAACACAGCCAAAGAAATCTGGGGAGCATTAAAGACCAGGTACGTGGGTGTTGATCGGGTTCGAGAAGCAAGGTTGCAAACCTTGGAGACGGAATTTGAAGCCTTAAAGATGAAGGTCAACGAATCAGTCGATGACTTCTCGGCTAGAATGGGCAAAATTGTAACTGAAGTAAATAGCTTGGGAACAGTTTATGAAGACAAGAAACTTGTTAAGAAGCTACTTGCATCCGTACCGGATAAGTTTGTTGCAATTGTTGCCTCAATAGAACAATTTGCTGACTTGAATACTATGTCTTTTCAAGAAGCAATTGGAAGATTGAAAGCATTCGAAGGAAGAATGAAGGGTGTTGACACCACTTCTGAAGATCAAGGCAAGTTGATGTTCGGAAGGGCTGAAAGATTTGAAAAGAACAAGTCTGAGAAAGGTCGAGGAAGGAACTCCTCTGGTGGCAACGGAAAAGGTCAAAACAAATCCCGTGGTAGTGGTCAAGCCAATAACCACAACCGAGGAAACCAAAACAACACCGGGAATAATACGGATCAAAAGAAGAACAAAGGCCGAGACCTTTCAAAGATTCAATGCTTCAGATGTGACGAATATGGTCACTTTGCTTCTAACTGCCCTGAACGACGTGAACAGAAGCAAAAGCATGAAGCAAATCTTCTGAAAAAGGAGGATGATGATGACCCGACACTTTTTATGATGAAGAGCGTTCAAGAAGTCGTATTCTTGAATGAAGAAAAGATTATCCCAAACCAATTGAATACTAAGCCAAACGAGGAGGACACTTGGTATTTGGATAATGGAGCAAGTAGTCACATGACGGGGATCCGAGAATACTTTTCGGAGTTGAATGAGAATATCTCTGGCAGAGTGAAGTTTGGTGATAACTCCTACATCGAGATAAAAGGGAAGGGTTCGATAATCATTGAAAGGAAAACGGGCGAGCAACGACTGATCACTGGAGTCTATTATCTACCCGAACTAAAAAGCAATATCATTAGTCTTGGGCAAGCTACCGAAGGCGGATGTGACATTCGTATGAGAGGTAGTTTTCTCACCATGCGTGACTCGGATGGTAAGCTTCTGATGAAGGTTCCTAGAACGAGCAATAGGCTCTACAAAATAAAACTCCAAGTTGGAAGTCTGGTATGTCTTAAAGCAAAGATGGAAGATGATGCTTGGTTATGGCATGCTAGGATGGGTCACATTAATTTCGAGACAATGGAATTAATGGCAAGGAAGGGCATGGTTGAAAATTTGCCAATAATTCATCAAAAGAAACAAGTTGTGTGAATCTTGCTTGGTAGGAAAACAAACCAAGAAGGCGTTTCCTAAGGCAGCAAAATTTAGGGCAACACATTCTCTTCAACTGATACATGCCGACCTATGTGGACCGATTTCTCCATCATCCATAGCGGGAAACAGGTACGTATTCGTTTTAATTGATGACTTCTCACAGTTTATGTGGACTTTTGCCTTGAAGGAAAAAGGAGAGGCATTTGAATACTTCAAGAAGTTCATAGCTCTAGTCGAGAGGAAGGCGGGAAAAAAGATTATAACCCTAAGGACCGATAGAGGAGGTGAATTCACTTCAAGAGAATTTACCAACTTCTGTGAAAACGAGGGTATAACAAGACATCTAACCACTCCCTACACACCGCAACAGAATGGAGTAGTGGAGAGGCGAAACCGTACTCTCATGGGAATGACTAGAAGCATCTTGAAAGCACGAGACGTACCAAACTATATGTGGGCTGAAGGAATAAGACATGCTACGTTCTTGATTAATAGAGTTTCAACTCGAGCTCTAGTTAATCAAACACCATACGAGGCTTTCAAAAGAAAAAAACCTAACTTGGAGGGTTTGCGGGTATTTGGATGTGTGGCTTATGCAACGGGAACAAGGCCATATTTACCTAAGTTAGACGACAGGTCAACACGACTCATCTATATCGGAAACGAGCCAGGAACAAAAGGTTTTCGATTGTTCAATCCAAGACTAAAGAAGGTAGTGGTATGTCGTGATGCGGAGTTTAATGAGGAACTTGGCTGGAAGTATGTTGCTGGAAGCGAGATACACGAGCTAAACCCAGGTATGTTTGTCATAGAATGGCATGGTTCTATTGATACGGGTTGTGGATTTGTAAACCCAGGTGTGACCAATGAAGAAGAGGCTGAAAATCAAGATGCTGATGAAGATCAAATGGTCAATACCGAACAGCCTAACCCAGCCGAAGCTGTGAGTGACCCTGACCCAGTTCAAGCGACAGAAACTCAATCAATTGTGAGGCGTTCTTCGAGGGTTTCAACTATGCCAACCGGATTTAATGACTTCATATTGGGGTCCAGTTCAAGAACCTCAACTGTTAATGAAGATCAAAATCTGCTCCTAATAGAAGATGATGAACCAAGAACGTTTCAAGAGGCAAAAGGTTCAAGCAAGTGGATGATTGCTATGAAGCAAGAGATTGAGTCGATTAAGAAGAATGATACATGGGAGTTAGTTGATCCCCCGGTTAATGTTAAACCCATTGGATTAAAGTGGGTGTTCAAAATTAAGAGAAATCCGGATGGTTCAATTAATAAATTTAAGGCTCGTGTAGTAGCAAAGGGTTATGTTCAAAAGGAAGGAATTGACTATGACGAGGTATTTGCGCCCGTAGCACGGATTGAAACGGTGCGTTTGTTAATCTCATTGGCCGCAAAAGAAGCATGGGAATTACATCATCTGGATGTAAAGTCAGCTTTTTTACATGGAGAATTAGAAGAGCAAGTGTTTGTTACACAACCGGAGGGGTTCGTGAAGAAAGGAGAAGAAAGGAAAATCTACAAGTTGGAAAAGGCGCTCTATGGACTTAAACAAGCCCCGAGGGCGTGGAATACAAAACTTGATAGAGTACTTAAGCAAATGTCGTTCAAACGATGCCAACACGAACAAGCGGTGTATGTGAAGAAGACAAACAAGTCAATCTTGATTATTGCGGTCTATGTAGATGATCTTTTGGTAACCGGTTCGAAGCTTGGCGAAATTGGTGAATTCAAGAGACAAATGCAAGAGAGGTTCGAGATGAGTGATTTGGGAAAATTGAGCTATTATCTTGGCATTGAAGTAAAGCAAGAGGATTCGAGTATCTCAATAAGTCAAGTGGGCTATGCATTGAAGATATTAAAAGGTGCTGGAATGCATGAATCGAATTCTACTCAATGTCCATTAGAACCTGGAGTCAAGTTAAGCTTGGATAAGGAAGGAAAACCAGTTGATGCAACATTGTATAGACGACGAGTTGGTTGTTTAAGGTATTTACTACACACACGACCCGATTTATCTTATTCTGTTTGTTTGGTTAGTCGTTACATGCAAGAACCAAAAGAATCACATATGGCGGCTGTGAAACAAATACTACGGTATATCCAAGGTAGTTTGAATTTTGGAGTGCGATATAACCAAGAAGAAACCAAGGAGTTGGTGGGGTTTAGTGATAGTAGTTATGCTATGGACCAAGATGATGGTCGAAGCACAACTGGGCACGTATTTTATCTAGGTAAATCACCTATCACTTGGTGCTCACAAAAGCAAAACACGGTGGCTCTATCGTCTTGTGAAGCCGAGTTCATGGCTGCAACCTCAGCCGCGTGTCAAGGGATATGGTTACGTGGATTGTTGGGTGAAATAACCGGAATAGAGGAGAGAGTGGTGGTCTTATTTGTTGATAACAAATCGGCTATTGCACTTATGAAAAATCCAGTCTTTCACGGGAGAAGCAAGCATATAAATACACGTTATCATTTTATCCGAGAGTGTGTTGAAAGAGGCCAAGTACGAGTTGAATATGTAAGAGGTGATTTGCAGCGTGCTGATATCCTAACTAAAGCTCTTGCAAGGATTAAATTCAAGGAGATGAGAGAGCTACTCGGAGTTGAAGATCTCCCTATCTCGAGTCAGAAATTAGGGGGTGAATGTTGGTCTAATCGTCTGACCCGAGCTCATGGGCATCAGCAGCAATGGACCAGCAGCAACTGAACCATCAGCAGCAATGGGTAAGCGATCAGCAGCAATGGGTCGTTATCAGCAGCAATGGGTCGGTTACTGTAGCGTCGGTTACTGTAGCACAGTTGTACTCAAATTAGGATTCTATAGTTCTAGTCGGTTTAGGATTATTATTGTGGAATTCGAATTGTACTTGTAGTAGGATTGGTAAGCATGTATCAATGCCTATATAAACACAACATACCGAGCCTGTGGTAGTGTGTGAAATCATCAGAGTTTTAGAGCTAATATTTCTCTGTTAATTGAAAAGCAAATTTCAGTTATTATTGTGTTCTTCCAGTTCTGTTGTGTGGTATTACTTCTGGGTTTTATAACTGTGAACTTGAGTTTTTCCCGTCATGAACACTACTAAAAGTGATGTCTTTTTCATTTAACACATCTTTTAGTATCCGCTTTTGAAGCTTCTTTAAACCGGACAAAGACGACTTTGAAACTTCCCTTACATTTTCAACAAAGCTTTTTCCTTCGAAATGATTAGAAATTTGATCATAGACAGCTCTTGCTAGAGTTGTCTTCCCCCCACCTCCCATCCCCTTGATTCCGATCATTCGAACATCTTCAGTACCAATCTTTAAAGATGAAAGAACATCACTGATTCGGGTCTCCATACCCACTAATTTTCCATCAGCGTTCGAAAGTGTGGAATACTTCTTTTTGAAAATAACATCAACAATTATTTTGATCAATTCAGATTCATCCCTGTACCATTAAAGATTATATTATTAGCTTGCTCAAAGCGCACATAAACAGTTAGGATTTATAACATAATTAGATTAACATTTATATAAATGTAGTTATCGTGATAAAAACTGAATGAAATCTAATTAGTTGTGGCCTTCAACTCCCACCCAGCCAGATTTGATGCTTCTGTCATAGCCTCTATCCATGTCCTAGCAGCCTCTTCATTTTCGTGTTTAGCAAAGGCTTCTTTAACTGCCCCACTTTGGTTGCGGACTTCAGTGGGCTCCACATCAAAAAAGACAGGATAAACATTATGCTCGGTCGTCTTACATTTCATAATCTTAACAAGCTCATCTAGGCACCAAGATGAAGATGCATAAGTCTTGGAGAAAATAATGATGTAAAACCTTGAGTCCTCAATGGATTTCATGAGTTGGTCCTTGATGGGTTTTCCTTGCTCGATTTTCTTATCGTCCTTGTATGTTTCAATGCCATTTCGCTGAAGAGCTTCATAAAGATGGCCAACGAAATTGTTACGGGTGTCACCACCTCTAAAACTCAAAAAAAACATCATACTTGAAGCTCTTTTGAATGGAAGAAGATGAAGTAGACGCCATTCTAGTTGTTATCTAAGGATCTGTTGTTTAAGAGAATTATTTGCAAAGAAACTTGGGTAAGATGATTAAGTGTATATTGAGAAGACAAAGACTCAATAACATAAGGCTATTATTTGGTCAAGAAAGATAAGATTCCTTTTGCTAAAGGAAATTACAAAGAATTGGTTACAACTGTAGCATATAGCAATGTGAACAAGATATGTTCGTTTGAAAACATTGAAATGTGGTGGGGACAACAAATGACTCCTTTTGCTAAAGGAAATTACAAAGAAAAAGACTGAAAAATCATGATTAAGATCATTGGGAAAAGTCTTAAAGATTTTTTTCATTTAATGCATTTAATGTTACACACATTTAATTACTAAAGATTTGAAGAAAGACTTGAGTTTACCAAGTCTTTTTAAAAAGCTTTACAAAAAGCTTGTGATGCAATGCTAAAAACATCCTCAAAAGCTTTTTGTAATAGTGAAAAGCTTTTACTTGTTTGAGACATTGGAGATGCTCTAAGATTCTTTTGGTCCCGATTGTAGCACAGATAAGTAGCTAAACTCACGTCAATCACTCGTTTTCTACTTTGACTTCAACATACATTTTATTATTTTCCCAAACCAATATGAACTTTACTTCCATAAAATTACATGTTCTAATAATTAGAAAAATAGACATGTTAACTAATCTCACTGGATTGATTGATCTTTAAACGAGCAAAATCAAATATTACACTGATACAGTCTTCTTCTAATCTTACATTTTTTATGTTATATATTTCCTAAAATGAGGAGCCCTCAAAAATGGGGAAAAAAAAAAGAAAAAAAAAAAATCTGCGAGTTGAAAGCCTGCAAGTGTAACAAACACATTGTAATGAACTATTTTTTCACTGGTCATTTTCTTGACCCGTTTTTTATCCGAATTCATAAACAATTGAAATCAAGCTCCATTTTGAACATAAATATGGTGTGATGACTTGTTTTAACACTATTACTCATTGCATAACATATGACAAAAAAGGCATTTACTTGTTTCTTAAATGATGGGGAAAATTGATATGAATAACATTTCAAACCATCGTATAACTTAAAAATCTTTAGGGTGCGTTTGGTAGGGGGAATGGAATGATGGAATCATATCGGATATGACTGCAAGTGTTTGGTTAAGATGTGTATCTTTCAAATATGGGATTGAAAGATACATATCTTTCATACTCCATAGTACTAAAAAAGGCAAGGTATGAAACTTTCAAATACGTGTCGACCCCACCTTATATCCAAACCCATACCCACTGTGATTCATGACAATATACCAAACGCACCCTTAATCTTTAATCATGCAAAAACATGATCAAATTGAGAGTGAATATGATTATAACACGATTATCTCCAACATCATGTAAACTCCAATCATGAACACAGTTGACTTTCTGAAGAAGTCAACTGTGTTATCTGAACTCATATTTGTTACTTTACTCGGTACACTTCAAAAGTTAATAACTATACCTTGATTTAACTGTATATAGCTTGTATTGGAGACTTGAATCATCAGTCCCTCCTCCTTGTACTTTGATTTGAAGGCCTGAGTAATGGCAAGGATTGATTAAGCCAAGACAAAACCTTTTAGTCTGAAGGTATTTGATAAGCAGAAGATTATCAAGTAAAACTGTTTATTGACTACTTTGACCTTTTAAAGTACTCGACCTGCAGTACCAAATTATTGTTCTTACATGAATGTATTTGAAAAGTTTTCAGAAAGATAAATGAAAAATGCAAGTTCAAAGTTCAAACAAGACAAAACCACCTCTTTAAGTTCAAATAAGATGAATCGGTTCACAAATGAATAAAAAGTATTCTGGTTAAAGTAGTCGAGGAAGAATCAGTTATATGAATAAAAAGTATTCTGTTCGGAAATTAATCACCTTTGTGTGCTGATTGCTTCCCAGTCAGCGGCCTCCTGACTGAAAGAATTTAAAAAAGCACAAGTCATACGAGTAACACATATACGATTGAAGCTGCCATGCAAAGTCAAACTGTCTTCTCTGGATGATTGGCTGAAGAATGGTAAGAGGTGTAGGTGAAAGATACGTATGTTGACGTTGGGAATACTGTGCTAAAACCATACGAATAAAGCTGCCACGTAAAGCCTACGATACGCAGACGTTTCAACTGAAAAATGCTCTGTGGAAGATGACTTATTCCCGCACCTTCTATATTTAACTCTTCTAACCGTTTTAAACTTCCAATTTCCTCAGGCAACTTTTCAACTAGAAAACAGTAGGGGAGATGGAAATATTTCAGACTTTTCATCTGACAGATGCTGTTTGGAATATCTCGTAAAACTATACACTCTGTTAGGTCTAGCTCCTCTAAACACTGTAATCGGCCAAGATCCTCCGGTAATTTCTCAAGATGCCAACAAGATTTGATTTTAAAAGATTTGAGATGTTTCAACTTACAAAGGCTATCTGGAAGACAGGTTATGCCTGTACCTTCTATGTTTAACTCTTTCAAACCTTCTAAGCATCCAACATCCTCGGGCAGTTCAACAATTCGAATACAACCGCGGAGATCAAAACTGTTTATACATTTCATCTTACAAATGCTGTTTGGAATATCTCGTAAATGGTTACAATCCGTTATGATTAGCGTCTCTAAAGATTTTATTCGGCCAAGATCATCTGGTAACTTCTCAAGATGAAAACATGATTTAAGTCCGAGAGATTTGAGATGTTTCAACTTACAAATGCTATCTCGAAGATTTCTCATATTTGTAGATGAAAAAATTAGCTCCTCTAGACATTCTAACTGGTCAAGGTCCCGGGGTACCTCTGGAATACTGCCTTCAAGTGTAAGCTTTCTTAAACTTCGTAAACTACACATACTTCTTGAAAATTTCTCAAGGTTTGTACAAGCACATAGACCCATCGAAATAAGCATTTCAAGATTTCCGAACGATGAAGCCGGATCTTCTTTATAATAACATGAAAACTTTAACTTTGGAAATTTATTGTCAGAGTGCAATGAGCAAACATTTGTGGGCTCTGCGATCAGATGCAACTCAGATAAAGAACCAATGTCATGTGAATCAAGCTGTTTGTCAAACAAAAAAGACTTAAAACTCCCACAACCACTTAAGTCTAAGAAGGCAAGATTTCTCAGACATCCAACGGGAGCCTTAGTTTCTACCAAATCATAACAGTTTTTAAGATTTAACCGTTTGAGATTTGGAGTGAGCCCAAGGTCAAGGGTCCTCAACTTTGAATGACTAAGGTTGAGCTCTTCAAGCTTTAGACTTTCAACGGGCATCTGAAATTCTACCAAATCATCACTCTCTTCCGGTGTAAGCCTCTTAAGATTCGGAGTACTCCCGAGGTAAAGGGTCTTCAACTTTGAATGACTGATGTTGACCTCTTCGAGCTTTGGACTTTCAGCAGGCATTTGAAGTTCTACCAAATCATCACTCTCTTCCAGTGTAAGCCTCTTAAGATTCGGAGTACTCCCAAGGTGAAGGGTCTTCAGCTTTGAATGACTGATGTTGACCTCTTCGAGCTTTGGACTTTCAGCAGGCATTTGAAGTTCCACCAAATCATCACTCTCTTCCAATGTAAGCCTCTTAAGATTCGGAGTGCTCCCGAGGTGAAGGGTCTTCAGCTTTGAATGACTGATGTTGACCTCTTCGAGCTTTGGACTTTCAGCAGGCATTTGAAGTTCCACCAAATCATCACTCTCTTCCAGTGTAAGCCTCTTAAGATTCGGAGTACTCCCGAGGTAAAGGGTCTTCAACTTTGAATGACTGAGATAGAGATATGTGTTCTTTGCGCTTTGTGCCTGTGTTTGGGATTGCCGTTGATATCTGATTATTACGGTTTGAAACAACAAACAACCAAGAATTCTAGTGTTTGGATAATGCAGGTTAACAGATTGTGATTATTTGAGGCAAATTATATCAGAAACACTAAACACTAGCACACATAAGTAGTCCTTTTAAAATTGCTTATAAAAAATGTTAATTTGCTTACTAAAACTATTCTTCACTCACAAAACCAAACAAACCTGTTTGGATAAGCAATCCCAAACACCATCAAAACTACATCAAATCATCATCATCATTAACAACCTTCCCATCAGCTACTCGAACCCGATTCGAACCTATCCAGAGAGTTCACAACACACGAGAAGATCCAAGATTGCATCTGGAGAGTTATATATATCAAACTTTAACATTACTTTAATAAGCCTTGTGGCCAAAGTGCAAATAAATAAACCTTTCATTAAAAACCATGTGGCCAAAGTGTGAAAAACCAAAATTTTAAACAAAGTATCCACTTTTTTACTGTTCCGACCCGATTTCTTGTGGCAGTAGTATCCGTCCCTACTGAAATTTTAAACAAACCATCTGGAGAGAACAACGAGGACCACCAGTATCCGTCCCTGTTCGAGAACAACAAGGACCACCTTTTTAAACAAAGTATTAGATTTTGAGGGTTTTCGAAGTTCTTGTGGCAGTAAATCAATTGAATTGAACAATAAATTGATTTGGATACAGTAACTAAACGAGATTTAAGTACCAATTTTAGCTTATAAAAATGATTTTATCTTCGGTTTTGCCCAAAACACTTGTGTATGATAATTAAATCAATAATGAAACCTTAACTGAAATTATTTTTAACATGACAATATCATATCCAAACTCATATATGAAAACCTCAGTGAAAATATGATGAAAGCCAGTAGTTTGACTCAAAAGTCAAATATTTGCATGATTAATGATTTCAACCAAATGTAGAGCTTATTTATGTATATAAAACTAGTTTATGATCTTACATCACTTATAACACTTTCTTAAGTTTATTTTTATCATGATCATCACCAACCTTTTATCATAGTCCCACCATTTTCATCGGAAACACAGTTTGACTTTCTGAACAAGTCAACTGTGTTTACTGAGCTCCATGAATCAAAATAAAGTTCAAATTCTTTATTGATCTAAAGTAATAAGTACTAGTACAGCATCCAAGTTAGGATTATAGCTTGGTCTAACAGTGTATACATTAAAAAAGTACTAATACCGAACGGTAAAATGACAATCATACTTTGAAACACTTCTTTACAAACAATCATACTTTGGGAGTGTACCAGAGAAAACTATCAATGACCGAAATGGATTGAGCCAAAATCACTTGATTGATTTCAATGCACATGAGACTAGATGCGGAGATATATGAGCTTTAGATCACCTTCTGAGCTGAGCGGCAATTGCTTCCTGCTCACCGGACCTTGAATGATCAAGTTGAAACAAAGTATTAAAAAAAGGTAAAATCTGTATGATAAACCATACCCTACTGAATCCATTCGAGTTGATAAATTGCTTAATGACTTACCCGATCAGAGTTCACTTGGCTAACTGTTATGTGCTGATTGACGAATGCTTCCTGCTGATCAGACCTCCTAATAGCAGAAAATGGTTAAATTGTTAGAATCATAGTAAAACACATAAATTGCTGAATCAATGAATATTTCCAAAATAAAGTACCTGTTAAAATAGCTCCTTATGTATTGGCTCCTTTGGCATGTGTTATTAATGGTTATATGTAGCAGACTATTTCATCATCATCATCACAGGTTCTTCGTCTCTTGAGTAATAAACCATATGTATCAATAAGCCGCATTGACCCAACAATACGCAGACCTCTCAACTGGAAAATGCTCTGCGGAAGATGGCTTATGCCTGTACCTTCTATGTTTAACTCTTTCAAACCTTCTAAGCATCCAATATCCTCAGGCAATTCAACAACTCGAATACATGTAACCGCGGAGACATAAGTTGTTTATACATTTCATCTTACAAATGCTGTTTGGAATATATTGTAAAAGCTTACAGTATGTTAAGATTAGCGTCTCTAAAGATTCTAACCGGCCAAGATCATCGGGTAACTTCTCAAGAAGTAAACATGAACAAAGTTCGAGAGATTTCAGATGTTTCAACATACAAATGCTATCTGGAAGATTTTTAATCTGTGTAAATGAAAAAGTCAGCTCCTCTAGACATTCTAACCGATCAAGGTCCTTGGGTGCTTTTGAAATACTGCCTTCAAGTTCAAGTTTTCTTAAACATTGTAAACTACAAATACTTCTTGAAAAACTCTCAAGATTGATACAAGCACACAGACCTATAGAAATTAGCCTTTCAAGATTTCCAAACGATGAAGCTGGATCTTCTTTATAATAACATTCAAACAGAAACTTTAGAGAATCATTGTTGGAGTGCAATGGGCAAACATCTGTGGGTTCTGCAATCAAAAGTAACTCAGATAAAGCCTCATCTTCAGAACATGTATCAAAAAAAGCCTCATCTTCAGAACATTTATCAAACTCAAAAGACTTAAACCTCCCACATCCAATGGGAGCATTAATTTCTACCAAATCATAACAATTTTCAAGCTTTAACCATTCAAGATTTGGAGTCAGCCCAAGGTCAAGGGTCTTCAACTTTGTATCACTGAAGTCGAGATATTCGAGCTTTGGACTTTCAACAGGCATTTGAAGTTCTACCAAATCATTACACTCTACGAGTATAAGCTTCTCAAGATTCGGAGTATTCCCGAGGTGAAGGTTTGTCAACTTTGAATGACTGAGGTCAAGATGTGCGAGCTTTAAACTTTGAGCAGGCATTTGAAGTTCTACCAAATCATTACACTCTACGAGTATAAGCGTCTCAAGATTCGGAGTATTCCCGAGGTGAAGGTTTGTGAACTTTGAAAGACTGATGTGAAGATATTCGAGCTTTGGACTTTCAGCAGGCATTTGAAGTTCTACCAAATCATCACTCTCTTCCAGTGTAAGCCTCTTAAGATTCAGAGTACTCCCGAGGTAAAGGGTCCTCAAGTTTGAATAACTGATGTTGACCTCTTCGAGCTTTGGACTTTCAACAGGCATATGAAGCTCTACGAAATCCCCACAATTCAAAATAGTCAACTGCTCAAGATTTGGGGCCAGCTTAAGGTCAAAGGTCCTCAACTTTGAAGCGAAGATTCTGAGGAACCTGAGCTTATGAAGAACCTAACATAAGTAGAAAAAACAATTAATATTGGTGCAACGACAATCCAATAGATAATGAATCATGAAAAACAACAAATTAATTCTACCTTTTCTTCTCCATCTTCCCAAAGTTGAACAATATAGCTGTCAAACAAATCAAGTTCAACAAGATATTGTCCTTGAAATGTATTCGGTAAACTCGAAAAAGGAAATCCACTGCAACTCATAAATCGTGAGGAATTTGGAAGGTATTCGCTAACTTTATCAAATTGAACATGATAGTCTTGTCGACTAACAACCTAGTTACTAGAGCGGAATAACTATGATCTTGAAGACGACACACACCAACAGATTATACTCGACAGAAAAGTAAAGAACATGCACAAGATGGTTTAACTCTCGTTGTATTAAACCTTGAAAGAATGACGTACAAATAACCTCACCCCTCGTCTCTATTTATAGAGAACGAAGGGGAGAAAACAAAGTCGGCTGTACAAAGAAAAGGAAACAAAGTAAAGTCGGTATGGACTTTCTACATGACTAAGTATAAGAAACTTAACACTTTAACCCTAGACTTACTGACATGCTAATATAGAGACTAATCTTGCAACAATTTCCACCTTAGGCTTTATATTAGCCTACACCGACGCTCAGCAACTCCAAGCAATGCTGAAACTTAAGTCCAGGTACCACCTTCGTCAAGGCATCCGCAGCATTGTGTTCAGTACCCACTTTCAGAACTTCAACCGTCTTTGCTTCCAAGACCTCTCTGATAAAGTGATAACGCACATTGATGTGCTTAGTCCTTTCATGAAAAACATGATTCCGCGATAAGTGAATCGCGCCTTGATTATCACAATTAACTGCCACAGTGTTAAGCTCCACGCCCAACTCTTCCAAGAGTCCCCTTAGCCAAATAGCTTCCTTCACAGCCTCCGTAAGGGCCATATACTCCGCCTCTGTAGTTGAAAGAGCCACCACGTGTTGTAGCGTTGCCTTCCAGCTTACAACACATCTTTGTACTAAAAACGCGTAACCTGTGATCGACCTACCTTTATCCGGATCCTTTGCGTAGTCTGAATCAACAAAACCTGTTACGTCCACATGGTTGCCATGATTTGTCCCAAACACCAAACCCACGTTTGCAGTACCCCGCAAATATTTCAAAATCCACTTCACTGCTTCCCAATGATTTTTACCTGGATTCGCCAAATATCTGCTAACAACACTTACTGCATACGCTATGTCTGGCCTCGTGCACACCATCAAGTACATTAAGCTCCCAACCGCATTTGAATACGGCACCTTACTCATCCTTTCAACATCACAATCCCTAACCGGACAATCCTTCAACGACAGCTTGAAGTGCCCACCCAATGGCATCTGAACCGATTTCCCATTGTCTATTCTAAAATTATTTAAAATCTTAGAAACATACCCGGATTGTGACACCCTCAGAATCTTGCGACTCCGATCCCTGATGATCTCCATACCAAGAATCTTCTTTGCTTCCCCGAGTTCTTTCATGTCAAACTCCTTATTAAGCAAAGACTTGATAGACCCAATCTCAGCCTTGCTTTTACAAGCAATCAGCATATCGTCTACATATAACAGTAGATAGATATACTCACCTGGTGCATAACTCCTGTAATATACGCAGCTGTCGTAACTGCTACGCTTAAACTCGTTGCTCAGCATGTACTCATCAAACCTCCTATACCATTGCCTAGGTGACTGCTTCAAACCATAAAGAGATTTCTTTAACAAACATACCTTGTTACCTTGTTCATATCCTGGTGGCTGCCTCATGTAGATCACTTCTTCAAGATTTCCATGTAAAAATGCCGTCTTTACATCAAGCTGCTCCAGCTCATAATCTCTACACGCAGTCAATGCAAGTATAACCCGGATAGATGTGTGTCGAACTACCGGAGAAAATACTTCATTGTAGTCAATACCTGCCCTCTGTGTGAATCCACGAGCCACCAACTTAGCCTTGTACCTAGGCTTTTGAACACGTTCAATCCCTTCCTTTATCTTGAACAGCCATTTGCAGCTCACCAGCTTTTGCCCAGCTGGATGATCTACTAACTCATAGGTCTTATTCTTTCTCAGAGAATCCATCTCTTCATCCATAGCAGCTTTCCACTTAGAACTGTCTTCACAAGCAACTGCCTCCTGATATGTCAATGGTTCATGAGTATCTTCTTCCTCTGCTGCAGCAAACGCGTAAGCAGCCATATTACTCTCATCTCGAAACCTCAAAGGTTTCGTTCTTGTCCTTGGCTCTCTATCCCGAACCAACTGATAATCTGTGAGATCCGGTGTTTGATCATGATCCTGATCCCCTGCATCTTCATCATCGCCATCTTCCTGATCATCTGTCTGATCTTCCTCAAGCGAATGATTATTTAACCTTTGCAGTTCCACCTCAACCTGTAGTTCCTCAACAGACTTATCAGTACCTGCACCAGAATCCTTCAATGTGTCTTTGTACATGACACTTTCATTGAAGACCACGTTCCTGCTAGTGACTATTTTAGGTAATTCATTATCAAGCCTATATAGCCTGTACCCCTTCACACCTTCAGGATACCCCAAAAGAACGCATTTTACCGCTCTCGGCTCGAGCTTACCTTGTTTAACGTGTGAATATGCGACACAGCCGAAAATCCTCAACATCCCATAATCACTTGGATGTCCCGACCACATCTCCATAGGTGTCTTTTTCTCAATTGCTGTCGATGGTGACCTATTTATAAGATATGCGGTCGTACATGTCGCTTCCGCACAGAAGGTCTTGGGCAATCCAGACTGAATTAATAAACAGCGTACCTTATCCATGAGAGTTCTATTCATCCGTTCTGCTAATCCATTCTGCTGCGGCGTCCCGGCAACTGTCAAATGTCTAGCAATCCCACTCTCTGTGCACAACTGTTCAAACTCCCGGTTACAGAACTCAAGACCATTATCTGTCCTAAGCTTCTTAACCGTCCTCCCAGTCTGATTTTCTACTAACTGCTTCCACTCTTTGAACTTTCCAAATGCTTCGTGTTTGAACCTGAGAATATAAACCCATACCCTCCTGGAATAATCATCAACAATAGATAAGAAATACCTCTTACCTCCCAATGATTCCACCTGAGACGGACCCCATAAGTCTGAATGAACATAGTCTATCACTCCCTGAGTAGTGTGCCTTCCTACACCGAAACTGACTCGATGTGACTTTCCCAGAACACAATTCTCACAAAAATCGAGCTTACCTAGACTCTTCTTTCCAAACAGCTCCTGCTTTTCTAGCACCTGAAGTCCCGCCTCACTGATATGTCCCAGTCTTTTGTGCCAAACCTGCGCAAGACTGTCTTTTTCTTCAACACTAGCATTAAGCTCACCCGCCACTGCATGGCCATCCAAAGAGTATACGCAATTATCCCTTCGGGTTCCAGATAAAATAACCCTGGAACCATTAATCACCTTGATTTTGCCCGACTGCATTTTTACGGTATATCCCTCTTTTTCAAGAGTTCCCAGCGATATCAAGTTTCTTTTCAATTCAGGAATATACCTGACATTGTGTAACACAAAACTTGACCCATCTTTCAGTTGTACCCTTACCTTGCCAATACCTCTGATCTTGCACTCCCTGTTGTCACCCAACAGTACCCTGCCCCCATCGCATTCCAGAAAATCAAAAAATAAATCTAACCTGGGTGTCATGTGGTATGAACCTCCTGAATCCATGATCCAATCTAGCAGAGCCTCTGCACTCATAACCATCATCACCTCAGAACCGTCATAAATCGAACCACTGGAGCTTGGCTGATCATCTTTCTTGACGAAACCATTTGACTTCTTGCGATTATTCTTTGGACAGTTTCTCTTCAAGTGCTCCTCAGACTGGCAAATATAGCACTTGAGTCTTCCACCTCGAGACTTTGATCTTGACTTTCCCCTAGACTGATGCGAATTCCTGCGATCAGTTCTTCCCCTCACATATAACCCTTCACCATCATCCCCCTTCGCCTTAGACCTTTCTTTGATTTCCTTTGAATTCAGTGTGGCCATCACATCCTCCAAAGTCAAAGCTTCCCGTCCATAAAGCAAGGTATCCACAAAGTGTTCGTATGATGCTGGTAAAGAAGTGAGTAATAATAAAGCAAGATCTTCATCCTCGAATTTTACCTCAATATTTGCTAAATCAAGAACGATTTTGTTGAACTCATCTATATGCTCGGAAATCGTACGTCCAGCCGGCATGTAGAATGTATACAACTTCTTCTTCAGGAACAACTTGTTGGCCAAGGACTTTGTCATGTACAAAGTCTCAAGCTTGGACCAAACCCCCGCTGCAGTCGTCTCCCCGGTAACCTCTCTCAGAACCTTGTTACCTAAACACAAAATCATGGCACTGTGAGCTTTCTTGTTTAGCTCAGCTTTCGCTGTAGCATCCATATTTGCGGGTAAAACCTCCAGAGCTGCTTCACATCCATGTTGGATTAATAAAGCACGCATCTTGACTCTCCATAACCCGAAATCACCAGTTCCATCGAATTTCTCGATCTCAAACTTGGCTCCCGTCATTCTTTAATCCCTTTGTTAATTTGCTAAACCTTGTGAAAAACCTCACAATCACAAACCAACAAAGTCCCTTGTGCAATACCCTTCAAATTATTTAATCTTATATTGAATAATAAAAATAATATACTAACCTTATTATTATTATTCAAATATTATCCAAATAATAATATCCTTGTACTTTCCACTAGTGAGAAAATAATATTATTTAAACAATTTGAAGTTACTGGTCTTCACTTCTTCCCTGTCCTTGACGTACAAAAAACCTGAACACCAAACCTTTCGTGTCGATTACCTGGTAGCCCAAACAGAATCACACCCTTCTGCTCCTTCCAGAAAACCGAACACCAAAGCAACCTTCAAACGATCGATCCTAGTAACCAGCAAACCCGCGAACCTGGGCTCTTGATACCACTTGTAGTCTTGTCGACTAACAACCTAGTTACTAGAGCGGAATGACTATGATCTTGAAGACGACACACACCAACAGATTATACTCGACAGAAAAGTAAAGAACATGCACAAGATGGTTTAACTCTCGTTGTATTAAACCTTGAAAGAATGACGTACAAATAACCTCACCCCTCGTCTCTATTTATAGAGAACGAAGGGGAGAAAACAAAGTCGGCTGTACAAAGAAATGGAAACAAAGTAAAGTCGGTATGGACTTTCTACATGACTAAGTATAAGAAACTTAACACTTTAACCCCTAGACTTACTGACATGCTAATATAGAAACTAATCTTGCAACAGAACAATATTGCTAGACCTTGTTGAACAATCCCTTATGTGAATAAATCTAAGATCCTTCATTTTTGCTAGACCTTTTACTGCAATTTCAGCACTGAAACCCAGTGACCAAAAGTATAGACATTTTGTTGCTTGGGTACCCTGAAATCGAAAAAATAAAACCCATTAATTTTTGTGGGAACCCAAAATCACTAAAAACATGATCAAATTGAGAGTGAATGAAGATGATATAAAGCGAATTCGAATTAATGAATTTTTGAGTAATTATTAGAGAGAGAAAGTGGATTTGTGCAGCATCTTATTATTTTGTCTAATATAAAATACTTAAAAAGACAATAATATCCTTTTAATAAATGGTCAAACATAGTTAAATTAACGAAGTTAGAAATTTTAGACCGAACCCATAACGAGAGTTTCATTTTAGACCAAACTTAAAACTTTTTAAACTATTTGACTAAAAATGAAATATCCATCAAATCACAAGGACAAAAAATGTAGTTAACTCTCGGTTTATTACTCATCATAACTTAATTCTTACCAGGTCATAAGTCAATATATACTTGATTTCCTCCTTAACCACAATCGACTATGTCTTTGAGGTTCATCGGGGTGTGACCAACGAACAATATTCCTACCCATTTCTTCTAAATGATCATGCATCCCCAATATTCCATCCCAATTCTTTGAAATAGTGATAAGAGATTTCTGCTCAAGAACTCTTAAACCAACTTCAGCATAAAATCCACGGCTTTCAAGCGCTCTAATTGCATCTTCTTTGCCCCAACCTTTTAGTATGCATGCAACATCTAAAAATATTTCCTTGTAATCCTCCTCTAGACTATCAAAGCTTATTTCCAATCTTTCCATAGTTGCCTTTAATGGAATTTTTTTTAGTCTTTCTATAGCATCTACCCAGTAAGGTTCACTTTGACCACAAAGAAATGAACCCAAAACTTTGATCGTTAAGGGAAGACCATGAGCATATTGTACAACTTGTCCTGATAGCTCTTTGTACCCTCGAGTTGGAATCTCTGTTTGAAATGCATACTTACTGAAAAGGCAAATCGCTTCCGTAGACGATAACAGATTGACGTCATGGACGAAGTTCACTCGGTGGGCTAACAACACTTGCTCATCTCTTGTGGTAATGATAATTCTGCTTCCCTTTTTAAACCAGTTAGGCTCGCCTGCTAACGCCTCAAGCTGTTCTATGCAATCAACATCATCTAAAATAACAAGTGTCTTTCTACGACTCATCATGTCTTTCAACATGTTTTTCCCGTCATGAACACTACTAAAAGTGATGTCTTTTTCATTTAACACATCTTTTAGTATCCGCTTTTGAAGCTTCTTTAAACCGGACAAAGACGACTTTGAAACTTCCCTTACATTTTCAACAAAGCTTTTTCCTTCGAAATGATTAGAAATTTGATCATAGACAGCTCTTGCTAGAGTTGTCTTCCCCCCACCTCCCATCCCCTTGATTCCGATCATTCGAACATCTTCAGTACCAATCTTTAAAGATGAAAGAACATCACTGATTCGGGTCTCCATACCCACTAACTTTCCATCAGCGTTCGAAAGAGTGGAATATTTCTTTTTGAAAATAACATCAACAATTATTTTGATCAATTCAGATTCATCCCTGTACCATTAAAGATTATATTATTAGCTTGCTCAAAGCGCACATAAACAGTTAGGATTTATAACATAATTAGATTAACATTTATATAAATGTAGTTATCGTGATAAAAACTGAATGAAATCTAATTAGTTGTGGCCTTCAACTCCCACCCAGCCAGATTTGATGCTTCTGTCATAGCCTCTATCCATGTCCTAGCAGCCTCTTCATTTTCGTGTTTAGCAAAGGCTTCTTTAACTGCCCCACTTTGGTTGCGGACTTCAGTGGGCTCCACATCAAAAAAGACAGGATAAACATTATGCTCGGTCGTCTTACATTTCATAATCTTAACAAGCTCATCTAGGCACCAAGATGAAGATGCATAAGTCTTGGAGAAAATAATGATGTAAAACCTTGAGTCCTCAATGGATTTCATGAGTTGGTCCTTGATGGGTTTTCCTTGCTCGATTTTCTTATCGTCCTTGTATGTTTCAATGCCATTTCGCTGAAGAGCTTCATAAAGATGGCCAACGAAATTGTTACGGGTGTCACCACCTCTAAAACTCAAAAAAACATCATACTTGAAGCTCTTTTGAATGGAAGAAGATGAAGTAGACGCCATTCTAGTTGTTATCTAAGGATCTGTTGTTTAAGAGAATTATTTGCAAAGAAACTTGGGTAAGATGATTAAGTGTATATTGAGAAGACAAAGACTCAATAACATAAGGCTATTATTTGGTCAAGAAAGATAAGATTCCTTTTGCTAAAGGAAATTACAAAGAATTGGTTACAACTGTAGCATATAGCAATGTGAACAAGATATGTTCGTTTGAAAACATTGAAATGTGGTGGGGACAACAAATGACTCCTTTTGCTAAAGGAAATTACAAAGAAAAAGACTGAAAAATCATGATTAAGATCATTGGGAAAAGTCTTAAAGATTTTTTTCATTTAATGCATTTAATGTTACACACATTTAATTACTAAAGATTTGAAGAAAGACTTGAGTTTACCAAGTCTTTTTAAAAAGCTTTACAAAAAGCTTGTGATGCAATGCTAAAAACATCCTCAAAAGCTTTTTGTAATAGTGAAAAGCTTTTACTTGTTTGAGACATTGGAGATGCTCTAAGATTCTTTTGGTCCCGATTGTAGCACAGATAAGTAGCTAAACTCACGTCAATCACTCGTTTTCTACTTTGACTTCAACATACATTTTATTATTTTCCCAAACCAATATGAACTTTACTTCCATAAAATTACATGTTCTAATAATTAGAAAAATAGACATGTTAACTAATCTCACTGGATTGATTGATCTTTAAACGAGCAAAATCAAATATTACACTGATACAGTCTTCTTCTAATCTTACATTTTTTATGTTATATATTTCCTAAAATGAGGAGCCCTCAAAAATGGGGAAAAAAAAAAGAAAAAAAAAAAAAATCTGCGAGTTGAAAGCCTGCAAGTGTAACAAACACATTGTAATGAACTATTTTTTCACTGGTCATTTTCTTGACCCGTTTTTTATCCGAATTCATAAACAATTGAAATCAAGCTCCATTTTGAACATAAATATGGTGTGATGACTTGTTTTAACACTATTACTCATTGCATAACATATGACAAAAAAGGCATTTACTTGTTTCTTAAATGATGGGGAAAATTGATATGAATAACATTTCAAACCATCGTATAACTTAAAAATCTTTAGGGTGCGTTTGGTAGGGGGAATGGAATGATGGAATCATATCGGATATGACTGCAAGTGTTTGGTTAAGATGTGTATCTTTCAAATATGGGATTGAAAGATACATATCTTTCATACTCCATAGTACTAAAAAAGGCAAGGTATGAAACTTTCAAATACGTGTCGACCCCACCTTATATCCAAACCCATACCCACTGTGATTCATGACAATATACCAAACGCACCCTTAATCTTTAATCATGCAAAAACATGATCAAATTGAGAGTGAATATGATTATAACACGATTATCTCCAACATCATGTAAACTCCAATCATGAACACAGTTGACTTTCTGAAGAAGTCAACTGTGTTATCTGAACTCATATTTGTTACTTTACTCGGTACACTTCTAAAGTTAATAACTATACCTTGATTTAACTGTATATAGCTTGTATTGGAGACTTGAATCATCAGTCCCTCCTCCTTGTACTTTGATTTGAAGGCCTGAGTAATGGCAAGGATTGATTAAGCCAAGACAAAACCTTTTAGTCTGAAGGTATTTGATAAGCAGAAGATTATCAAGTAAAACTGTTTATTGACTACTTTGACCTTTTAAAGTACTCGACCTGCAGTACCAAATTATTGTTCTTACATGAATGTATTTGAAAAGTTTTCAGAAAGATAAATGAAAAATGCAAGTTCAAAGTTCAAACAAGACAAAACCACCTCTTTAAGTTCAAATAAGATGAATCGGTTCACAAATGAATAAAAAGTATTCTGGTTAAAGTAGTCGAGGAAGAATCAGTTATATGAATAAAAAGTATTCTGTTATGAAATTAATCACCTTTGTGTGCTGATTGCTTCCCAGTCAGCGGCCTCCTGACTGAAAGAATTTAAAAAAGCACAAGTCATACGAGTAACACATATACGATTGAAGCTGCCATGCAAAGTCAAACTGTCTTCTCTGGATGATTGGCTGAAGAATGGTAAGAGGTGTAGGCGAAAGATACGTATGTTGATGTTGGGAATACTGTTCTAAAACCATACGACTGAAGCTGCCACGTAAAGCCAATGATACGCAGACGTTTCAACTGAAAAATGCTCTGTGGAAGATGACTTATGCCCGTACCTTCTATATTTAGCTCTTCTAACTGTATTAAACTTCCAATTTCCTCAGGCAGCTTTTCAAATAGAAAACAGTAGGGGAGATGGAAATATTTCAGACTTTTCATCTGACAGATGCTGTTTGGAATATCTCGTAAAACTATACACTCTGTTAGGTCTAGCTCCTCTAAACACTGTAATCGGCCAAGATCCTCCGGTAATTTCTCAAGATGCCAACAAGATTTGATTTTAAAAGATTTGAGATGTTTCAACTTACAAAGGCTATCTGGAAGACGGGTTATGCCTGTACCTTCTATGTTTAACTCTTTCAAACCTTCTAAGCATCCAATATCCTCGGGCAGTTCAACAATTCGAATACAACCGCGGAGATCAAAACTGTTTATACATTTCATCTTACAAATGCTGTTTGGAATATCTCGTAAATGGTTACAATCCGTTATGATTAGCGTCTCTAAAGATTTTATTCGGCCAAGATCATCTGGTAACTTCTCAAGATGAAAACATGATTTAAGTCCGAGAGATTTGAGATGTTTCAACTTACAAATGCTATCTCGAAGATTTCTCATATTTGTAGATGAAAAAATTAGCTCCTCTAGACATTCTAACTGGTCAAGGTCCCGGGGTACCTCTGGAATACTGCCTTCAAGTGTAAGCTTTCTTAAACTTCGTAAACTACAAATACTTCTTGAAAATTTCTCAAGGTTTGTACAAGCACATAGACCCATCGAAATAAGCATTTCAAGATTTCCGAACGATGAAGCTGGATCTTCTTTATAATAACATGAAAACTTTAACTTTGGAAATTTATTGTCAGAGTGCAATGAGCAAACATTTGTGGGCTCTGCGATCAGATGCAACTCAGATAAAGAACCAACGTCATGTGAATCAAGCTGTTTGTCAAACAAAAAAGACTTAAAACTCCCACAACCACTTAAGTCTAAGAAGGCAAGATTTCTCAGACATCCAACGGGAGCCTTAGTTTCTACCAAATCATAACAGTTTTCAAGATTTAACCGTTTGAGATTTGGAGTGAGCCCAAGGTCAAGGGTCCTCAACTTTGAATGACTAAGGTTGAGCTCTTCAAGCTTTAGACTTTCAACGGGCATCTGAAATTCTACCAAATCATCACTCTCTTCCGGTGTAAGCCTCTTAAGATTCGGAGTACTCCCGAGGTAAAGGGTCTTCAACTTTGAATGACTGATGTTGACCTCTTCGAGCTTTGGACTTTCAGCAGGCATTTGAAGTTCTACCAAATCATCACTCTCTTCCAGTGTAAGCCTCTTAAGATTCGGAGTACTCCCGAGGTGAAGGGTCTTCAGCTTTGAATGACTGATGTTGACCTCTTCGAGCTTTGGACTTTCAGCAGGCATTTGAAGTTCCACCAAATCATCACTCTCTTCCAATGTAAGCCTCTTAAGATTCGGAGTACTCCCGAGGTAAAGGGTCTTCAACTTTGAATGACTGATGTTGACCTCTTCGAGCTTTGGACTTTCAGCAGGCATTTGAAGTTCTACCAAATCATCACTCTCTTCCAGTGTAAGCCTCTTAAGATTCGGAGTACTCCCGAGGTAAAGGGTCTTCAACTTTGAATGACTAAGATAGAGATATTCAAGCTTTACACTTTCAACAGGCATATGAAGCTCTACGAAATCCCCACAATTGGAAATAGTCAACTGCTCAAGATTTGGGGCCACCTTAAGGTCAAAGGTCCTCAACTTTGAAAAGCTGATTGTGAGGAACCTGAGCTTATGAAGAACCTAACATAAGTAGAAAAAACAATTAATATTGGTGCAATGACAAACCAATAGATATATATATGATCATAATGAATCATGAAAAACAACAAATTAATTCTACCTTTTCTTCTCCATCTTCCGAAAGTTGAACAATATTGCTCCTATCCATTTCAAGTTCAACAAGATATTTTCCTTGAAATGTATTCGGTAAACTTGAAAAAGGAAAAGAAAAACTAGCCGTTATGAGGACATGGTACCACTAATTGTCACACGGTACCACTAAATTTAGTGGTACCATCGGTTCTTTAGTGGTACCGTGGATGCTCCTCCGTTTGTTTTTAGTAGGGAAGGTTTATTTGGGAATGTTTGGAGCTGATTTGGGGGGAAAATGACTGTTGGGATTTTTAAACTTATTTTTCAAAATAAAACATTTCTTTTTAATTCAAAAATAATTTGTAGGATAAATCTAAAATGTTTTTAAACTTATTTTTCAAAATAAAAACATGTATTTTACACGTTTTTATACGTTTTCGCCCATTTTTGTCCTTCTTTATACATTTTTATAAGTTTTCGTCCATTTTTACACGTTTTTCGTCCGTTTTTATATGTTTTCGTCCGTTTTCATACGTGTAAAAATGGACGAAAACGTGTAAATAATGGACGAAAATGTGTAAAAACAGATGAAAACGCAAAAAAGGACGAAAACATGTAAAACGGACGAAAACGTGTAAAAACGGATGAAAACATGTAAAAAAAGGACAAAAACGTGTAAAAACGTATGAAAACGCAAAAAAAATGGATGAAAACGTGTAAAAAACGGACGAAAACTTGTAAAAACGGATGAAAACGTAAGAAAACGGACAAAAATGTGTAAAAAGAGATGAAAACGTAAAAAAACAGAGAAAACGTATGAAAATGTATAAAAACGTAAGAAAACGGAATTGTAGTTATTTACTAACAGTCGTTAGTATAAAGGACTAATGATGCGATGTTTAGCTGACGTGGATACATACAATAACAAAAAGTGTCAAGTTTGATGCATACAATGAAAAAAAAAATAGTTGGACTTGACACGCTGGTAGATGAGGTGTCAAATATGACACGCTGGCATAGGCCAAGGTGGACATGGTACCCACAATGACACGAAATCAAAGTTGGCACCATACAATGAGACAAAAATAGTTGGCACCATACAATCGCAAAAAGTGTCAACTTCGATGCATTTTTTTAGCATTTGCCCTTCATTTTAGACCAAACCCGAAACTTTTCAAAGTATTAGACCAAAAATGTAAAATCCGAGTTAAGTCGTAGTTTTATTAAATCATAACTTGACTCATACCAGGTCATTGGTCAATATATACTCAATTTCCTCGTTAACCCACAATCAGCTATGTCTTTTAGGTTCATCGGGGGTGTGACCAACGAACAATATTCCTTCCCATTTCTTTTACATGGTTACGATCCTATCTAGGGAGTTCACAACACATGAGAAATCCAATATTGCATATGGAGGGTCATGCATAAGGTCCATTCGTTGCATCTGGGTGTGGGGTTTCATATCTATCTATGCTAAATATAAAATATGCATGTTTTTTCTTTAAAAGTTAAAAGTGATTAATGTTTAATCTTTCAAATATCCATTCAAAGTTAAAAGTGACTTGAATCAGTAGTCCCGCCTCCTTGTACTTTTATTTAGACATGTGTGATGGCAAACATTGATTAAGTCGAGACAAAACCTATTATGCTGGAGATTAAGAATCGAGTTTAGTATGGCATATGAATAGAGCATGACAAAGCAAATAGCAAGACCAAAAAAGCATGTTACAATGATAAAATCATTTTATAAGAAAAAAAAAATGGCAATTTAAATATTGCTTTTATGGTCATCATTTCAAATTCTTGAAGTCTTGACGAACGAAATATAAATATATGTTGGAAAACATGAAGCCTAACTTGATTCAACTAACAAATGTTATTATACTTGTAGTTATTTGTGTGTTCTTTGTGCATTGTGCCTGTGTTTGGGACTGCTGTTGAAATCTGATTATTATGGTTTTAAACAACAAATAACCAAGAATTCTAGTGTTTGGATAATGGAGGCTAACAAATTGTGATTATTTGAGGGCAAATTATATCAGAATCACTAAACACTATCACACATAAGTAGTCCTTTTAAAATTGCTTATGAGGTTGCTGATGAGGAAACGGCTTCTGGTGTGTGGAAAAAGTTAGAGAAGCTTTATATGACAAAGTCGTTGACGAATAAGTTGTTATTGAAGCAACGTTTGTTTTCGCTCAGAATGAAATAGGGCTCATCATTAAAAGATCATCTTGATGCGTTAAACTCGATCTTGATGGATTTGAAAAATGTTGAAGTCAAGATCGATGATGAAGATGCGGCTCTTATTCTTCTAGTATCGTTGCCTTCCTCGTTTGAAAACTTTGTGAACTCCTTTGTTGTTGGTAAAGACACCATCACATTAGAAGATGTACGATCAGGTTTGCATTCCCGAGAGCTTCGTTATCAAGCATCGGGAACTTTGGAATCTCAACCCGTCGGCTTATCAACCACAAGTTGTGATAGGGGTCGATATCGATTTGAAAAGGGTAAAGATAAAGGTGGAGCATCATCAAGTTCTCGAGGTCCCAATCCTCGAGATGTTTGTAATTATTGCAAAGAGGAAGGCCATTGGAAGCACAATTGTCCTAAACTTAAGGAAAAACATCAGGTAGCGGCTGTTGCTAAAGACGACTCGGGTTCAGATTGTGAGGTGCTTTGAATGTTTGACCGTAATCCTTATGATATAAGTGGGTCATTAGAATTTGAATTTGGTATTTGAATTTGAAGATCGTTTTGGTGTTTGAAGACTTGGTTATTATCAGGTCATTTGAATTTTGTTTGATCGTTTGGAATTTGTAAGTTTGGAAATTTGAATCTTCGTTTGTTGAGCTTTTGAAGTTGGTTTCTTGGATTTGCTCATACCAGGTCATTAGTCAATATATACTCAATTTCCTCGTTAACCCACAATCGGCTATGTCTTTTAGGTTCATCGGGGGTGTGACCAACGAACAATATTCCTTCCCATTTCTTTTACATGGTTACGATCCTATCTAGGGAGTTCACAACACATGAGAAATCCAAGATTGCATATGGAGGGTCATGCATAAGGTCCATTCGTTGCATCTGGGTGTGGGGTTTCATATCTATCTATGCTAAATATAAAATATGCATGTTTTTTCTTTAAAAGTTAAAAGTGATTAATGTTTAATCTTTCAAATATCCATTCAAAGTTAAAAGTGACTTGAATCAGTAGTCCCGCCTCCTTGTACTTTTATTTAGACCTGTGTGATGGCAAACATTGATTAAGTCGAGACAAAACCTATTATGCTGGAGATTAAGAATCGAGTTCAGTATGGCATATGAATAGAGCATGGCAAAGCAAATAGCAAGACCAAAAAAGCAAGTTACAATGATAAAATCATTTTATAAGAAAAAAAATGGCAATTTAAATATTGCTTTTATGGTCATCATTTCAGATTCTTGAAGTCTTGACGAACGAAATATAAATATATGTTGGAAAACATGAAGCCTAACTTGATTCAACTAACAAATGTTATTATACTTGTAGTTATTTGTGTGTTCTTTGTGCATTGTGCCTGTGTTTGGGACTGCTGTTGAAATCTGATTATTATGGTTTTAAACAACAAATAACCAAGAATTCTAGTGTTTGGATAATGGAGGCTAACAAATTGTGATTATTTGAGGGCAAATTATATCAGAATCACTAAACACTAGCACACATAAGTAGTCCTTTTAAAATTGCTTATGAGGTTGCTGATGAGGAAACGGCTTCTGGTATGTGGAAAAAGTTAGAGAAGCTTTATATGACAAAGTCGTTGACGAATAAGTTGTTACTGAAGCAACGTTTGTTTTCGCTCCGAATGAAATAGGGCTCATCATTAAAAGATCATCTTGATGCGTTGAACTCGATCTTGATGGATTTGAAAAATGTTGAAGTCAAGATCGATGATGAAGATGCGGCTCTTATTCTTCTAGTATCGTTGCCTTCCTCGTTTGAAAACTTTGTGAACTCCTTTGTTGTTGGTAGGGGTGGAAACGAGCCGAGCCGCTCGTGAAAAGCTCGGGATCGGATTGGTAAAAAGCTCGAACGAGCCGAGCCTAAACGAGCTCGAGCCCGAGCTCGAGCCTAAGTTTGGGCTCATTTAATAATCGAGCTCGAGCTCGAGCTCTATAAAAAAAGCTCGAATAGGCTCGCGAGCCTAAACGAGCCCTAGAAATATATACGTATATATATTGTCTATACGTATAAACGAGCTTAAAAGTAGTAAACGAGCTCGAGCCTTATGTAATTAACGAGCCGAGCTCCATTTTAACTTTGTTTTCTTTAAAAATCATACAAATTAGTCGAGCCCGAGCTCGAGCTCGAGCTTGTGAAAATTTTCACGAGCCGAGCTCGAGCTCAAATATTAGGCTCGAAATGAGCTCGAGCTCGAGCTCGAGCTTTCTAGAATATAAACGAGCCGAGCTCGAGCTTTGGCAGGCTCGGGCTCGGCTCAGCTCGTTTCCACCCCTAGTTGTTGGTAAAGACACCATCACATTAGAAGATGTACGATCAGGTTTGCATTCCCGAGAGCTTCGTTATCAAGCATCGGGAACTTTGGAATCTCAACCCGTCGGCTTATCAACTACAAGTTGTGATAGGGGTCGATATCGATTTGAAAAGGGTAAAGATAAAGGTGGAGCATCATCAAGTTCTCGAGGACCCAATCCTCGAGATGTTTGTAATTATTGCAAAGAGGAAGGCCATTGGAAGCACAATTGTCCTAAACTTAAGGAAAAACGTCAGGTAGCGGCTGTTGCTAAAGACGACTCGGGTTCAGATTGTGAGGTGCTTTGAATGTTTGACCGTAATCCTTATGATATAAGTGGGTCATTAGAATTTGAATTTGATATTTGAATTTGAAGATCGTTTTGGTGTTTGAAGACTTGGTTATTATCAGGTCATTTGAATTTTGTTTGATCGTTTGGAATTTGTAAGTTTGGAAATTTGGATCTTCGTTTGTTGAGCTTTTGAAGTTGGTTGCTTGGATTTGCTCGTCTTTTGTTGAAGATCGTTTGGGCCGATTTGTTTGGTTGGTTAGCCGTTTTGAATTTTTCGGCTAACATTTGATTGTTCGTTTTGAAGTTATCGGCATTTGCTTTGGATCGAATTTGTTTTTGGATTGCTTTTGGAATCGATCGTTTGTTTTTGAATCTGGCTAGTATCTCTAGCATTTGGAAGTTTGAATTTTTGATTTGAAGCAGGCTTAGGAGTTGAACTCAAGGTGGAGATTGTTAGATATTTTGAGTTCACCTCGTAAGGGTACTTTGGTAATTTTGGCATAATATAGTTTAGTTTATCTACTAAGGGTATTTTTGTCATTTTGTTAGTATCTTAAGAAGTAGGATATGTTTGTTAGTCGGTTATTTTCACTCTTATAAAGAGTAGTATATGTATCTTGTATCAGTACTTCATAATTTGATAATAGAAAGCAGCTTTTTGCTCCAAACCTCTTGATTTTGCTGAACTTCTGCTATTGTCACTGGTGGGTTTGTGTTGCTATTGGTTTGCTGGTCTAGTCCTTGCCTTTTGCCCCATGAATATTCCAGCCTAATCCTAACAATTAAAAAATCCCATGTTCCAGTATTTAACCTTCTGTCCCAATTTGAATTTTCCAACATTATTTTGTAATGGAACTACTGAACATATAAAATAGCTTCATTAAACATGATAAAACACTACTAGCAACCAATTCAAGTTGGAAAAATTACTGATGACTTTACACAGGGTGAGTTCCATCTATTCACATACACAAATTTGCTTGTAGGTTAAATCATAAATCACCTTGTGTGCTGAATTGCTGATTGGTGATTGCTTCACGTTTATAAAACACATGTTAGGTATAGAAACATCAATCATTGTAAGATCAATTAAAACATGCGCATTTAAGTGGGGGTGTTTGATAACTATTTAGTGGGATGATACAGCGTGAGTCACCTAGTCGGTCAGAAGGGACATTGTTTGATATGAAAAGTGTAGAAAACAAGATTCATGTATTTCGTGGTTCTGGAGGCCTTGGTTGGCTGTGAAAGATGAAGGTGTTCATCTTTTAGAGAGAGAGTTTAGAGAGAGGGTGGAGAATTTGTCAAATGTTATCATTATTAAAATTAACAAATGAATGGTACAAAGTATTCCCACACACCCACATGGAGAGTCATGTGGGTACTTATAGGACCTTTTACATCACTAGTTTGCCAATTAAACATAAGTAGTCCATGCGTAAGCTACTTAATACAAACCTAGTCCAATTCACGTGAGTGACGACATCTTTATAAAAAGCGAGTCTAACAATCTCCCTCCAAGATGTCGTCACAAGTGAATGGTTACAATGAGACCTATAAACAATACAAAGTAAATTACAATAATAAACTTTTACTGAAGTGCAGAGTCTCTGTAGTCTAGATCCTAAGGCAGACTTGAAGTTCTCTATTCCGAAAGATCGCGGCTTTGATCTTTGGTGCTGACGGCACACATCCTTGTAGCTCTGAACTTCAACTGTAATGTACTAGTTAGGTTATTACTCCCTCCTAACTAGTGAGCGATTTATTCTTTTCTGCTCCCTCCTGAATCGACAACACTCTTTAGCCTTTAAACACGCAGCGGAGACTGTAAGCACAATGGTTGTCGTTCGGGAGCATTAACATATCTCACAAAGTATTTGCATCCAAGTTGGTAATAAGCCGTACTTCTCCCTCCTTATGATTGCGAGTCATCGAAATCATCATACATTAGTGTACACACCTTTGATACCTTTTACTTGATGCAATTGAAAAGCTATAACTGCTCGTGAGAATATGTTGAAAAAATACTCTCAATACTTCTCTCAAACCAACCTGAACATTCACCGGCTTCATGTAAATGACCACATATGGAGACAACCCGATATGACTGATGCGCGTGATGTGTCGTTGCGGTTTAGCAGTTTAATGCCTACTCAAGTTTTAAATTTATATTTAGCCGACTTATCAATAACACACACACTTAACGAGCAGTGTACCCGGTCAGTATGAATATAATGGTAAGTAGAGTGTCGATCACTAAGAGTGGAACGTATTATCTAGTTATTCTAATCAGTATTTTAATATATCTTAAGTTAGCTATACAACCTAATCTAACGCAAGGGGGTTTCAGCCTGTGAGACTGGCACGTTTTGGTTGTGATTAAATAATAAACTAAACTAATAAGCACGAATCAGAGATCAGCAAACACGTACACAGATGAATACAAGAAACATGTAAGAAGACCTGTCCTGATGATTAAGTAGCTTGTCACTTGGTTTTATTGCTAGTTTTATATGAAGTGTATATAGTTAACCCTTTCTCGTTGGCTCTAATCTTATCGGCGAGAAATCCCTTAATGATCACTTATGTCTAAAAGTTATTATTAATTGATCAGATTAATCCTAACCGTGGGAGCCACACTCTATTCCGCAGTCAAATGCGCAGGCCACTAATAAACACAGAGGTTATCAATGCACTTAATAAGTAGAAACCAAAGACATCAAACATATAAACTTTAATCAATGGGAAAGCAATTTTAAGGGGAGTCGAAGTGCATGAATTAATCAATGACACAAGCCCATCAATCCTGACCAATTAAAGTGTACTAATACAATAAACCAAAACTACTTAATGAATTGAATACATGCAGGACCTTCTTACAGTTCTTGTACTCTTGATTTGGGTGTGTCTTGTGTTGCTTCTCTTCTGAATTCGGACTTAGTCTTCTAGGTCTTTTGTACTTTTCGAACTCTGAACCGAACTTTTAATTCGTCTGACTTTGTGGGGTATTTATAGTTTCTGTCTGGGAGGTAGATGCGGCGCATGTCCTTAGTAGATGCGGCGCATCTCGGTAACTTCGCGTGGGGTCCAAGATTATTATATTCAGGGAATATTCGTACACCGCCTTTAGATGCGGCGTATCTTGATCTTTACATGCGGCGCATGTCCCTTGCTGTCTTGGATCGTATCTTGTGAAACTTCGAGAGTGATGCGCCGTATGTGATAAGTGAGATGCGGCGCATCTGGAGCAGAATCAACTTGATCTTGTAGACTTTTGGTATTTCGCTTGTTTCGCTCCATATTTAGTCCAATATCGCCAAGTTTCACCTAATACTTGTTTTTACCTGAGAATTACAAAAGTAAACATTAACGTACCAATTCTCATACATAATATAACAAAACAAGTTAAATAAATAGGATAAATGATGGTAATAAAATGTACTTATTTGAGTTCATCAATGACCAATTTGAAAACGAAGTAAACACCTCCCCTCAAATGTGACTTAATCTTGTACGATAATGTGACTAAGAACCAATACTGAGCACTACAACGTAACTCCTTAAAGCATAGGTCGTTTCATATACCCATCCAACCTTCCTTAATTGTATATGAACCTCTCTCGAATTATCCACATCTTTGTGTGACACTGAGTACACCATCTCAGTTTAATTGATAGTTAACTAGTTCTTCGTCCATCCACCCCTTGACCTATGAAAACTAGATAATCCAAGACTTAATCACTATACCCATGAGTGCTCAAACAAGTATCTCTGAAAGTCATGCATCCAACCAACCTCTAGACTTTGAGATAAATAAGTTCACATGTACGAAAAATGTTACTTCAGAATCAAATCAATGCTACCATTCTTCTCCGTAGTCATTCTTCTTAACCATATTCGCCGTGAACGATGTATCCCCGTGATTGTTGCGATGGTAACCCTATATCTCTCCATTTTTTTTTTCATAATTTGAAATAAACTAGGAAATGCCGTTACAAGAATGCTAGAAAAATTTGAGTGTAACAGATTTTGACGTCAATTTTGCCGAAAAATTCGAATTTTGACCAAAAAATTTGAATTTTTGGCCAAAATTTTCACTATTTTACCAAAATTTGAATCTCTCGTAAAAATTAAACGTTTAATCACCTGAAAAAATTAAATTTTACTCGCGTTTTCCCGCCATACAACCCTATGCCCTCCGTGCCTACTTTCGTACTCAATACATTACCTATCAAGATTAGTTATATTAATCTTCAGCAACTGAGTATTTCATTCTCTATGCTCGCAACTTGATATTATTAAGTTCTTACAATTACTATTTACGGATTATTACAGTACCATGGCCACAATCTACTATGCTAGTGTTTCATCAGATACGGAATCTGAAAGTTCCCTAGCTTCGGTTACCTCACCCTATGTTCCAAATAACTTGAACATCACGGTACCAAATACCCCAACCGATGAGACTGAACCCTTCGAGGAAGGTGAAACTGCCCCAACACCTCCTCTAACTCCTGTAGTCTTACCTGACTCCCCACCGACTGAGGATCCATATGTGCAAACTGCACAAGCCGCTAACCCAACCCTACTAGAATGGATCAACTCTTATGATCCTGTCCGCATACCACGCATCAGCGATGCCTATATGGAAAGTCAGCAATTTATACCTGCTGACAACATACCCTCACCTGTCCCATCACCCCGACCTCACCATTGTTTCGAGGCAAAAAGGTTAGAACCTTAGGACCTTACGAGCCTGCCCCATTCCTGAAACTGTATTGGGAATATCCCAATGGTTATGTTAAGAAAAATACCCACGAAAAAGGGTACGCTTAGCACCAATAGAACTCCCACCCCTTTCCCCTACTTCACCTTTGGATATGATAAAGATATCTTCTCCAGCCTCACCCGAATTAGCACCACTCCCAGCTTCCTCCGCACCAACTCAACCAAGAGAAATAACCCCGGAAACGTACATATTACCTTGGAACCAAACTAGTACACTAGAAGTTAGTCAGCCACCATTTCCACATGGTTTCACCCTCCAGCCCGAGTCTTTGAAATCGGAGAGAGTTCCAGGGCTGCTGCAGTTCGAGCCCTCACTCCATCCACTGTTGTGACGCGTCTGGAGCGTCATGAGGAACAAATCAATACAATCCTTAGCATTATTGACAGGGTACCATTGGACCGTCCTGACACAATTGACAGCACTCTGCATAGACTTGTTTCCAAAAGAATAGACATTCAAGATAGCTTGACCAGAATGCAATCAGAGTTGACCAAAACCCGCTCTTATGCAATGACCTTAAGGAGAGAAGGACAAGCATATGCATGGGAAGCACAGCTAGCCAACAGAAGAGCCGACACTATGCGAAGCCTAGTAAGAGAAATGCGACTTCAACATCAGGAAGACATGCAGAGACTCGTCTTCAAGACTTATCATAATGAGTTTAGAACGTGTAAGAATGTTCGTGTTCGTATGAGAATGAGTGAGGAACGAGTTCATGGTTTATTCGGTATATATAAAAACCGAATGGGATTCGTTTGAGTTTAATATGATACAAGTGAAGATACCAACCCGTGTGGATGTTGCTTCGAATGGACAAGGATATGATTTCTGGCCTTTGTAGTGATCGAATGGAGTTATTATTTCAGGGAATATGTAAGTGTCAAGGTGGAAGTAGGGGACAAGAGGGGAGTCTATACTGAGTTGTTTATATGCCTAGAGGCAAATTATTTGTACTTTGAGCCACACAAGGGGCTAGCTTGATTCCAGGAGACTTTGGTGTTACTTCTGACACTTGGGATGACTTTGTGAACTTGTGAGGTTTCGACAAAGAGGAATAACAGAGAGATTTGTGTGTATAAATGATAAATGGTGAATGGGTTTAATGTGTGAAGGGAGGCGTGTCCTATGATACTATTCGCATATATTAATTCTAAGGTTGATGCATTATTGATTTTTAAAAAGAAGGCTAGGGGTGAATTATTGTGTCTTGAGCCATGCAAAGTTCTCCCCATGATTCCTGGCAACTTGGGTGATATTTTCTTACATGTTTGACTTTGGTACGTTGTGATAGAAGTAGGGTGAGTGAGGAAGGATGGATGTTTCATTAGGTTATAATAGAAAGCAAGAATTGATTTCTATTTTTGTTTAATGAATGCTTTAGGGGACAAGAAGGCAACATTGAACTAACTTTCACATGCTATTGCATAGAAAAATAATTGAGTGTGCTAAGATACAAAAGTTGGTTGGATTAAAAATTGAAAAGTAAGGATAGATTCGATCGAGTATGATAAAAAAAAAAAAAAAAAAAAAAAAAATGTAAGTATTGGAGATTTGAGGTGTTCCACTCATAAGGATTAGCAAAATACATGTTTCCAAATGCTATGATTCATTTAAATCTATTAAGAACATTATGACGTGTAGTGCATAGAAGAATGATTCATTTAGAATAATGAATGACTTCATTGTTTGTTCTTTCATTATTATTTTTTTTTTTTGAAAGGTGAATTTCTTTTGAAACTTCGTGTCGCGATTCGATAGCGGGAGGTCTAGCTTACGTTGTCTTAACCAGGCTCGCGCTAGAGAGCTCCCTCGAAGTGGAAAGCCTTGTTCAAATACCCGATGGGGGGAGAACCCCCTACTAATCCGCCCGAAGGCACGACGATTAATAGGGGTAAACCCTGCCCCCTCAGACTTGACCTGAGTAAACCCAAGCCAAGCCCTCATAGAGGGACTTCCTAATATCTCAAAGATGGCCTTAGTGGGGTTTGAACTTGAGACCTCACGGTCAACAAGCCAAGATCCTACCACTGGACCAACTCATCATTGATTTGTTATTTCATTATAGTCTTAGCTCAATTGTAGTAAAGGTTACGGATCATTTAAAAAGTGTAATCCTTTTACAAAGTCTAAAAAGTATTTACAACGGTTGGATCATAATACAAGATCTTATCAAATTAAGAAGAAAATATACACATAAGGGCATACTCGTCATTCTACCAAAAGTAATAATCTATAATTCTATATACCAGATCCTGACCCTCAAGATGATCTCCGATGATCTTCATCATCACCACCACCATTGCACATTATCTCCCAAACTCAAGACGATCTCTGGCGATCTTCATCATCTTCAACATCACCGTCTTCACGTTGTAACCATCAACAGATCTGAAGAACGAACGGACGCCTGAGAATCTCCGGCGGGAATTTCCGACCAAGTCAACAGATCTTCGGTGATCTTCATCATCTTCAACATCACCGTCTTCAGGCTGTAACCATCAATAGATCTGAAGAATGAACAGACCCCGATGTGTTTTTGACATTTCTTTGTTTCGAAATTTTTATTTGTTTCTTTTCAACTAACAAATGGAATTGCGAATTGATATGAGAGGGTTCTTTCTGGGAAGGTATCTAGATAAAAAGTTTTATAAGAGAGTAAACTTTTTGGTTTGACTTTTTGAGAAATGCGTCACATTCGTCGGTGGGTTTGCATTGGTATAAGCAAAGTGTGTTTGACAGGTAGTTTATGATGTGGCCTTTTGGGTTAAGTAATAGTGAGTGAGTAAATATTTGGAATTTTTGTTATAAAAAAGTGTGATTTTTGTTAAAAAATATTGTACAACTTTGTATTTTATCAGCTTATTTTTGATAATGTTCATCAGTTAGTTTTGATCATCAATTATTTTTGATAATGTTTATCAGTTATTTTTTATAACGTTCATCAGTTATTTTTTATATTGTTCAGCGGTTTTCAAAAAAATAACGTTCATCAGTTATTTTTGATATTGTTTATCAGTTATTTTTTGTAACGTTCATCAGTTATTTTTTAAAATGTTCAGCAGTTCTCGAAAAAATAACGTTCATCAGTTATTTTTGATATTGTTTATCAGTTATTTTTTATAATGTTTAGCAGTTTTTCAAAAAAATAACGTTCATCAATTATTTTTGATATTGTTCATCACTTATTTTTTATAACGTTCATCAGTTATTTTTTATAATGTTTATCAGTTATTTTTGATAACGTTCATCAGTTATTTTTTTATAATGTTTAGCAGTTTTCGAAAAAATAACGTTCATCAATTATTTTTGATATTGTTCATCACTTATTTTTTATAACGTTCATCAGTTATTATTGATAACATTCACCACTTATTTTTGATAACGTTCATCAGTTATTGTTCATCTTTAACTTTTGGAGTGCGTAAGAAATATTATACCTGTAGTTTTGGTCTTTATATTCAAGTGTTCGACCCAAAGTCATGTTTTCATTTAGTATCAAGTTGTGACTGATTAGAAGTAAATTTGTTTGTGTTAAAATGATTGTCAATTTGTGTATTTGTTGGATGTAATTAATATTTATTGTTTGCGTTTTCTTTGATGTTATTCATTAGTTAAATCAGTTATAGGTTCAACAGTTATAGGTTCATCAGTTTATTGGTTCATCAGTTATTGGTTCATCAGTTATTGTGTTGTTATAGGTTCATCAGTTATAGGTTCATCAGTTATTGGTTCATCAGTTATTGGTTCATCAGTTATAGGTTCATCAGTTATTGGTTCATCAGTTATTGGTTCATCAGTTATAGGTTCATCAGTTATAGGTTCATCAGTTATTGTGTTGTTATAGGTTCATCAGTTATTGGTTCATCAGTTATAGGTTCATCAGTTTATTGGTTCATCAGTTATTGGTTCATCAGTTATTGTGTTGTTATAGGTTCATCAGTTATAGGTTCATCAGTTATTGGTTCATCGGTTATAGGTTCATCAGTTATTGGTTCATCAGTTATTGGTTCATCAGTTATAGGTTCATCAGTTATAGGTTCATCAGTTATTGGTTCATCAGTTATTGTGTTGTTTTTGGTTCATCAGTCATTGTGTTGTTATTTTTTTGGTTCATCAATTATTATCCTGGTGTTGTGTTTTGGTTCATCAATTATTGTCATGTGTTATGTTATTTTTTTGGTTCATCAATTATTGGTTCATCAATTATTGGTTCATCAGTTATAGGTTCATCAGTTATTGTGTTGTGTTATTTTTTGGTTCATCAGTTATTATCCCGGTGTTATGTCTTTTTGGTTCATCAATTATTAACCCTTGTTATGTGTTTTTGGTTCATCAATTATTGTCATGTGTTATGTTATTTTTTTTGTTCATCAATTATTGGTTCATCAATTATTGGTTCATCAGTTATTGTGTTGTGTTATTTTTTTTTATTCATCAGTTATTGTGCTGTTGTTGGTTCATCAATTATTGGTTCATCAGTTATAGGTTCATCAGTTAGCGTCGATTGTTTTTCAAAGTGTTTAGGTTCATCAGTTATCGTCGGTTGTTTTCCAAAGTGTTTTGGTTCATCAGTTAGCGTCGGTTGTGTTTCAAAGTGTTTAGGTTCATCAGTTAGCGTCGGTTGTTTTTCAAAGTGTTTTGGTTCATCAGTTAGCTTCGGTTGTGTTTCAAAGTGTTTAGGTTCATCAGTTAGCTTCGGTTGTGTTTCAAAGTGTTTAGGTTCATCAGTTAGCGTCGGTTGTTTATCAAAGTGTTTAGGTTCATCAGTTAGCGTCGGTTGTTTTTCAAAGTGTTTTGGTTCATCAGTTATTTTTGATAACGTTCATCAGTTATTGTTAATCTTTAACGTGCAATATCTCACTCATATTATATCAGATTTGAGTGATTCAAATTTATGGGAAAAGAATGGCAAAAAAGCTACAACTTTCATGTTTTAAGTTTTGCAAAATTCGGCCTTTAAACTAGGCAAAATTAGAGCTAAAAATGCATAAAATTTCAAGAAAATCAACACCTACTTAAAAAGTTGAAAAAAAAAAGTTGCGATTGATATATCATAATGCATACCAAATTAAAGAGAATTATATTTTTAAAAATTATGGTGAAATCGGTTTTTCATAAAAGTTTATCATTTGAAAGTTATTTACGTTTAAAGTTTTGGGGTGGAATAAAAAAAAGGGGTTAAAAGGACCAAAATGCCCCTAACCAAATTTAATAAGAAAAAAAGGAGGGAATGGTTGGTGGACACTTGTCACATTGTGAGTGGTTGAAAACACTTTTTAGACTTTTTAATTTGCATCCCCTTTTTAAGGGATCGCATCTCTTGTAGTAAAAGCTAATCACATTTATTTTGTATGACTTATAATGTTATTTTATACAATATATGCTAATTAGCTTTGATACTAAACAGTATGTCAAATGATACGTCTACGAGGTATATTTTGACAATTATACAGTTATGCAAATGTTTAACTTTATACATATATTAATACAAAGTTTTGAACATTAAAAGACTCAAGAATTCTAGTGTGGATTTTGTTGATGACTTGTGTATGTCAAATGAGTAAAATTATATTCATAGTAATGGATATATTATTGTAATTTCATTGGTTCGCGTGTAGGCTCGTTTCCAATATTTGGTAAATCCCGTAATTACGTGTTTGTGTTATTTAATAAAATAACAAAAACTCAAAATTTTCCAATAAAAATGGTTAACTGGATAGTGATTAATATATGATTAATTATTACTAATTATGGCGAAATTTTACGGGTTGTTACAGTACGTACTCCTTTAGGGAGCGACGTCCCGGCGCTCAATTCGTCTTAATCGCTGTACGGTTTACTTGGGTTTGACATACTGAATAGGAAGAAAAGAGATGGCGGTGATGGCGGTGATTGGGGATTGAGTGTTGTTTAGAGGGATATTTACGAATTGTTCGTCTCCAGATTAAAAGTGTTGTGGGGAAATACTGAGTTTTTTTTTTTTTTTTTTTTTTTTTTTTTTTTTTTTTTTTTTTGGCAAGTTCGCGTAGCAAACCACTTGAAAACAAGTAGAATACTATTGATTTATACTCATGTCATATCGGATATAAATAAGCCCACTTATTTATAATTCTTTATAAAATAAAGAAATTGTATGTGTGGAAAGAAAGAATAGTCCACACTGAGTTAGAATCATAGACATTTTAACAATGAGAGTTTCGGAAGAGGTAGGGAAGGTTGCTGAACTTCAGCTTTTGATGATTCAAGTTTCTATTGCAAGGGCATGGTAAATCCACTCAGTCCTAAACCAGGACTTGCAACCTGTGTGTTTACAACCCATTGCTAACATATGAGTAGGTACATGATTTAAGAATTATGGTTGTGCCATAATGCCCTAGAATAGGCATATGCAAATGTATTTAAGTTATTGGGGTATAGGGTGTGGTAACTAATGCCAGGGAATCTCAGATTTCGTGTCTAACGAAACACTAATGTGAGATATTGAATCTATGGTACTATAATAATAGTAATCGTAAGAACTTAATAATATCAAGTTGTGAGCATAAAGATGAAATACTCAGTTGTTGAAGATTAGTATAACTAATCTTGATAGGTAATGTATCCAAGAATGGAGGACTTACAATCTCCTTGTATGTGAGTGAGATGGAGTTTGGCGAGTTCTTGTCCTTTTTGTCCAAACCCGACGTTCACCAACTCCCTTCTGGTCATTGTAAGTGTTTCTATGTTGTGCTCTACTCATTCCAACGTTTATATCAAACCCATGTTTCGTTTTTAGTTATTTGCCTCCTCTCATGGTAGGCTAGGAGATCATAAATCATCGTAATAATGCATGTACAAATTCGTATAAAGTCAAAACGAAGGCCTAAACTTATAATAGTCAAAACGAGTAAAAATAATCTAAGTTTTAAAATTCTATTAAATGTCTCGACTGACCCATAAAACCAATCGATATTTTTGAATCCGTGTAAATGACATACCATTTTTATCGTACATCTCGAATATTTTCTAGTTAAACTAAAGTTTTCATGTTTGGTAAACTCCCTCATAAGCTCATTTTGACCCTCGAAATTGCCAAATCCAAACTGCCTATCGCTAAGTTTTATTAGAATCTATTTTCAAAAAATTCAGTATAATCCGGATTGGGCTCATTCAAAGCCCAATAACACTTAGCGATCTATCAGCCCACTAGGCCCATATGATACATTTTTAGAATCACGAAAATTGCCCAAGTCCAGGCACAAAAGTATTTTCATCTCTCCAAACTCCATCTCACTCACATACAAGGAGATTGTAAGTCCTCCATGCTTGGTCTCGTTTCATTTTGAGCTACATTTCATTTTCTTCATTCGTGTATATATATATATATATATATATATATATATATATATATATATATATATACCCACTCGAACGTATGTATTATATATTTATTTTTACGTACACATAATTGGTTCTTCGTTCAAACCTTGTCCCATGGCCTTGACAAGCTGCCAAATATCACGTATATACACACATATCAACCATGCATTCAATTCAGTCACAAACGAAGTCCCTTTTATTTTTGCATTTCACGAATCAAACACCAACCCAAAAGACTTAGAAAATCTTCAACTATTGTCATTTAGGATTTCCCCATAAGCTTGTATAAGCTCTTGAAAAGCCTTGAATTATAAGCTGGTCGAATTAATTCTCAACACTTGGAAAAATTTTAAGTATTTTCTTTAATAATTCATGCGACTAGGCCACAACACAAGATCGTATCTTTGAAATTTTGTACATAACATCTCGGTATTTTTGCACATGTTAATAGACAAGCTAGCAAACTACACTTTTCGTGTTTTAACTTCGACCTTATAAGTTCTCTAACACATTCAAATTTAATCCTTTTGTATCGCCAGTCGCTAGTGGCTATTACAAATTAAGAAAAATAAGATTTAACTATTTCCGATATTGGGCTTATTTACAGCCCATTAAGTTTTTGCGATAGGTTAGCCCACTGGGCCCATAAGATATATTTTTAGAGTCACAAAAATATCCCAAGTCCAAGCCCAAAATAATTTTCTGCCCTCGCCTTCAAATTTCTTAACGGGCTTTGTTTTACTTCGTTTTAAGGCCCGTTATATCAAAAAATAAGCATTCTGGTAATGAAGGGTGAAAGATTGATGAGAAATTGCATTCCATATCGTATATTCGATAATTTGTTGGCAAACATAAAAACGATGTTACATAAAATATGAACTATCTAGCATAACTTATATTCCTAACGAAAAGACTTGCACCCTTTTTGTTTGGTGTCACATGGAAAAAAACAATGGTCAATTTTACTCATACATCTAATAACAGCCCTTAGATTTTTCAAAATCATTATGTAATAAAATTAGTGAAAAAAAGATTGATTAGCTTCACTTGACACTAGTAACTACCTTTATATATGTTCTTTGGTGCGATTCAATTAAAAACTCAGTGAAGTTGGTCAAAGTAAATAATCTGACTCAAAAAGTCAACTTTTTGTATGCTTAACGATTTTATCCCAATTTAGAACATAAATATATAAAGAAAAACTTGTTTATGATAATAAAATCACATAATAATACTTACTGAGCTTAATTTTAATATGATAATAGTCAATCTTCATCAAAAACATGGTTTGACTCTTAGAAAAAGTCAACTCTGTCAGCTGATGTTCCTAAACTAACTTAACTTATAATCAGGTATGATTGGTTTTTCTAAGAAACACCGGAAGAAGTTGAAGTAACTTTCATGTGTTTATTGTTCGAATAGTGATTTAGGTATGTTTGAGCTGTTAGAGAACTCTAGTCAGCTTGAAGTTTTGCCTTTTAAGAAGTTATTTAACTATCCTGATGCCGAATTTCCGTTTATTAAACTTAGGAGGAGTGTTTTTAATGAACGATTATTCATACCGTTGATTAGTGGGACAGGGCGTTGGAGATGATTCCAGATGATAACTGTTTAGTTGAGGTTCATTTGGAAAATGTTAATGCGACTGATATGGGTGTTTCGTCGTTATCTAAATGTCATGATTCAAACTAAATTTCACATTTTCGTTTAAGCATCGACACGTATCATTAGTAAGAATATGCTTATGCGTCCAAATTTTATGCATTAGCAGTGTTAAGAAGCTTCTAACTTACTTACCTCGTTACCAAAAATAGTATGTAACTTTTTTTTACCTGGGTTCCGACTCGACATTGCAAGCCGACTAATCCCAGGGCGACTACCCTTTTGAATAGCCCGGAGTTATCGCGGGGGAACCTCCGTGGCCAATGGGGGATTAATTTTCTCCCTAGGTTTCGAACCCAAAACCTCTTGGCACTTTCGTCCTAAGAGGCTAAGCCATTATCACTGGGTCACCCCCTTTGGTTTAATAGTATGTAACTTCAATATCAAAATAATTATCCGTCTGTCTGAAAAACAAGTTGAAGGACTGCATATGCAATGTTCATCTATTTTGATAATTCTATGGTTAAAAGTGTTGAAAACAGAACTGTAAAAACATATGGTAGATATTAGCAATTTAGTACTAGTGATCTTGCTGACCCGGTTTTGACAAGATAAGATCCAAGTCCATAAATAGACAATATGAAGCCCAATTTTCTAACAAAATCGATATGATAGGTAACCAAATTGTAAGCTACATGTTCAATATCATTAACAACTCTCAGATATGTTCATTAATACAGGTCAACTATAATAGATGAAAGTCAATACTTTGACTCAAAAAGTCTAATGGTTTTGATTTTGATAAGATCAATCCACTGTTTTCAATACCTTTATTTATGAATTTTAAAAACATGATTATCACAAACATTAAATCAAACTCTCACCATTTTCACTAAGAACAGAGTATCACTTTCTTAGAAAGTCATTTATATGGAATTAACAAATATCCTACTTAAAGATCAAATCTGTTCAAAAAAGTAGTCCAACTTTTGAATAAGCTTTTCTTCACTATAGTGATATAGTCCATCTGCGGTAAACATCCATACACCCTAACAAATTACCACTTAACATGAAGGCATGCAAGTTTCAGGCGGTACCATGCAGAAAGAAGTAATGTCCTTTTCTTTAACAACAAAGAAATAGATTTATTAAAACTAGCTAGGGAAAAAAAAAAAAAAAAAAAAAAAATCTGACAAATCAACAGCAAAGTCCGAGAAAACAAGGAAATGGCTAACCAAACGGAACCTAAGAGGCTAAGATATGGTGCATAAACAGAAATGAGGGCGTGCACATTTACATATATGGTATATCACAACATCATTATAGCTAGGTAAGCAAAGCCCGACAGCCACATCCATGCCTTTGAGACCAAAGTGATTTAAACATTCCACAGTAATGTCGTTTTATTTGATTAGTTCATCTCCTGTTCCCAGCTTCAAACTCTGTCCAAACATGGACTTTACAAAATCATTCTCTGATGATAATGTCTTATTCCTGGAACATTTTAGGTAGCTTCTGTTATTGACTTGGATAACAAAAACTCAGTGAATTTGATGAAAGTCAATAGTTTGACTCAAAAGTCAAATATTTTAATGGTTCACCAGTTCTCCCAATGTAGATGATATTTATGCAAATCAAAACTTGTATATGATTTTAAATCACTTTCAAAACTTTGTTGAATTTTATTATAACATGATTATCTCCAATATCATGTCAAAAATCCAATCATTTTCATCATGAACACAGTTGACTTTCTGAAGAAGTCAACTGTGTTATCTGAACTCCATAAGTTAACTTTTCTAACTTCAAAAATTTAATCGGCTTATAAAAAGTAGTTTAACTTTACTAAGTACACTTCTAAAGTTAATAACTATACCTTGATTTAACTGTATATAACTTGTATAGGAGACTTGAATCAGTAGTCCCGCCTCCTTGTACTTTTATTTACAGACCTGTGTGATGGCAAACATTGATTAAGTCGAGACAAAACCTATTATACTGGAGATTAAGAATCGAGTTCAGTATGGCATATGAATAGAGCATGATAAAGCAAATAGCAAGACCAAAAAAGCATGTTACAATGATAAAATCATTTTATAAGAAAAAAAATTGCAATTTAAATATTGCTTTTATGGTCATCATTTCAGATTCTTGAAGTCTTGACGAACGGAATATAAATATATGTTGGAAAACATGAAGCCTAACTTGATTCAACTAACAAATGTTATATTCGCTATTTTGCCCAAACATACAACTTTACCCAACCCATATTTTTAAATAGCTATAACTACTATAAAAGAAGAAAGAATTGGAGTACGGTCAACTACAACTAATCTGTCTAGGCTGCATTTTGCTAAAAATGATACTCCATGATAGGTCATATTTGTCTTCAATATTGGAAGTAGGGTATAGCATGAGATTATGATTTATTTGTATATGTATCGCTGAGAATGAGCATGTGACGAGAGTGACGTTTACATGGGTTTATATGAAAGAGTAACATAATTACGCCTAACTATGGCTAACACGAAGGTAACACTACCAAAGTAATATGAAGCAGCTAGTAAAAGTTCTAATGATTTTGAACTTTTAGGTGAATTCTTATACCCTTTTTAACTGCTGTCACATGGAAAAAAAATAGCAGTGTCATCTTATTTGATTAAAAAATCCCATGTTCCAGTATTTAACCTTCTGTTCGAATTTGAATTTTCCAACATTATTCTGTAATGGAACTACTGAATATACAAAATAGCTTCATTAAACATGATAAAACACTACTGGCAACCAATTCAAGTTGGAAAATTACTGATGACTTTTCACAGGGTGAGTTCCGTCTATTCACATACACAAATTAGCATGTAGGTTAAATCGTAAATCACCTTGTGTGCTGAATTGCTGATTGGTGATTGCTTCACGTTTATAAAACACATGTCAGGTACAGAAACATCAAATCAATTCACATTTTGTGGGTTTTCGAAGTTCTTGTGGCAGTAAAGAAATTGAATTGAACAATAAATTGATTAGGATACAGTAACTAAACGAGATTTAAGTACCAATTTTAGCTTATAAAAAATGATTTTATCTTCGGTTTTGCCCAAAAAACTTGTGTATGATAATTAAATCAATAATGAAACCTTAACTGAAATCATTTTTAACATGGCAATATCATATCCAAACTCATATATGAAAACCTCGGTGAAAATATGATGAAAGCCAGTAGTTTGACTCAAAAGTCAAATATTTGCATGATTAATGATTTCAACCAAATGTAGAGCTTATTTATGTATATAAAACTAGTTTATGATCTTACATCACTTATAAAACTTTCTTAAGTTTATTTTTATCATGATCATCACCAACCTTTTATCATAGTCCTACCATTTTCTTAAGTTTGACTTTCTGAACAAGTCAACTGTGTTTACTGAGCTCCATGAATCAAAATAAAGTTCAAATTCTTTATTGATCTAAAGTAATAAGTACTAGTACAGCATCCAAGTTAGGATTATAGCTTGATCTAACAGTGTATACATTAAAAAAGTACTAATACCGAAAGGTAAAATGACAATCATACTTTGAAACACTTCTTTACAAACAATCATACTTTGCGAGTGTACCCGAGAAAACTATCAATGACCGAAATGGATAGAGTCAAAATCACTTGATTGATTTCAATGCACATGAGACTAGATGCGGAGAGATATGAGGTTTAGATCACCTTCTGAGCTGAGCGGCAATTGCTTCCTGCTCACCGGACCTTGAAAGATCAAGTTGAAACAAAGTATTAAAAAAACATAAAATCTGTATGATAAACCATACCCTACTGAATCCATTCGAGTTGAGAAGTTGCTTAATGACTTACCGGATCAGCGTTCACTTGGCTAACTGTTATGTGCTGATTGAAGAATGCTTCCTGCTGATCAGACATCCAAATAGCAGAAAATGGTTAAATTGTTAGAATCATAGTAAAACACATAAATTGCTGAATCAATGAATATTTCCAAAATAAAGTACCTGTTAAAATAGCTCTTTATGTATTGGCTCCTTTGGCATGTGTTATTAATTGTTATATGTAGCAGACTATTTCATCATCATCATCACAGGTTCTTCGTCTCTTGAGTAATAAACCATATGTATCAATAAGCCGCATCGACCCAACAATACGCAGACCTCTCAACTGGAAAATGCTCTGCGGAAGATGGCTTATGCCTGTACCTTCTATGTTTAACTCTTTCAAACCTTCTAAGCATCCAATATCCTCAGGCAATTCAACAACTCGAATACAACCGCGGAGATGTAACTTGTTTATACATTTCATCTTACAAATGCTGTTTGGAATATATTGTAAAAGCTTACAGTCTGTTAAGATTAGCGTCTCTAAAGATTCTAACCGGCCAAGATCATCGGGTAACTTCTCAAGAAGTAAACATGACATAAGTTTGAGAGATTTCAGATGTTTCAACATACAAATGCTATCTGGAAGATTTTTAATCTCTGTAGATGAAAAAGTCAGCTCCTCTAGACATTCTAACCGATCAAGGTCCTTGGGTGCTTTTGAAATACTGCCTTCAAGTTTAAGCTTTCTTAAACATTGTAAACTACAAATACTTCTTGAAAAGCTCTCAAGATTGATACAAGCACACAGACCTATAGAAATTAGCCTTTCAAGATTTCCAAACGATGAAGCTGGATCTTCTTTATAATAACATTCAAACCGAAACTTTGGAGAATCATTGTCGGAGTGCAATGGGCAAACATCTGTGGGTTCTGCAATCAGACGTAACTCAGATAAAGCCTCATGTTCAGAACATTTATCAAACTCAAAAGACTTAAACCTCCCACAAAAACATAAGTCTAAGACGAGAAGATTTTTCAGACATCCAATGGGAGCATTAATTTCTACCAAATCATAACAATTTACAAGATGTAACTGTTCGAGATTTGGAGTGAGCCCAAGGTCAAGGGTCCTCAACTTTGAATGACTGAGGTCAAGATGTTCGAGCTTCAAACTTTCAGCAGGCATTTGAAGTTCTACCAAATCATTACAGCCTTTGAGTATTAGCTTCTTAAGGCTTGGAGTATTCCTGAGGCGAAGGCTCTTCAACTTTAAAAGACTGAGATCGAGATATTCAAGCTTTACACTTTCAACAGGCATACGAAGCTCTTCAAAATCATCACAATCCTCAATATTCAACCGCTCAAGATTTGGAGCCAGCCTAAGGTCAAAGGTCCTCAACTTTGAACTCTCGATGGTGAGGAACCTGAGCTTATGAAGAACCTAACATAAGTAGAAAAAACAATTAATATTGGTGCAATGACAAACCAATAGATATATATATGATCATAATGAAGTATGAAAAACAACAAATTAACCATTATTCTACCTTTTCTTCTCCATCTTCCCAAAGTTGAACAATATTGTCCCCACTTAAGTGAAGTTCAACAAGATATTTTCCTTGAAATGTATTCGGTAAACTCGAAAAAGGAAAATCCCACCAAGTCATAAATCGTAAGGAACTTGGAAGGTATTCGCTAACTTTATCAAATTGAACAATATTGCTCTGAGGATAATAATCATCTACGAGATGTATGTGAATATATCTAAGATCCTTCATTTTTGCTAGACCTTTTACTGCAATTTCAGCACTGAAACCCGGTGAATAAAACAATAGACATTTTGTTTCTTGGGTACCCTGAAATAGAAAAAATAAAACCCATTAATTTTTGGGATAATTACTAATCTAGACCATGCAACCATGTGATTTCTTGTTCTACCCCAAGATCGGAAAATAATTCATTAGTCAGGGCAACTTAATTTTACAAGTGACAATTGTCACTTTTCAGCCGATTTTTTGGGCAACTTTTCCATTTTTTGGGCAACTTGGGACACGTGTCATCATATGGTGCGAGTTGCCCAATTTTCCGGGGTACGGGGCATAAAAAGAAAATACCTTGGGTACTTGGTCTATATTAGTAATTATCCCTTAATTTTTTTTGGGAACCCTAAATTTCAAAACGCCCAAAATCACTGATCAAATTGAGAGTGAATGAAGATGATAATTTGATTCGAATTAATGAATTTTTGAGTGATTATTAGAGAGAAAGTGAAGTTTTAGGGAAAACTTTTAGAGACACAAACAAAGAGAATTGTTATGTGTTTTTTTATGTGAAACATATTTAAACTAACGGAGTTAGAAATTTTGGACCAAAATGAAATATTCAGGAAACCAAAACGACAAAATGTAGTTAACTCCCAGTTTTATTAAATCATAACTTAATTCTTACCAGGTCATTAGTCAATATATCCTCAATTTCCTCATTAACCCACAATCGGCTATGTCTTTGAGGTTCATCTGGGTGTGACCGACGAACAATATTCCTGCCCATTTCTTGTAAATGGTCATGCATCGCCAAGGACCCATATGCAGAAATAGTTATAAGAGATTTCTGCTCAAGAACTCTTAAACCATGTATACCAAAAAATCCACGGCTTTCAAGCATACTAATTGCATCTTCTTTGCCCCACCCTTTTAGTATGCATGCAACATCCAAAAATATTTGTTTGCAATCCTTCTCCAGACCATTATAGCTTATTTCCAATACTTCCATAGTATCCTTAAGTGGAATTGTTTCTAGTCTTTTTATGGCATTTTTCCATTCAGACTCATCTAGATCACGAAGATGTGAACCCATAACTTTGATCGTTAAGGGAAGACCATCAGCATATTGTAAAATTTTTCCGGATAACTCTTCATACCCTTGAATCGGTTTCTCTCTTCCAAACGCACGCCTACTAAAGAGGCAATCCGCTTCCGCCTGAGATAACAAAGCCACATTATGAATCAATCCTACTCCGTGGGCTGCGAGTACTTGCTTATCTCTTGTTGTAATAATAATTCTACTTCCCGGCTTAAACCAATTACAGTTACCGGCTAACGCCTCAAGCTGGTCTTTATGATTGACGTCATCAAGAACAACAAGTACTTTTCTACCACCCATCGCTTGTTTCATCTTGTTTTTCCCGTCAAGAACACCACTTACGGTGACGCCTTGATCATTGGAAATATCTGAAAGTACTTGTTTCTGCAATGACTTTAAACCAGACAAAGATGTTGATTCTTCCCTTACATTTTCAACAAAGCTTTTACCTTCAAACTGAAAGGATATTTGATCAAAAACAGCCTTGGCTAAAGTTGTCTTCCCCACACCACCCATCCCCCATATCCCTAGCATGCGAACATCATCAACATTAATTTCTAAAGATGAAACCACATCCCTTATCCGTGTCCCCATGCCTACCAACTCTTCATCTAAAATGAAGTCAACGGAATGCAAATCTCGTGAAATGTCTTGAACAAATCTTTGTATGAATTTAGCTTCATGCCTGTATGTTAAAGATATATACAATTAGCTGTTTTGAAATTCTCGGATGAAAAGAATACTTAATTTGAGATTTATATCTATCACATAACTCACCCCAAAAAGAAACTAATGAAATTATATTGCAGATATATTAAGGAAGGAATTACCCATCAAGCATATCCTCCAATACCGAGCCAGCCAGACCTGCTGCTTCTTCCATAGCCTTTCTCCATTTTCCAGCAGCCTCCTTCTTTTCGTTTTCGGCAAAGGCATCTTTTACTGCCCCAATTTGTTTCCGGATTTCAGTGGGCTGCACATCATAGAAGATTGGGTAAGCAGTATGCTCGGTCATCTTCTGGCATTCCATAATTTTAACCAGCTCATCCAAGCACCAAGATGAAGAAGCATAGTTCTTAGAGAAAACAATAATATAGCATCTCGAGTCTTCAATAGACTTGATGAGTTGCTCATTGATCCTTTTCCCTTTCTCGATATTCTCGTCGTCCTTGTAAGTGACAACGCCTTTCTGCTTAAGAGCGTAATAAAGATGATCAACAAAGTTCTTACGGGTGTCTTCGCCTCTGAAACTTAAAAAAACATCATACTTGAAGCTCTTTTGAATGGATGAAGATGAAGTAGACGCCATTCTAGTTGTTATCTAAGGATCTGTTGTTTAAGAGAATTATCTTAACTAATTGCAAAGAAACTTGGGTAAGATGATTAACTGTATATTGAGAAGACAAAGACTCAATAACATAAGGCTATTATTTGGTCAAGAAAGATATGATAAGATTCCTTTTGCTAAAGGAAATTACAAAGAATTGGTTACAACTGTAGCATATAGCAATGTGAACAAGATATGTTCGTTTGAAAACATTGCAATGTGGTGGGGACAACAATTGACTCCTTTTGCTAAAGGAAATTACAAAGAAAAAGACTATGTGAAAAGACCATGATTAAGATTCCTTTGATCATGACTGTAGCACAGATAAGATCATGATTAAGTAGTTGTGGGTTTTCTTAGTTCCATATAATAAAATCACACGCAGTTCTTATTTGTAGATATACTTCATTAGAACTTCACACATCACATGCATGCCTTTGATTTACAAAATTCGATCAAATAACTTTATGTACTACAATTCATGAAAATAATACTTTTTAGATATAAAGATAAACTAACCCCAAGCACCTTCTTGATATGGACTTCATCTTGAGCCTATACTTCCCATTCTCCCCACATATATATTGGCAAATATTTTTGTCACCAATGATTAAGAAATATACTGGTAAGTCCTAGTCTATTATTCAAAGAAGTCTGTACTCGAAGATTCTTGGATTGATCATCTAGTTGGTTAATGAGCATTTGGACCCGAATCCCGGTACCGAACCGGAACCGTACCGAAACGGTACCGATCGGTACCGGTACCGTACCAAAACGGTACTGATCGGTACCGGTACCGTACCAAAACGGTACTTAAGAATTTCAGCCGCCTCTGACCGCGTCTGAACGAGAAAAGAAAAGAAAAAAAACGCACTTATTTGGCCAAATGTCTGAGTGCGTCTCAGATCAAGAGGCTGTTAAGAGGCTCTTTTTGAAAAACAAACACCACCTTAGACATGAACCCAAATTCCCCATTGCATACTCTAATGCCAAATACGTTGACATAAAGCTCATTAACATAAAAACTCTTGTAGTCATATCTTATTAAATTACATTTCTAACACCTTAACCATCTTGAAGTATGTACATAACTTTAACAAACAGTACTAACTTAATTTTACCCACGTATATTTGTGATTTGTCACATATTTCTTCATAAAACTAAAAGTACACAATGGCTAAAAAGGTATTTAACATGTTGTTGAGGGGTTTCATACATTCATTATATATCTAGCAAAACTAACTCGTTTATTAGATATGGTATATTTGAAAGTACAAAGCGGCTAAAATAAGCATTTAACAGGTTGTTGAGGGGCTTCAAGTATAACTAAAAAAAATGACTTTGAAATAAACTTGATTGTTTATAAAATGTGTGATCAATATGTGAAAATCAAAACTTCAGTTTTCTCTTGGGTCATATCTTTACCTGGTTTTGACCCAAAGATTTGAACTCCGTTTATCTTACTAAAATCAACATGCAATGTAACCTTATATATATTTAACCATCAAATACACTACTAATCATGCATAAATGGAGCTTCAATTCAACAAAAAATAGAAGCACCAATGTCATACCATCTAATTAAAGGTTTAAAATACAAATTAAAAGTATAAGCAAAAAATTACCTTAAATTTCGCCTTATCTCATAATTGATGAAATCATAACTTCATTTTTAAAATTTTTTAATCAAAACTTGAGTCTCTTATTAAGGTTTTGGGGGTAAATACCACGGGTCAATACTTTGACTAAAAAAGTCAAATGTTTTTGTTTTTATGATTTTAACCCAACTATTGTGTATTATCATACATCACTTGTAAAATCTTCATAGATTCATTTGTACATGATCAACTCCAACTTCATATCAAAATCCCAGCATTTTCATCGAAAACACAGTTGACTTTCTTAAAGGGTCAATTATTTTGACTGTACTCCATCATTTTAGTCTAAATTCTATTTATACACGTATTCAATAGAATAAAACATGTATTAGTAAACTAATAAAACAATCCTACTTTAAGCTCAAACTAACATTTAGGCTCAAACTTAATTCTACCAATATGATATCCAATTATAAATGTAAGTACTTAAAAAGCTTCAAATTCTTATTTAGAAACTCTAAATTCAGGTCTAAAATATGTTTATTAGCAAAAAAAGGTGTGGACTACAAGTTAAATTTTAAAAATATTCTGCTTAATTTCCTGTGTTTTTGGGTACCGAGCCATCTCAGAAACTTCACCAACACTTCTGAAGATGAGTATATACCAATCCCACATGTAAGACACAGTCAACACTCATTTCTTCTTGGTGGAAGTTTTCTTGGCCTTTTTATTTTTAAAACCTCCACCACTCTCCTGTCAAAACGATAGATATTCTTCAATGATTATTAAAATTTCTAAATGACAAAAGCATTATTACTTGGCTCATATCATATTTACACGCAAAAAATAAAAGTTTAAAACAATGTTTAACAATTATAAAGCAAAACAATGTGAGAAAGTTGGGAGATATAATTGAGCTGAAGTAAACAGGTTAGGATTGACATAACTGACCTAACTACTTAAACATGTCGTGCTCAAGTTAAGATGTTCGGACATGCCAATCCGAACCTAAACCCGACGTATTTGTTTCTAACAGTTGTTTCTTGATTTAAATTACTACAATTACAGAATAAGAACTTTCCAACTTACCCTCTTCCCATCGGCATTTGTGAACTAATGCCCTGTAGCTTGACCATCTGCTTGAACCCTTCTTTTGCCCACATCTTTTGTGATCCCTTTCAGTATTCACTTTAGGATTCATGAAACCTTGCGACATTTCTTGAGCTTTTAATTTTCTTAAATTTTTCCTTCTTGAGCTTGTCTCAGCTTTATTAGTTCTAGCAGCTTGTTTTGTTTTGCCGCCACTGCTAAATTGACCCCTAGAAACACAAGAAATGCAACACAAAAAACATGAATCATGATATAAGATTTTATGAAAAAAGAGCTAATCTTTTATGCAAATAACACCTAAAAAAAACTACCAATAAAATAGCAGAATTAACTTACATGTAATCGATATTCGATGTCCTGGGAAGCTCAGGACCTCTATTTTCTGCATTTAACGGGAAAAAGTTGCACAAACAGGTTCGAACAAGCTCTTGGATCCTCAAATCATTATGGAAAAAATATTGATGAGCTGGCGGGTGAGGGTCACCTAAATCTATTACGCTGTCCATAACATGACGTACTATTATGGTTACGGTTTCCAATATTACTCTGAGCTTTCTTTTTATCTTTCATAGAACTAAAATATTCCTCACATACCCCATCCAGTGCAGGTGTCAGGATATGGAAACTCTTCTCGTGTCTAAAATCTTCCCATAAATCTTTTCTGGTTGAAGTATCGAGTGATTCACTTAATTTTCTCGGCTCATTTACACATTTCTTCCTATTCGAATAAGGTTCTGATTTATCACAGGTCTTCTTAGTAGCAACTTTACTGATTGAATGGATATCAAGATCAGAGTCGGAATCAATCAGCTGAAACTTTCTAAGAGGACTGACAGTCAACTTTGGAAACGGTTGTTCGCTGCAGCTTGTGATTACAGATTCTTGAGCGTTAGAGACATTTGAGACATTTTGCTTTCTTTCTTCCTGATTCTTTGGTCAAAACACCAAGTCCAATAAGCGGGAATTTGGAACTGTTGGTGTTGTGTCGAAAGATTCTCATCTGCAGTTCAATAATAATAACCAGTAAATAAGGGAATGATAAACTATACACGTGATAGTAATTAGCACAAGTCGAAGATAGCCGCAGCAGAAGAAACTTCTCATTGAAAATATATGTACATTTCATAAGTCATAAAAAACACAAATATCATTTCTTTTACGCATAGTGGATCAGTGCGGTGATCCCAACATTGTTTGCGACATTTCTTGGGCCAAAAATTGCTGCATAAAAAAATTAAAAAATTAAAATTTGCTAAATACAGTATGTGTTACAAACTGGGACGATCGATTACAGAATATATCACATGTTGATAATCCCATTTTGATATTTCAAGTATCAGAATTCATTTGTAACATTTACACTTGTTTTTGGTTATGTTAATGACAACAGTAAGGGTGTTCAGTAATAGCATTTTCAAGGGCTTGTAAGTTATAACCCAAAGGCACAAATTCCCAAAATACTGATCTGCTGGCGGGCGAGGGTCACCCAAATCTACTACACTGTCCATAACATGACTATTACAGTTACTTTTTCCAATATTACTCTGAACTTCACTTTTTTCTTTCATGGAACTAAAATATTCCTCACAGGCCTCATCTAGTGCAGGTGTCGGGATATGGAAACTCTTCTCGTGTCTAAAATCTTCCCATAAATCTTTTCTAGCTGAAGTATCGAGTGATTCACTTAATTTTCTCGGCTCATTTACACATTTCCCCCTGTTCGAATAAGGTTCTGATTTATCACAGGTCTTCTTAGTAGCAACTTTACTGATTGAAGGGATATCAGAATCAGATTCAGAATCAATCAGCTGAAACTTTCTAAGAGGACTCACAGTTAGCTTTGTGAACGGTTGTTTGCTGCAGCTTGTGATTACTGATTCAGGAGCGCCTGTGACATTTGAGACATTTTGCTTTCCTTTTCCTGATTGTTTGGTCAAAACACCAAGTCCGGTAAGCGGGAATATGGAACTGTTACAAACTGAATGGTTTTGTGTCAAAAGATTCTCATCTGCAGTTCAATAATAATAACCAGTAATTCAGGAAATGATAAAGTATACACGTGATAGTGTAATTAGAAGTTAGATAAGTTAATTGATAAACAGTCAAAATAATTGACTTTTCAGAAAGTCAACTGTGTTTTTTATGAAAATGCTTGGATTTGGATATGAAGTTGGAGATCATGTACAAGTGAATTTTATAAGTGATGTATGATCATACACAAAGGTATCATTATATGCTCTTTGGGTTTAAAATCATCAAAAACAAAAGCATTTGACTTTTTTAGTCAAAGTATTGACTTTCATCAAATTTACTGATTTTTTATTTAATGTAACGAACATAGAGTGTTTATTACTGCTGGTATTGTCAAATACAAACAAAACAAAGACCCTACAAAGAAGAACAATTACTCACTTGGGCCTAACTTGACTAAACCACATCCTTTGATGTCACATCACACATAGTAGACAATTTCTAATGATATCACCATGCCCCACCAATTAAGTCCTAAGAGACACCATCAGCAGAAACATGGGATACCATTACTTACACACAAACAAGTATAGTACACAAAGATGCAGCAACAATCTGTCACAGCTGCAGCAGCAATAGATGTAACCATTTCATGTTTACTGTCACAGCCTCACAGGTGCAGCAGCAATCTGACATCACACTATCACAGTACCCAAACTTTGATGACGAGCACACATATCACAAACTTTTATGAAACCCGAAACTGAATTAGTAACTCTTACGTTAGCGGACAATTCCTTGGATCATATAGCCATTGTTGCCATCAATCTCTTTGTATTTCTTTGATCTTCTCACAATCTATTCAAAGCACTTTAGTTGAATATCTTGCACGATCTTGTTAGTACTTGAAACTTTATTTCCAAACACATGAGCGTTTCTTTCTTTCCAAATGAAGTACCCGGTTGACCAAATGACTGCTTGCCACACACGAGAGATACCAACGGGGATATTAACGTTCCCATATGATGAGAAAAACTCATCAATAGAAAAAGCGTTAACGGTTCCCATCTTCCACCATCTAAATACCTTTTCCCACACACTCATAGCAAGATCACAAGTGACCAAGCTATGGGTAAATGATTGTGATGTATGAATGTATGATTATGTAAGAGCAAACTACTGAGTTTAAAAGTTGCTCAATCAAACTGATAATTTTACCTTAAGATTTAATTAATAATCAGCAATACCAAACACTAGCGCAACTAAAGGAGTCCTATATAAAATTGCTCATCGCCTTCAATAAAAGATATTATTTCATATAGCCACTTTCTGAATGCTTAACTTAAAACGACTTGACAAGATCAAATTACCATGCTTGAATAAGCAATCCCAATTCCCAAACACCCTCAAAACATTTCATATAATCAAGTAAACAATCCCAAACATCCCAATCATCAAATTATTTCAACCCTGAAATATATCGGGAGGCCCAATAGTATGACTAATTTTGTGCCTATATTGATGTGGTATTTGGAATACCCAGAATTAGGCATGCCTGCAATCATGGGCGTGCATATAGTATGACTAATTTTGCAGCCTTACTACCTCTCATCATTCTCACAATCTCAAAATCATCATCATCATTCACAACACTCTTCACATCAGAAGCTAACGGAACATCTGCCGAATCACTATTCGATGTAACCCCAAACCCGACCCGTATTTGATTCGAGCAGTTTTCTCCATTATTTGTTCATTCCCTTTGAAATTAAGAGGCAATTCTCTATATACCCCAAAAGTAGAAGTCCACTCACCCTATATAACCAAAAAAAAATCCATTTCTCAAAATGCCCCAGGGCGAAGGTCGGCCCGGGTGGGTTTGGGTGACTCCTCTAAAATGATGACTTGTGTAACGAGTGGTGTTTGTGTAATGAGGAAGGAGGAAGAGAGAGGAAGAGGTGAGTGGTGTGTTCAGGTGTGTCTGTTGTAGAAAGAGATCAAAATGTACAAGTTTTAATGCCAAAAGTAAGTGAAAGGGTATATGTGTAATTTACTATAGACAAAATAAAAAAAGCCCCACCTACCCAGGGACACGTGTCAACATTTTAGAGGAGTCGCCCAAACCCACCCGAGGCGACCTTCGCCCTGGGGCATTTTGGCAAATAAATTTTTTTTTGGGCATATAAGGTTAATGAACAATTTTTTTTTTTTTTTTTTTTTTTTGGGTTAAAGAGGAAGTATATAAATTTGAGTTTGAGTTGTGAAAGTGTGAAAAAAAATTGTGTGTTAATTGTTTATTTATAGTGGTGGAAAAAAGGTTTTGATTTTTTTTTAATGCAATTTAGCCATTTATAAACGTTGGAGGGTGCAAGTTGTAATTTTTTTAACTTCCAACAGTCATATATACGTTGGCAAGGGGGTAAAATGATTTTTTTTATTTGGTAATGCCTTAACGTAGCGTTAAGCTACTCACGCAACACTTAACGCAGCAAGTTAACTCAAAGGGACGGTGTGGTAAATTGCTTTTAACGCAGGCTGCGTTAAGCTTTAACGCATGTTTTGCGTGACTATACCGTATGCTCTAATGTGAAAGATTGGTTATCCATCAATTTCAACAGCCACAAGGTACAAGGCCCTCAGATACACCAAGTCAAGAAGAATAACTGTCGTAGACCGCTTATTTCTCCTTAACCCAAACACCCCTTTAGGGAACTGTTTCATTAAACCGAGGTATCGTTCTTAAACCAACAAATAAAATGAGAGAGGTTTGATCTCATTCAATTGATAAAACACACAAGATGGTATAACTAGGGCGTCGCTTATTTTCAGAATAGGTTAAAATCATTACAAACAAAGTATTCCAAATTATAATACAAAATATTTTATTTTTGAGCTAGATTAGAACCAATACTATAAACTTGTTTGAACTTCAAACAAGTAATCAACCATAATGAAAAAAAAAATCAAACAAAATAAAAAAAGTAAGATTTTTTTTACATTTCCAAGAAAAAATAATCAAGTACTCAGCCGTCGGTTAAGTAGCCGTCGGTTGAGCAATTGTTTTAGGTATTGTGGGCAAATAAAAAATAACCAACTGTACTATAAAATGGACATGTGTCAAGATTTAGGTGAAGTTGAGTTGAGGAGTTGAGCATGACCATTTTTGAGATAGCTTTCAAAAATGACCATGATGTGGACAATATATATATATATATATATTATATATATATATATATATATATATATATATATATATAGGGGGCTTTATTTTCAGAACCCTGTTAAGTGCGGGAACTGCGAGAACCCTTCTAGACCAATAAGATTTTTTATATATATATATATATATATATATATATATATATATATATATATATATATATATTATATATATATATATATATTGTAGGGATGAGCACGGTACCAGAATGGTACCGAACCCGTACCGAATTGGTGGTACCGGTACCGTACCGTACGGGATTCCGGTACCGGGAAATCGGTACATATCCGGTACTTCGCATTTTTTGTTAAACAGAAAAAAAAAAATCGTAGATTTCATGTTAGTAAAAATATGACAAAACATGCATTTTCGAGTGATTTCGAACCACGACATGTGAGAAAACGCAACCAACAATTAAATAAACATATCACAAAATTAATCGTAACTTACAAACGCTCCAAAACTTATAAAATTCCACCAAAAACATATGAAATCGTTCAAAATAAACATACTAAATGAAACCATTATACCAATAATTTTTAGAAAACAAAGCATCAAAGCATCAGTAGGACAATAGCCATAAAAATGAAACCATTATATACCAATTAGATCAAATTTATAAGCTGACATTATATACCTGGTATACCATGAACTAAATGTATCAATAATTTCTGATATGTTTACTGTCACTAATGCTAATTTTATATATGATTCAAGAATTGAAGATCAGTTGTGAACTATCTTCATTATAATATAGTAAAAGTCTCGCAACAAAGCGTACATGAGCATAACAGGCCATTTATGTTCCGATTCATCATGTACTCTAGTAATCACAAGCAAACTTAATGACATTCAATGTGAGTTGTTGCTACTCCGTGCATGTGCTGGTATTTCCAAGTTGTATTTTTCTATGCGCACATGTTCCCCCCGGGTCTTTGAGTGTGCTCAGGTTTCTTTTGATGCGGCACTTCGTTCTTCGTTGGAGCGTATTGTCACTGCTTCTGGGCCTGGTTTTGGTGATTGGCAATGGAGACTTGCCACCCTTCCCTTTGCTTTTGGGGGGCTTGGTGTATATTCTGCAGGTGATGTCTTGAAATATGCTTTCCTTGCTTCTAGACTTCAATCTGCTAGCTTACAGACTAAGCTTCTCCATAGTTCTGGTATTGCAACTGCTGGTCCCTCCTTTGATGATGCCTTATGTACTTTTAATATGAATATGGATATTGACCTTTTGAGTAACCCAAGCGAGGTCGCTGCCCCCAAACTCATGAAGAAATTGGCAGATATATATTTCGATCGGGTTACCCAAACTGTTGAATCTACATTCCATCTATCTCCTCGACAGATGGCGTTATGGAGCTCACTAAAGGAGGATCATACTTCAGATTGGCTTAGGGTGGCTCCAATATCGGGATTGGGACAAACTATGAATGCCCGGACATACCGTTGTGTGTTGTGCTATCGGCCGGGTGTTCCTCTTTTCACTGTTCAGGTACCTTGTTCAGCCTGTTCTAGGGTTTTTACTGGAGATATTTATGGGGATCATGCTGTTTCGTGTGCGGGTATTGTTGGCATTAAACATCGGCATAACATTGTGCGTGATGTTCTTGTTGATATATGTTCTCGGTCTGGAATTTCAGCTCGTAAGGAGGTGGATATTGGGCTTTATGGAGATAGGGACAGATCTTTACGCCTAGCTGATATATTACTTTACTCTTGGGATGGTGGGCTTGATGTATGTGTTGATCTTACGAGATCGTCACCCTTGACGCAATCTGGTATGATTGATTTTATGCCAGGTCGTGCGGTTATTGAAGCCGCACAACGTAAACGTGTCAAGTACGAGGCTAAATGCGTGGAAATCGGATATGGGTTCCTCCCCTTTTCATTCTCCTCTTTTGGAGAACTTGAGAAAGATGCAGTAACCCTTCTAAAGCGTATTCGACGATTCTCTATGACTCAAGACATTGGAGCACGGGCTGCGGTTCATATTTTTAATAGGATTAGTTTTGCTATTGCTAGAGGTGTGGGGGCCCAGTTGGTTTCTCGGCTCCCCACTAATTTCTTGTAAAATCCTATAAATTTTTAATAAAAGTGTTGGTTATAATAATAATAATAATAATAATAATAATAATAATAATAATAATAATAATAATAATAATAATAATAATAATAATAATAATAATAATAATAAATACAAATTTACGTTTGAAAGTTTGTATTCGATATCGAATCGGGATTTCCCGAATTAGTCCCGTACCGATTTTGAAAGGTACCGATTTTTTTTTGCCTTATTTCGTAGTCCCGGTACCGTACCGTATATCGGAAATCGGTACCGTTTCGCTACGGTACCGGTACGGTTCCGCTTCGGTTCGAAATGCTCTTCCCTAATATATTGTCTCTTGTTTGTACTTGCCTCTAAATTATATATACATTACATTCAGTGGGCTGGTAAACCCAAAAATGTTGCCTCCACACTTTGTAGCTCCAGCTACAGTTGTCTGTGTGGGGGCAGGGGCGAAGCTTTATAGGGGCCGGGGGGAGGGGGGGCGCCCGACCCCCCAAAAATTTTTTTGCGATATAGGGGGTATATAGTTTTCGTGTAGAAAAATTTCGGTATATTAGGTTTCGACCCCCCATTTTAATTGTGAAATTTTGGTATATTAGATCCCGACCCCCCACTAAAACTTGGCAAGCTTCGCCAGCTACAGTTGTCTGTGTGAGGGTGTACAGTAAAAGCAATAGTGACGAAAAAATCCTCGATATCATCATCATCAGCAGCAGCAGCAACCGAACCCAATCAATCCACTGTACTCTTACCAGAACCCGAACCCGAACCCAAATCCAAATCCAAATCCACCGTAGCCGAATATCGCCATTTGTGAACTAATGACTATCCGCTTAAACCCTCCTCCCATTAAAACATCTAATTTGTTCATTCCCTTTGAATGAAATTTAACAAGGTATCCACTTTTTTTACCGGGTCATCATTTTGACCCGCTTTCTACCCAAAACAAACCACATTTTGGGGGTTTTCGAATTCCTTGTGGCAGTGTCGCAATTATTTAATCTAACCATTAGGATTCAGTAATTAAACAAGATTAAAGTATCAATTTTAGCTTATGAGCAATTATTTGACCATCAATCACGCCTATCAAATATTCAAATTTGTTAATGAATTTGGAGGTATGACATAAGAGGTCCTTTAACTCTTTCCTTCTCTTCATTTCTCACCTCTTTTATTTATTATACACTTTTCGCTCTCTTGTTTATACTTTCAAATGTGGACAGCTTTACAAGAACAAACATGTAAACAACTTCTCCGACTTTGACAAACCGCCGTGTATTTTTTTAAACTGCTATAGCTACTTACTTGTAGAACACACGAAACTGGAGTACGGGTCAGCACAACTAGCCTGTCTTGACCGAGAAGAACACAAGGTCCTAATTCAATTGAATAATGTGATTATCCTATAAATATGTTCATCTTCAATGTTAAGTAAAAAAGAACATGAGGTCAAACTCAAGTCATAATGAAGGGTGAAAGATTGATGAGAAATTGCATTCCATATCGTATATTCGACAATTTGTTGGCAAACATGAAGGCAATAGTACATAAAATATGAACTATCTAGCATAACTTATATCCGTAACGAAAAGACTTGAGCCCTTTTTGTCTGGTGTCACATGGAAGAAAAACAACGGTCGCTTTTATTTAGACAGTAAATAACAACCCTGAACATAGATTTTTCAAAATCATTTTGTAATAAAACTATTGAAAAAAGATTGATTAGCTTCACTTGACACTAGTAACTACCTTTATATATGTTCTTAGGTACGATTCAATTAAAAACTCAGTGAAGTTTGTCAAAGTAAATAATCTGACTCAAAAAGTCAACTTTTTGTATGCTTAACGATCTTATCCCAATTTAGAACATAAATATATAAAGAACAACTTTTTATGATAATAAAATTACATAATAATACTTACTGAACTTAATTTTGATATGATAATAGTCAACCAGGTATAAAATACCATTATTTTCATCAAAAACATGGTTTGACTTTCAAAAAAAGTCAACTCTGTCAGCTGATGTTCCTAAGCTAACTTAACTTATAATCAGGTGTGACTGGTTTTTCTAAAAAATATTGGAAGAAGTTGAAGGAACTTTCATGTGTTTATTGTTCGACTAGTGATTTAGGTATGTTTGAGCTGTTAAATAACTCTAGTCAGCTTGAAGTTTTGTCTTTTAAGAAGTTATTTAACTATCCTGATGTCGAATTTCCGTTTATTAAACTTAGGAGGAGTGTTTTATTAAACGATTATTCATACCGTTGATTAGCGGTTTTAAGAATTTGAAAAGCTTGAAGCTGATTTGCTGTAGTGGAAAGTGGGACGGGACATTAGAGATGATTCGAGATGATAACTGAGGTTCATTTGGGAAATGTTAATGTGACTGGTGTTGGTGTTTTTCCGTTATCTAAATGTCGTGGTTTAAATGCTTTATGTATTGTTGATGCACCAATGTTGGATTGATTAGTGTTGCTGAGAATTGTAAGGGGTTAAAGAAGCTTTGTGTTGCTCATTGGGAAGCATAGTGTGGACCTTGAGGAGCTGGTTAATGAACTAAAATTTTAAACTAATATAGAATATTTTTAAACTAAATTTCACATTTTCTTTTAAGCATCGACACGTATCATTAATAAGAAAGCTTATGCATCCAAATTTTATGCATTAGTAGTGTTAAGAGGTTTCTAACTTACTTACCTTGTTACCAAAAATAGTATGCAACTTCAGTATCAAAATAAATATCCTTCTGTCTGAAAAACAAATTGAAGGACTACATATGCAAGTTTCATCTATTTTAATAATTCTATGGTTAAGAGTGTGAAAAACAGAACTGAAAAAACATACTGTAGATATTAGCAATTTAGTACTACTGACCTTGTTGACCCGGTTTTGACCCAGATAAGATCCGAGTCCATAAACAGACAATGTGAAGCCCAATTTTCTAACAAAATCGTTATGATAGGTAACCAAATTGTAAGCTACATGTTCAATATCATTAATGTAGGTCAACTATAATAGATGAAAGTCAATACTTTGACTCAAAAAGTCAAATGGCTTTGAGTTTGATAAGTTCAGCCCACTATTTACTGTTGGAAAGTATAATTAGTTTAAGACTTGAGGGTATAATGTGTATAGTAGGGAAACTTGATATGACACATCGGTTCAGAAAAGGGCCAGCAGTTTGGGCCTCTCACAACGAACCGACATGAAGATTTGTGTAACGACATGATGGTTGGAGAATAACCGCCATCTTAGTTTAGTATAAATAGGGATCATATTTCTGTAATCAATTCAACCTTTTCCTGTATTTCTATATCAGTTTATTAAAAGGGTTCAACCCATTCTTTTGTTCCTGTATATTATTATCAGTCATCAGCATGTTTCAATCCTGTAACAATTAGTAACCTGTGAAAATAAAAACCTGTGAATCGACTATCAAAACATGATACTTATTTCATGTTTAATTCGAACATATCTGTATCCATTCTAATATTTACAATACCTTTCTTTATGCATTTAAAAAACATGATCATCTCAAACATTAAATCAAAATCCCACCATTTTCACAAAGAACAGACTTTGACTTTCTTAAAAAGTCCTTTATATGGAATTAACAAATACCCTACTTAAGGATCAAATCTGTTAAAAAAAGTAGTCCAACTTTTGAATAAGGTTTTCTTCAATATAGCTTGGCTGTAACAAACATCGATACACCCCACCAGATTACCGCTAAACATGAATGCAAGTTTCATGTGGTACTACACTGAAAGTAGTAATTTCCTTTTCTTTAACAACAAAGAAATAGATTTATTAAAACTAGCTAGGAGATACCAAAACGTAGAAAACGAAAACAAAACCTGACAAATTAACAGCAAAGTGCCAAGAAAACAAGGAAATGGCTAAACAAACGAACTTTCAAAATTTACAGAAAACAAGAAAACAAAACTTGACAAATCAACAGCAAAGTGCTAAGATATGGAGCAAAAACAGAAATGAGGGCGTGCCCATTTACATAGATGGAATATCACAAATTCATTATTGGTAAGCAAAGCCCATTTAAACATTCCACAGTAATGTCATTTTATTTGATAAGTTCGCGTTCATCTCGTGTTCCCAGCTTCAAACTCTGTCCAAACATGGATTTTACCAAATCATTCTCTGATGATAACGTCTTATTCCTGGAACATTTAAGTAGCTTCTATTAATACCAGTAAACACTATAATATTAATTCTGTTACTGACTTGGATAAAAAAAACAGTGAATTTGATCAAAGTCAATAGTTTGACTCAAAAGTCAAATATTTTAATGGTTCACCACTTTGTCCCAATGTAGAAGAGTTTCACTTACAAAACTTTACTGAATATGATTATAACATGATTATCTCCAACATCATGTAAAATCCAATCATTTTCATCATGAAAACAGTTTGACTTTCTGAAGAAGTCAACTGTGTTATCTGAACTCCATGAGTTAACATATCTGTTATTATCTAACTTGAAAAATTTAAACTGCTTATACAAGTAAGTTACTTTGATAAGTACACTTTTGAAGTTAATAGCTATACCTTGATTTAACTGTATACAGCTTGTATAGGAGACTTGAATCAGTAGTCCCGCCTCCTTGCACTTTTATTTACAGACCTGTGTGATGTCAAACATTGATTAAGCAGACAAAACCTATTAAGCTGGAGATTAAAAATCGAGCTCAGTATGGCATATGAATAGAGCATGATAAAACAAATAGCAAGACCAAAAAAGAATGTTACAGTGATAAAATCATTTTATAAGGAAAAAAAATGGCAGTTTAAATATTGCTTTTATGGTCATCATTTCAGATTCTTGAAGTCTTGATGAACGGCAGGGCCGTCTCTAAGGATTTATGGACCTAGGCCGAGCAAAAAAAAAAGGTCCCGGAGGCTAGCTGCAACAAATTATATAATATAAACTAAAATATAAAAACGATGATAAAGGTTATCTTAACTACATATAAAGGAAAAACAGTCAAATGTGAAAAGTGGAAAAGCTGAAAGTCAAATGTGAGAGAAAGAGTACACGCCTCTTAATTGTGCAAGATGTATCCTCTCATCTTCACATCTCACATCTCACAACCACCTCCTCCACCACCGGAATCCCTCCACCACCGAGACCCCACCACAACCGAAGCCCCATCACCACCGTAACCCACACCACTACAAAACCCCAAGCACCGAGACCAACCGCCATCGAAGCGTCTACATCACAAAGGGATTTCAAGTTTTGAGGGTTTTTTTTTTTTTTTTTTTTTTTTTTTTTTTAATGTTTTTGTTAGATCTATCTATATTAAACAACTTTTGAAGGTTTTCTTACGTAGGTTTGTATATTGTAATTGTAGATCTTACCTTTATAAAAGTTTTGGCAATTTTTTTTGTTTCAGCCGCCGCCTGCCGTCGCTGCTGTCGGTGGTGGTAAACGGAGTCCGACAAATTCAGTGGTGGTGGTTGAAGGCCACATAGAAGATGTTCGATGGAATGTGTAAGAGAAAGGTAAATGTTGGAGGTATTCGTTACGTTAGTAATTAGTCTCTTGTGATTTTTAGACGGTATGTGCCTGCTAGATGTTAAGTTTTGTATACGTAATTAGGATATTGTGGTTTTGCTTTTTATTTGTGGATTTGTTTTTTGTTACGTTAGTAGTTAAGATGTTGTGATTTAGTTGTGTATATGTGAATTTGTATTCATTATGTTGGTAGTTAAGATGTTGTGTTTAGTAGATATTATGTGTTGGTTGAATGTTTGTGGTACGTAAGTAATTAAGATGTTGTGATTAGATTAGTCAATTACAATGAACTTTTGTGTGCGAGTGGTGCCCAAATAGAATCCGTTTGAATCAACCCAGTTGCAATGCATTAGTTTAATCAGGTAGTTGCATTAAATCAGTTTAATTTAGGTAGCCTGAAAAATGAACCAAAGTCAAATAACCCGAATCCGAGAAGGCGAGAACCAATCTAAACCCAAATGGTTCTAACATGAACATTTATAAATTTGGGTGAGTGCTTTAAGGTGTTTGTATGTACATATGTGTGTGCATCATATACATGTATAATAGTTCACACATACATACATTTAACTAACTTTGTGCTACAAGCTATTTGTCTGATAACTGTACTTGTCCAAGACTGTAATATGGTAATATAGGCATTTTATTGAAATTACACAAGTTTATCATCAAGTCATTCAATTAGAATATCTGCCAATTTCTTTCTTTTTCTTATATACAAGACATTTCTCTTAAGCTTCTTCTATTCGATATTTTCCTTTTGTAGAATGTCACTTTTCTACAAAACTTAAAGTTTTAAACAATACTTGCGTGTTGTTGGAGAAGTTAAACTATACTAAGTTTCTGTTTGTTTTTTGCATATGGGAATATTTAGCGGCAATACAATGCTTAAAGCGAAAAAGACTTTATGAGCAGCAAATTGAACAACTTGGCAATTTTCAGTTGCGTATCCACGATCAGGTATATATATTAAAAACACTAGAAATTATTGATTTGTTTTAATTGTATAAACAGTCATACTAGGTTGCTAACATGTTAATATCTTTCTCTCGGTACTAGATGATAATGCTTGAAGGTGCAAAAGCTACCACAGAGACGGTGGATGCCTTGAGAACTGGAGCTCAAGCAATGAAGGCAATGCAAAAGGCTGTGTAAGTTATACATATTATTATATTGCACATTTGCACAGTGCATCTTTTTTTTCTTTTTTTTTTCTCTTACGTAATCAAACTTTTCTGTAAAAAGGTGGAAATTTGGGGGGGATGGGTAACAGGTCAAATCAAGTTAATATGACCCGCAACACATATTTTCCAAAAAAAATTATGCTTTTACGGATATTAGTGGGTCATATATCGCCGCAAAATTATTTCAGTGATAATCAAAATTTAATCTGAATAGGTTTTAGGCTTTAAAAGGGTCGAACTTGCCACCTGTAAGTTAGTCTTTCGAGAAGCAAGTGATGCATTCTTGTAGGTATTTGATGAGTACAAACCAATTCAGTTGATCAGGGTAACTGTATTTATAAGGTGAAACAATGGATAATTGTTAGATTCATATGATATATGCTTTTGGCTTATGATTTAATTGTACTTTTGAGATACATGAATATTGATGATGTGGACAAGACAATGGACTAGATAAATGAGCAAACAGAGAACATGAAACAAATTGCAGACGCATTGGCAGCACCTATCGGCACATCAGCTGATTTTGATGAGGCATGGACTCTTAACTTGTTTTATTCTAGCATAATTAGTTTAATTTCAGTCAGTTGAACCAAACTTTTACTTTTAAGTTGATGAATTTGTTAGATTGAGAAAACGAAATTCTGCCTTCACTAAATATTACAAAATTATCTAACAAATTGATGTTCTGTATTAAAGAAAATCAATTGGTTTTAATCTAAGGTCAATATATAGATTGAAATGAACGACAACAAGAGCTAATATGCAGTTTACGATAAATTGCTTTTTTGGATGGAAAATTTGCATTTTACATCCCAGATGGAAATTCTTGTGGGCAGGAGTAATAAAAAAGTAATAGGTTTGACCTCAGAAGTCAAGTTGACCATCTTATATTAACTATTTGGTTCTCTTGTAGTTGGTATTTGTTAATGAGTAGTAATTGTGATATGTAGGATGAGCTGGAAGCTGAACTTGAGGAGTGAGCTGAGTTGGAGGAATAACTTCTACAGCCACTGTCACAGTATGTGTTGTTGGAATATGTGAATCATAAAAAACTATAAACACATAATCATAAACAACATAACATCAAAGCAAGCTCAGCGGAATACACAAGATCTATATACACGTAATTAATTAACTAAATTTAAATAGATGCGTACCTTTTGATTCCTAGCAAGAACAAGGAATCGTGCACTCCAAGAACAAGGTATAAACCCTAAGTTGGGTTTAATGAAGATCGACTACAACCTAGTCGAATAGGGGAAAAGTCAACATGCTAAAGGAAGCTTGTACTCCGTTCTTGTACACACGTATTACTAGCGTTTCAATGGGAAAAGCTAGGTTCTAATTCACAAAACAATTCCAACACTTGTGTAATAGCAAAATCGACAAACCCTAGGTGTTAGGGTATAAAAGTCGATTGGCCAAGACTAGAGGAAGAAGAAGAGAAGTTGGAAAGCTAGGGAATTAGGGCTAGAGAATTAATGAATACATGATATGTATTTATAGGCTCCTCTTTGCTTGCTCCCTACTCCAAGAAATCGATCCCTAACCCCAAGGGGATGGGTCGGCCGATCTTAGCCCAAGGGAATGGGTTCTAGATCCTTCTCTACCTCTATTTCATGTTTAGTCCTTTTAACGAGCGTTATCTAACCCCGTTAAGTACTAACGACCGTTAAGTATTGTTTGTGAAATGAATAAATAAATCATAAAACTATATTTAATTATTCAAACCATTGAGACTCATACGTAATGTGTGCAATCCTGAAGTCTCGTGTTCGAAACCGGACGTACATATATTAATTATTATCCATAAACTCTAACAGCTTCCACTTGGATATTCATTAATATTGTAATGACATGGGTTAGTCTAGCTTAACAGCCCCAATGCCCCCAGATTGAACCGAGTATGGTTTTCCTGGAAAAACCACGTGATGATATTATCATCATACTTATCCTTTTGTTTCTAACACTGCATTAATATGGATATGGATCTTGGTCATTCCATAATTAACAATTAGTTTCTCGTTTATACATAATTGATCAAGATTACCAAATCATTTGAACATCATTCAGATTGCCTTTGGGCGTGCGCACGCAAACATCTTGTCAACCCTACGAGTGGCCAAGCAGTATTAAACTTCAAAACACATTTGAAGGAACAAATCCTTTATTGACTATGAGCGTAACCCTCAGATTTCACATCACCTCCGAAAATAGCCCTTATAACTACCTGTTACGGATAGCGTTAGACTATCTTACAGAAAATTATGGATTCACAAACCCCTCAGGTTGCGCCATAAAGATGTCTTCATCTAGGCGACCATTCAGAAAGGCGGTTTTGACATCCATATGCCATATCTCATAGTCATAGTAAGCAGCTATGGCTATAAGAATCGTAATAGCTCTAATGTCAGCCACAGGAGAAAAGGTCTCCTCATAGTCAACACCGTATGTTTGGGTAAAGCCTTTAGCCACCAAACAAGCTTTGTAGGTTTGTACATTGCCAACCATGTCCGTTTTCTTTTTGAAGAGCCATTTACTCCCAACTACCTTAGCATTGGGAGGAAGGTCTACTTCAATCTAGACTTTGTTGTCTTTCATGGATTGCATTTCCCCATCCATAGCAACCTGCCATTTATCCTTCTCAAGACTATTAATGGCAGCCCTATAACTAGTTGGCTCATCAAGATCCCCTAGTATAGTTTCCTCACACTCTACGTTTAAACATAGACGTTCAGGAGCTTTTGTAGATCTTGTAGATCTACGGATGGGAACCACATCAACTTCAGGTGGAGGACCTAAACTTTCAGGTTCCACAGGAAGTGTGTTAGTGTTCTCAGAAGGTGACGTATCTTCTTGATCATTTTCAAGATCATATACTTTCCCACTGAATTCTTGAGTCAAGAAACTCTCCTCAAGGAATTCGCCATACCTAGCCACAATGACTTTATTTTCTGGTGGGAAGTAAAAGTAGTAACCCCTCGTTTCCTTAGGGTATCCTACGAAGATACACTTAACAGATCTCTGTTGGAGTTTATCCGGTGAGTCACGTTTAACAAACGCCTCACAACCCCAGATCTTTAAGTAAGACAAGTTGGGAGCTTTTCCAGTCCATAATTCATATGGAGTCTTATCAACCTTCTTAGTTGGAACCATATTTAAAATGCGAACAGCACTTTCAAGAGCATAGTCCCAAAAGGATAAGGGAAGAGTTGTAAGATTAAACATGGATCGTACCATATCAAGCAATGTACGATTTCTCCTTTTAGATACACCATTTTGCTGTGGAGTATAAGGAGATGTGAGTTATTGGACAATGCCACACTCAGCTAGATAATCTTTAAACTCTTAGCTTAAATATTCACCACCACGATCGGATCGAAGAGCCTTAATCTTCTTACCGAATTGTAATTCTACTTCACTTTTAAACACTTTGAATGTCTCTCAAAGACTTCATGTTTATGTTTAAGTAAATAAACACAACCATAACGACTATAGTCATCCGTAAAGGTTAGGAAGTAGGTAGCACCGCGTTTTGACACGTGTCTAAGTGGACCACACACATCCGTGTGTATCAATCCAAGTAGATCCGAAGCCTTTTCCATATTGCTATGAAAAGGTTTCTTCGTCATCTTCCCAGATATGCAAGATTCGCATTTATCAACTGAATCATCATTGATATTTGGCAAAAGCCCATCACGTAGCAGCTTTTCCATGCGTTTCTTGCCTATATGAGCAAGACGACAGTGCCATAAATAAGAAGAATCCAAGTTCGACTTGATTCTCTTATTGCCAATGCTATACATAGAATTATTTCCGTTGGATACACGATTTTCCATATCTATTTCAAACACACCATTTAATGGAATTGCATTAAAGTAAAAAACACCATTTAGAGAAACCGAAATTCCATTATTATTAAATGCATGTTCAAAACCAATATCCAACAATAAAGAAACTGAAACAACACCTCTAACAATAGACGGTGCGTAATGACAATTGTTCAATACTAAAATTAAACCCGAAGGTAAAACTAAATCAAATGTCCCTATGGCTTCCACTGCTGCACGTATGCCATTGCCTACGTACAAGTAGCATTCTCCATAGTTCAGTTTCTTCGCTCCTCTAAGCCCCTGTGATGTATTACAAATGTGAGTACCACATCCTGTATCATATATCCAGGCATTTTGCTTACGAGGAAAAGAAAATAATTCAACCATAAAAATACCTGAAGTGCTCGCGCCATTTGCAGCCTTGGCATTTTTATTCTTGCGACACTCCTCAAGCAACAATGGACAGTCCCTCTTCCAATGTCCAGGAGTGTTACAGTGGTGACAAGCAGCCGTATCCTTCTTGGGATAATCCTTCTTCACAGGAGGATTCTGCTTCTTCGGCTTCTGCTGGTAGGTCACAATCTCTTTGCCCTTGTCAGCTTTTCCTTTGCCCTTCTTGTTCGCATGTCGCGGTTTCTTGGGCTTAGTGATCCTACCACCTCTTATTGCCATCACAGCAGGTGTAGGTGCCTTCTTTGAGAGTCCCTTCTCAAAGTCGATAAGCATTGCGTGCAAATCACTTATCGTCTTCCCCACGCAATGCATATTAAAGTTGCGCACAAACTCACCATACAATTCCTCATTGAGGGATCGATTGATGAGGCCAACTTTCACATTTTGCACATACCCGCATCCAAGTGTGTCTGGTCAAGATATCCTTTCATCTCCAATACATGGGCACTCACGGGTTTACCAGCTTCCTGCTTGCACTTTTGCAAAGAGTCTAAGACATCATACAACTCAGCCATAGGAGGCTTCTTAAACATGCGTTTGAGCTTGTTGATCATGTCCATAGGGCCATGATGCTCGAATTGCTTTTGCAATTGAGTATCCATGCCAGACAACATTAGACAAGCCACATCATTGTGCTTTTCCCAGTTGTCGTTATACTCTTGCAGCACCTGATTAGGTGAGTTGGCAGGAGGAGCTACGGGAAGAGGCTCACTAAGAATATCAAGTCTTTTGGCCACTCTAAGAACAATCCTCAAAGAGCGGTACCAATCATTGAAATTTTTAGTCCCAGTCAATTTCTCTCTTTCAATCATCTGTTTGAAAGCAGAGGTCATGTTTGACATGTTATTGTCGGGGTTGGCCATTTCTACAAAAAAAGTTCAAAAGTTAGTACTTTCGATAATAAACATTTCAAGAAAATTAAACACCCTTGGTAAAATAACCATTTAATTTTCACTGAAAACTAGGATCCAAATTGACGTCGTTTTATTACATCAGCTGAGGCTGCTAGCAATGAAAGTACTCAATAAGGTACGGGTCTATCCCAATTGCCAATATCCAATTGCAATTCCTAGAATCATGGGACTTACATTATATTGCCAATATCAGTTGCAAAATGTAAGCATGTTTCATCCCCAAATCTTTATGCCTTGACGCCATTTCATTACATCAGCTGAGGCTGCTAGTAATGAAAGTGCTCAATTAAGTTAACCAATTTAGAAACGTGTAAATTGACGCCGTTTCATCACATCAGCTGAGGCTGCTAGCAATGAAAGTGCTCAATTTACCCCTTTTGACTACCATTCTTTGAATCATTACATCAGCTGAGGCTGCTAGTAATGATAGAATGTAATCTTAGGTGTTTCTGTATTAATTGGATGGCATATTACTTAAATTTTAGGGTATAAATTTTTGATGTGTGTAATCAAAATATGTACAAAGATATTATGCATTTATCTTTGTATCATATGTTTTCCAAAACCAATTTACTCATTCGTTACATTAATAAGCTCAAATCATCGAAGTTTTAATTAATGGCGTTGAGAAACTTACAACATTGCCTTAAGATGCTTCGTACGTTATCATGGTGTACTTGGTAATTGTTGGGAATTATCACACGGTTCAAGAGAAGACAAACTTAGGTTTGGTAATATGTCAGAGTTAGGTCTGTTTTCGTATTAGGTCTGGTAATACATGTTAAGTCTGGTAGTCTGTATTAAGTCTGGTTGACTTATTATGTTAAGTCTGGTCGTGATATAAGGAAAGTTTGTTAGAGATATGTTAGGAAAAGATACAAACGTGTAAGTATCTTTTTAGAAGATTCGTGAATATCTTCTTAGTCGGTTAGTATTAGGGTTTCCTTGGTGTATAAAAGGATCCCTAAGATTGTTAGTTTATCAAGAGAGTTGTACGAGTTTCACAATTGTGATTAATAGAATTATACGAAGTTAGTGTTAACTCTGTGTTCTTCATTGTTCTTGTTAAGTTTCCGCATTAACATTAACAATCGTTAAGGGTTTCTCACTTAGACTGTTTTGGATTTATCCCAACCATCTACTAAGTATTCAAGGCTACTTAGAGATCCACATACAATTCGTGGACCAACAAGTGGTATCAGAGCAAGGCGAGAGACTCTGAGTTTGAAGAACACTTAACCTCAAAAACCTATTCTCACTCAATTCACCCTACACAATGTCTGAAACCGAAAAGCCTATCAACACTGAAACTTTTTCAATCCATAATAGTGAGGATGAGAGATCAAACCATGAAGATGAAGGAAAACCTGAATCCAGTAACTCCCAAACACAACAACAACCCATCCCTTCCACAACCACAATCTCAAACATAAAACTTCCATTACTGAAAAGAGAAGAATATGATATATGGGCCATGGAAATGGAACATTATCTGGAGTATATTGATAGTGATGTATGGAAGGTTATTCAAAGGGGAAATTCTAAGAAAAGAATTTCACAAGGGACTGATGGGCAGCTGAGAATAATGCCACCAGTATCTGCTGAGGAGATTAGGGCTGTGGAGAAGGAAAAGAAGGCCAGAACCTTGCTTCTTATGGCTATTCCTAAGGAGCATCTACAAAGGTTCCATGGCATGGTTGATGCTAAAGAGATGTGGGAGGCTATCAAGAAACGATTTGGAGGCAATGCAAACTCCAAGAAGATGCAAAAGGCTATTCTTAAACAACAATTTGAGACATTCAGTGTTTCAAAGACTGAAGGATTGGAGAAAGGCTATGACAGATTTCAACATCTGTTAAAACAGCTGGAAGTTCATGGTGCAGCAGTTTCGAATGAGGATGCAAACCACAAGTTCCTTAGATCTTTACCATCAGAATGGGGTAATGTATATGTGGCGATGAGGATAAAGGAGGAAGTAGATTCAATGACACCTGATGACCTATACAATAATCTTAGGATGTTTGAAAGGGACATCGGTAACAACACTCAGGCATCTACCAGTTCATCAAATGTTGCTTTTGTGTCACAAAACAAAAGCAGTACTTACAAGGTTAAACCTGGTAATGTTAGGTCTGGTATCTATGAAACTCCTTCAAGTGAAAGATCTGCTTCAAACTTTACTGATGAGGTGATCCATTCTTTCTTTGCCAACCAAACAGAAGATGAAAGCTTTATTAGTGAAGATTTAGAACAGATTAATGATGCTGAAGTTGAGGAGATGGACATAAAATGGCACATTGCCATGGTTGCTTTAAGGGTCAAACGGTTTCAGAAGCAATATGGAAGGACCATCAACTTCAACAACAAATCACCAGTGGGATACACAAAGAGGACAGTTGAATGCTACAACTGTCACAAGCATGGACATTTTTCAAGAGACTGTCCAAAGAAGAAGCCTGCTGATGGGAAAAGAGATGAAGAAGGGAAGCTGGAAAAGAATCAGATGAGCTTACTGACAATGGAAGCTGGAGGAGTCAACTGGGGTGAACATCCAAGAGTGAATGAGGAGTCTGATCATGCTCTCATGGCCATTGGTAATGAGGTATCATTATGCTCTAAATTATGCACTGATTCATATAATCATATTAAGGCTTTATGTGATGAGCAGTTAGGACAAATAGGTGACCTAGAAGTAAATCTTTTAGCACATAAAAATGTTGTAAAAACACTAGAGGCACAAAAGGTCACCCTTCAAAACCAACATACTGCTTTAAATGAAAAACTATACTTTCAAGCTAATAAAATATATGAACAAGATGAAAAGCTTAAAAGGTATAGACAAATGGGCCTTAGAATTCAAAAGGAGAGGGATGAGTTGAGAAAACGGGTAGATCAGTGGAACAATTCAAATAATAACCTGTTCAAATGTTGGGATTCTCAAATAAAGTCCAATAAAAAATGTGGCTTAGGATATGAGGAAGATGAGAAAAAGGCAATCCTTAAGTCTAGAGAAGATGATTATGCAGGCAAACCATTGTATAATAGGTTTGTTAAGACTGGTGACTTTAAGGGAGTACCACCACCACTGAGTGATGACTATACTCCTCTTGAAAAAGAAGAGTTAGATGATTCACTTTTTGTGTATGGAAAGAAAGGTCCTCAAGTGCCTGAGTCAACCACCTCAGAGGACAAAACCAGTAAGTATTCTTCTTGTCAATCCAATGACTCTGAAGGATCTATTGATGGTTCCTCTGATCACTCTAAGTCTGAGTCAAAAAGTGAGGTAAAAGAGAATCCTGAACCTAAGGTTGTTAAGAAGTGTGAACCTGTTGTAACTGAACCTGTAGTGACTAAACCAAAACCTAAGATAGTCAAACCTAGTTGTGCCCAGCACATAAAAACTCCTAGGGAATCTGTTAATATGAATGAGTCACCTAGAAGCAATAGTGTTCACAGAGAAAGTAGGAGTAGCTATACTTATGCTCCTAAAAGATGTTTTGTGTGTGGAAGTTTGAGTCATTTAATAAGAGATTGTGACTTCCATGAAAAGAGAATGAAGAGAGAGGCTGAGCAAAAGAGAATGAATGCTAATATTGGTCATGTTTCAAATAAACCAGTCTGGAATAATGCTAACAGGATTAATCATGCCAACCAGTTTAATCCCAGACCAGCCCAACAGTTTTACTCTACCCGACCTAACTCTTATGTTAATACTGGTAGACAAAATTTTAGGTCTGGCTTTAGAAACTCTAATGTGAATAGGCAAAATGGTAATTTTATGAGGCCTAATGTGAATACTGGTTATGTTAATTCTGTGAGACCCAGACAACCATTTCAAAAGCCACAGGTGAATGGAAACTTTCAAAGAATTTTTTTTTATAAATCACCTTCACCTGTGAGAAGACCAGTTGTAAAGCAAACAACAAAACCTTTAAAAACCAATGCTGTAAAGGGGAATGGGGGTGCTGCTGTTAAGACCTCAGCATGTTTGTCTTGGGATTCAAACAAATATAAATCCCAATACAACAGTGGATCAGGTTCAAATAAGAAATTTAAGTATGTTGATCCACAAGGCGGACCCAAGCCAACTCAGGCCTGGGTTCCTAAGAGAAACTAATTTCTCTTCTTTTTGTGTAGGATCATCCACTTTGCTATATGGGAGATAGAGGAATCTTTGACAGTGGATGCTCTGGGCACATGTCTGGTAACAAGAACTATTTGAATGATTTTCAAGAATTCAATGGAGGTTCTGTTACTTTTGGAGGAAGCAAGGGACAGATAACTGGTAAAGGAAGAATAATAGTGGGCAACATAGAATTTGACAATGTATCCTTTGTGAAAGAACTTGGGCAGTTCAACCTTTTCTCAATATCACAAATTTGTAATACTCAGCATAAGGTGCTTTTTATTGAAACTGATTGTCTTGTGTTGACTCCGGACTTCAAGATGCCTGAAGAACATCAGATTCTTCTTAAAATTCCCAGACAACACAACATGTACAGTTTTGATATGAAAGCATCTAATCCTGCAAAAGGTGCTACTTGTTTGATTGCAAAAGCTACTTTGGATGAATCTAAGTTGTGGCACAGAAGGTTAGGCCATGAGAATTTCAAAAATATGAATAAACTTGTGAAGAATAACCTTGTGAGAGGTTTGCCTTCAAAATTGTTTAAAGATGATCATACATGTGTGGCTTGTAACAAGGGAAAACAACATAGGGCATCCTGTAAGGCTAAATTAGAAAGATTAATCACTGAGCCCTTACATACCTTACATATGGATCTTTTTGGCCCTACATCTGTCCATAGTATAAATTATGCATGCTATTGCCTTGTCATTACAGATGATTGTACTAGATATTGTTGGGTGTTCTTTATGTCTAGGAAGGATGAAGCTACACCTTTGATTCAAACTTTCATTAGGCAGATTGAAAACCTTCTTGATAAAAGAGTTAAAATCATTAGGAGTGACAATGGCACTGAGTTTAAAAACAAGAGCATGCTAGACTTCTGTGGTAATAAAGGAATTAAGCAACAGTTTAGTAATGCAAGAACTCCTCAGCAAAATGGAGTTGCTGAGAGAATGAACAGGACACTTATTGAGGCAGCTAGGACTATGCTAGCAGATTCACTTTTACCCACAACATTCTAGGCTAAAGCAGTCAGCAATGCCTGTTACATCTTTAATAGGGTTAGAGTGACCAAGCCTCAAAACAAAACCCCTTATGAGCTTATGTTTGGCCATAAACCAGTTGTTAGCCATATAAGGCCTTTTGGGTGTCATGTAACCATTCTTGATACTTTAAGTGTTCTTGGAAAGTTTGAAGGAAAGTCTGATGAAGGGTTTCTAGTTGGGTATGCATTAAACAGTAAGGCCTTTAGGGTTTACAACTTAGTGTCCAAGAAAGTAGAAGAAAATCTGCATGTAAACTTTCTTGAAGAAAAACCCAATGTAAAGGGAATTGGTCATAGATGGATGTTTGATATTGATTATTTAACTGATTCTATGAATTATATTCCTGTCTCCAAGGAGAATCAAGTTAACCCTAATGCAGGTACCAAAAAAGTTACTAACAATGCAGGTACCAAAGATCCTTCTAATACAAGGAACACTGATGATATGGCAGAGCTTATTGTGATTCCTTCTACAGAGATCAAGTCTGCTGCAGCTGAAGCAGAAATCAAGAATTCTTCTTCTCAAGAAAAGGATTCTGAATTCAAGTCTCAAGATACTGGCAAAGAAGCAACTCCTAACATTACCAGTACTTCCAATTTTAAGTCTGGTAGTGATGCTCAACCAGACCTTTCTTCAAGTGCTGTTTGTATTAATTCAGAGATGCCAGAACTTGAAGTGTTCTCAAATCCAAATGAGGTATCTTTTGTTGGGAATAAAATGTTCAAGTCAAAGAGCCTGCTGGATGATGTATTGAGCCTGCTAGTTGATTTTGAAGAAGATGAAGATGTACTAACAGTACCTTCTGGGTAAGAAGGTACTGCTAGTTAATGAAGGTCCTGCCAAGTTGATGATCAAGTTGATAGATATTTATTTGTAGATATTTGTTGTATTATTAGTCTTTGTACAGTGTAATACGTTATGTAGAAGTAGTTCAGTCTTCCATGTTTGTGCAGAAGAATATACAGAGTAGTTTACATTGGTAGTTGTATTTAATTGTAGGCTAGAAAAGTCCAAGTATCTTATTATATTAAACAACTTGACAACTTGTAATAAGGGGTCCTTATCCTATAAAAGGATCCCTTAGTCACCACCTTTGTAGTAAGCTTTTTCCAACTAATAACCTAAGCATAACCAAAACAGAACATCTCTCTAGTAACTTAGTTACTAAATTCACAAATCCTTAACAAACCAAAGATTCAAGGTTACTTTGTAATCCTGGTGATAGTTAGATCATCCGTATTATTTCATCAATAATATTGAATCGTTTTGTGTTACTAAAGTTGTGTTCATTGTTCATTATAACTCACGTTTACATACTCATCACCTTTGTTTTTCTTTTAAGTGTGTTATAGTAGATTCCGCATACTAAAACACATTCATTCATAAATATCTCAAACACATTATTAAGATTCACATCCCAAGTGTTTGTGTAATCCTTCACAAGTGGTATCAGAGCTAGGCTGATATTTACGATTTAAAAGAACAATGGACGTTGAACACATTCAAACCAATGTTGCTGCAAAACTTCCATTACTCAAACAAAATGAGTTTGATATGTGGAGACTGAGGGTAGAACAATACTTCCAAGTGCAAGACTATGCACTTTGGGAGATTATTGAAGAAGGAAACTCATTCAAACCCACAATCACCACCTCCACAGTAAACGATGCACTAGTAACACATGTGCAAGTAAACCCAACAAGCGCAGAAGAAAGAATTCAAAAGAGAAATGATCTTAAAGCCAGGAGTATGCTTCTCATGACTATTCCAAATGATCAGCTTTTGATCTTCAACAAGTACAAATGTGCTAAAACCCTTTTTCAAGCTATTGTGGCTAGATTTGGTGGAAATGATGCCACCAAGAAAACTCAGAAAACTCTCCTCAAACATCAGTTTGAAAACTTTGCAGCCACAACAAATGAGTCTTTGGACAACATGTTCAATAGACTTCAAAAGCTTTCAAGTCAGTTAGCCATTCATGAAGTAATGGTATCTCAAGAAGACTTAAACTCCAAATTTCTTAGGAGTTTACCCTCTGAATGGTCCATGCATGTCATTGTCTGGAAAAACAAACCAGATATTGATCAGATGAGTCTTAATGACCTCTACAACAACTTCAAAATAGTAGAGCATGAAGTAAAGAAGACTACTGGTTCTAGCTCAGGAAATATGGCCTTTGTTTCATCTCCAAGCACCTCAAGGGTAGTAGATGAAGAAAAAGATGATAGAGAAGATGGTACTGCCAACACAAATTTTGGTACTGCCAGTACTTCTAGCAGTACCAAAACAATTCTAGATGAAACAATTGGTTGTGCCTTCCTAACATCACAACACAATGGGTCCATATTGACTTTTGAAGATCTTTAAGAGATCAATGATGATGATCTTGAAGAAATGGACATAAAGTGGCAACTTTCACTTCTGAGCATAAGGGCTAAGAAGTTACTGATGAGGACTGGAAAGAAAATTATCATAGATGGTAATGAGCCTGCTGGGTATGACAAGTCCAAAGTGGAGTGTTACAACTGCCACATGAAGGGTCACTACTCAAGAGAGTGTAGATGATGCGTGGTTTTGCAACCTTACAACAGGTTTTACCTCTCGAGGGATCTCAAGAGGCTTACAACCCCACCAGGCAGTGTACCTGACCGATGTAGTATAGTGTAGTGGTAAGTACGGGGGATTGATCGTTCTCCACAGGGAATAGTGTTCGTTAGGTATGAAAAACTACTCTAATAGGTCTAAGGGTGAAAGAAGATTCTTTTTTATGTTTTTATAATTTTATGAAAGCAAGTAAAATCTTGGGTTTTAAAGAGTGGGCGGAATTAGTTGCTAGTCAACTAACCCAAATAACTACGAATGCAAATAAAATAAAATAACAGAAAATGAAAAGGTGGTAAAACTTATGTGGAGAGAAATGTGTTTACTTAGATTTCCTTACTCCCTAACTATCTTTTACCGGTTGATTAGTGTGTATTAATCGCGTGGATGACGGGTGTATTCCTTAATACCAATCGTGGGGTGGCGTACGTACTTCCCCAACTCTACAAGCTCCTACTTCACTCCTATGTCGAGCCGGCTAGGAAGCTCCTAACATGCGATCACTAGAATTCGCTTGTGCATTAAATACAACCATAAAAACCTTAGTACGCATTGGTTCATGTTTCTTAAGACGTTCAAGCAAGTTACCGAATAGGAAGTTAGCCAGTTTTCTTAAGCCTAACATAGATGAACAATCATCCAATACAACTAATAACACACTAATAACCAATAATCAATAGCTAGGTTTCATTAGATCTAAGCAAACACAAGATAAATCTAGCCTAGCATGTTAAACAAAAGACAAGAACAAGATAGAATCAAACAACACATAGATATATTGAATGATTAATTGATAACTTATCTTCAATGTAACATGGAAGATCTCAAGGCAAAAAGCCTTGAAAAAGCTGCTAAAATCGTCTTAGGGTTTTTACACATAAAGTTCCACAATAAGTTCCACACTAATGACAAAAAATTGCAAAACTATATATAGACTTTCAGATCTGACGGCGTCACGTTATGGAGTGTGACGCCGTCACCTCGCCGCTTTTAGGGTTCCTGGATGGCCCTCTTGACGCCGTCCCTCTTTAGCTCTCCAAAATCCGTTCTGGCTTATAAAGGCTTGACGCCGTCAGAATTAGGCGTGACGCCGTCCCTCTTTAAATTAAGTCGTGACGACCTTGATCATATTAAAGGTTGACGCCGTCAGAATTCCCATGCAAATTTATCTGGCTTATCATGAGTAATTTTCACATCCACCACTTTTGCCAAGCCATGACGCCGTCTGGGGATAATCCTGACGCCGTCAAAGGTACTTTCCATCGTAAATTTGAGACTTTGTCGTTTTCTTCACTTTTATGCTCCAAAAACGTCCAAAATGCTTCCTTTTCCAGATTTCTTCTCCAAAGTACCTAAAATGACAAAAGGAACGATTTAGGGCGATATTTGATCAAATAAATACGATTTAGGGCTTAAATGACCCCCTAAAAGCGGTACACTTTTCGCTTCATCAAATACCCTTACACTTGAGATTTGCTTGTCCTCAAGCAAATGCGCTTTTATTCTAATCAAAATACAAGTTAAGGGTCATTTAACGCTAATATAAAAGTAATTACAACAAATAGTCGTTCCACTTTAATCATAATAAGCACGGAGATTATAAACTAGCACCTCACAAGTAGTGTTTAGATACTCACATCTCTCAAGTGTCATCAAAATAAATCTCATAAATGAAAACGGATAATATCTCTCACTACCTGTCATAGCAAATAGATTACCATAGGCTTGGGAAAGGATCGAAAACCTCCTCCACTAGGCGTAAGCACCTAAGATAAACTATCAAAGAGGGCTTTTAAATGGGTTATAACGTTAGGTGTAGGGAAAAGGAAAACACGGTTTTGTTGGATAAAGGATATTTTACTGGTGGCGAGTTAAAGATCTTGATCAATTACATGTACTATACAATGTTGCTAAGCCAAGACTCGACTCGATCTTAAGCTAAAAACAAAATAACAAAAAACATAAAATAAACATAAAATAAAACGGGATGGTAGTCCGTATGTTTTTTCTACTTTTTTTTTTTTTTTTTTTTTTTTTTTTTGCATACACTTTTGCCCTACCATCCAAAATAATACATCATAGGGGCATTGCATTCCCCTTACACTTGAACTTTTACATAACTTTACAAATAACTATTCTAATGACTCGAATTAAGATAATCAAAACACTTGGAGTACTTTTAAAATATTTAGCACATATGGGGGTAATAAATGATGTTCTTCCCCATTACTCCATTACACTAGTACTTTACCCATGAGTCCCAATCGTCCCAAAACAATATGTACAAGGATATGACTCGACTTAGCAACCATGTAATCAATTAGATAATTAACTTGGGTTTAAACAAATGTTGTCACAATAATGCACTAAAAATGAGTGCATACAAGGTAGGCTAAGGCGATTTGGGTGTACATTTAATTGGGGTGTAACAAATTCTTCCTTTAAGTAAAATGCTTAAAGGTCGAAACGAAAAGATAGGCTCTGAGGGGTGTACTAGGGGTATCGTGTACTAAAAATGAGTACAACGCAAAGGGTGTGGGAGAATTACTTGACCAATGTAGCCAACGTAATTATAACAAAAACACAGGTGTAAAACAATGGATTAATCCTAATGCCTCTTATCATGTAGTAAATCTAACTACACGAATGTAGTCTCACTTGTGGCCTCGGAATGGTCCTAACGCAAGTTCTAGAATCTAAGTGCTACCGGTACACACATCATAGCATAAATGCCTTTCCTGCCAATTCTAGGGGCGAACCTCACATATTTGGGGGTGGAAAATTTTTTAGTGGTACGGTTTTTGTGCTAGTCATATAACTCCTATCCGTGAGACGCTCATTAAGATCAAAGTTTCACTCCTAAATGTTGTAAAAAAATTTAAATTTGGCACTAAAATTACCCTAACAGGTATTTATCTCAGTTTTATTACACATCTACTATTAAACAAACAAAAATCAAGCGTAAGAGCATTCTCTAATCGTACTTTTACCCCCCCCCCCTTACACTTAAGATGAACATTGTCCCCAATGTTCAAATAACAAGATGTAAAAGCATAAAGTAAAAGAATGAAATCAAATACTCCCCTGATTCGTTCGGTGGATAAAGAAATAACATGGTTAGATCTTCTTCCAAAGTAATGTTGAAGCTCCATGACTAATGCATCGCCATAAGCTTGATCCAACAAACATTTCCTTGTCCAAAATAACCTGTTAAACCTGAGAAAACAAACACGAAAACCTGCATAACATCGGCGGGATAAACTCTATATATAAGGATATAATGCTTGTGGAATGATAATTTTGCAGATTCCTGGAGATTATAAGTTATAGATTTAATAAAAACTTTTTATGAAAACAAAACTTTCAAAAATTTCAGAAAATTAAACCTGACGCCGTCAGGTTGTAACGCCTGACGCCGTCAGAAATGATCTGACAGAATTCTCATGTTACGTTTCCGGAAAATTTTTGGAAAAACCTATACCTTACTTCCTGGAATTCCTGCAAAATATCATTATGACTCGATACAAGCATTTGACTCAAACAAATACTAATATGTATGTTCATTTAATATTATTACGATTCATGTTCATTTGTTCTAATAAACCGATTTAGATTTCCCTTACACTTATCTTTTGCAAAATACCTTTATATGTAGTTAAGACGAAGTTAAAAACAAAATAAAGCATTTTCACAATTTAGTTTTGAACATGAATCAATAATAATAAAAATTAAACACACATACGGAAACAAATAAAATCAAACAAACAATGAAATAAACACACAAAGCAAATAAAGCTTGGGTTGCCTCCCAAGAAGCACTTTTCTTTATTAACGAGTCTTGTAGCTAGACTCAAAGTCCTTCTACCCTATGTAAGTGAGTTCGTCATCGAGGACGTCTTTAGGGTTAAGCTTGGATTGAAGTTTCCTATTGGTCCGCTTAGTACAATATGTCTTTTCAAACTTCTCTCCATCCGGGTCATACAATGTCATCTTCATATGCCATGACCCATCTCCATCTTTGGGTGGTTTGTCCCAATCCCATTTATGATCATCTTCCTCACGAGTCCACTTATTCATTCCTAGGTTAATTGGCAAAACTCCTAGGAAATCAATCATCCTCCTAAAAACTAGAGGGTCTTCAAACGGATCCAATTCGGTGTCCCTAGCCAAGAGTTGCTCTACCGTATGTGTTCGGTTAACAAAGTCCTCTTCTAGGTAAAATGGGCGTTGGGGTCCTATGAAGTCTCTATCGATCCAAGGTCCATATCTAGATGGTCTCCTATTTAATTCTAACCAATGGGGTGTTGGTTCATCACTAGTATCATAGGCATGTTTCTTCACATCATAGACTGACCAAGTATCTCCTTCTCCCACCGCTATCTTAGATTCCTTACAATCAATCATAGCACTAGCGGTCGCTAAAAATCCTCTACCTATCAACAAGGGGCATGTAGGGTCGCTAACCATATCAAGGACGTGGAAATCGGCTAAAATGGTTAGTTTTCCTATGTGTACTAACATGTCCTTGACTACTCCAACCGGGTAAGCAACACTACCATCCGCTAAGCCTATTATCACCTCGGTTTCTTCAAGTTTCCCTGGTTTTAGAGAGGTGTAGAGAGGTAACGGAAGTAGGTTAAGGCTTGATCCAAGATCGGCTAATGTGTCATAAGCCTCCGAATTACCGATCTTGCAAGGTAGAACAAATAAGCCCGGATCATCTAACTTCTTAGGTAGCTTATTTTGAACAAAGGCGGTCCCTTTTTCGCCTAATTTGAGCTTCTTCTCATCCAACACATCAATAACCGGACTTTCAAGGTGGAGCTCCTTGAATTCATTGTCAAGGTTTTGAGTGGGAGGTGTTTCATCTATGTTGTTGACCAATTTGGATATCATAACTTCTTGGTCATTTTGAGCGACTTGGGTTTGTTTGAAACACGAGCTCATGGAATTGACCGAATAATATTGTGGACAAGAACTAGGAGACGAAACCGATGAAATGGCGTTGACGTTTAGTTTCGGGTTCTTGACCGTGTTGCTAGGGAGTGCTCCTATTTCTCGGTCATTGAGGGCTTTCAACAAAGTGTCAATCTTATTGGTCATCTCGCTTTGTTTTTGTTTGAAATCGGCTTCAAACTTGGCCAAACGAGCTTCTTGAGATGCCATAAATTGGGACATCAATCCTTCAAAGTTATTGGTACTACCATTACCGGAAGGATTGTTGTTGAAAGTGCGGTTCGAGTTGGAACCGCTTGATTGGAAACGATTAGGTGGGTTGGAAGAATTGGTTTGTTGTGCTTTTTGGTTTTGTTTCCACCTAAGGTTTGGGTGATTTTTCCATGAGGGGTTGTATGAATCACCATAGGGGTTTGGCTCGGGTTTGAAAGTGTACCACTTATCTCCCGCTCCGTCGGTACGCGAGGATGCGTAGTCCGCAAAAGCTTGTTCGGGGAGTTCCATGCAATCACGAGTGTCGTGGGGACCACTACATAATTCACACGAAGAAGTGATTTTGTTCACTTGGCTTGAAGGTTTAGGAGCCTCGTAGGATTTCATAAGAAACTTGACTTGGTCTTCAAGTTCTATGATCCTACGGTCGGAAGTGCTTGAATTGTTCGAAGGCAAAGATATTGCCTTGACCGTTTTATTCAAATCACGGGGATCACTCCAACTTTCGTTGTCATAAAGAGCAAGATCCTCTAGGAGAGCCCATGATTGTTCCGCACTTAGATCACGTAGCTTACCACCGCCCGCTTGGTCAATGGTTTTCCTCGTGGAGAGATTGATATGGTCATAGAAGATTTGGACTTGGAGCCAAAGTTCTATGCCATAGTGAGGGACTTTTTGGAGTAAGTCCTTGAATCGAGTCCATGCCTCGTAGAGGGTTTCGCCTTGACGTTGTTGGAACATCAAGATATCATTCCTTAGCTTGGTAGTTCTTCCCGGTGGGAAAAACTGAGCAAGGAAACGAGTGGTGAGATCATCCCAAGAGGTGATGGATCCTGCAGGTAGACGCTCTAGCCATTGACTAGCTTGGTCCCGCAAAGAGAATTGAAAGAGATGCAGTCGGGTCGTCTCTCGAGTGGCAACATCAAGGTCTATTGAATCAACGATTTTGAGAAAGTCCTTGAGATATTGATTAGGATCTTCAGAACGAAGTCCATGGAATGCGCATCCGCTTTGCACCAACCGGATGGTGTCGGATCGTAAGGGAGTGACATTGGCTCCTTGAGTGAGCTCAATGGTGTTTCGATAGCCATGGTGGCTAGGACGGGAGTAGTCTCCTAAAGTACGGGCTCTAGGAGGTGGTGGTGGTTGTTGTGGTGGGTTGTTGGGATCAAAGATATTACCATCTTCCATGATGTCGAATGGTAATGGTTACGAACAAAGAAACGAAGAAAAAAGATAGACTAAAGAAAACCTAGAAAAATAAAATAAAAATCTCACTAGAAAGGAATCTAGTGAGTAGACCTATAAAATAAAAATTCAACCTAAACAATAACTATTCCCCGGCAGCGGCGCCAAAAACTTGATGCGTGGTTTTGCAACCTTACAACAGGTTTTACCTCTCGAGGGATCTCAAGAGGCTTACAACCCCACCAGGCAGTGTACCTGACCGATGTAGTATAGTGTAGTGGTAAGTACGGGGGATTGATCGTTCTCCACAGGGAATAGTGTTCGTTAGGTATGAAAAACTACTCTAATAGGTCTAAGGGTGAGAGAAGATTCTTTTTTATGTTTTTATAATTTTATGAAAGCAAGTAAAATCTCGGGTTTTAAAGAGTGGGCGGAATTAGTTGCTAGTCAACTAACCCAAATAACTACGAATGCAAATAAAATAAAATAACAGAAAATGAAAAGGTGGTAAAACTTATGTGGAGAGAAATGTGTTTACTTAGATTTCCTTACTCCCTAACTATCTTTTACCGGTTGATTAGTGTGTATTAATCGCGTGGATGACGGGTGTATTCCTTAATACCAATCGTGGGGTGGCGTACGTACTTCCCCAACTCTACAAGCTCCTACTTCACTCCTATGTCGAGCCGGCTAGGAAGCTCCTAACATGCGATCACTAGAATTCGCTTGTGCATTAAATACAACCATAAAAACCTTAGTACGCATTGGTTCATGTTTCTTAAGACGTTCAAGCAAGTTACCGAATAGGAAGTTAGCCAGTTTTCTTAAGCCTAACATAGATGAACAATCATCCAATACAACTAATAACACACTAATAACCTATAATCAATAGCTAGGTTTCATTAGATCTAAGCAAACACAAGATAAATCTAGCCTAGCATGTTAAACAAAAGACAAGAACATGATAGAATCAAACAACACATAGACATATTGAATGATTAATTGATAACTTATCTTCAATGTAACATGGAAGATCTCAAGGCAAAAAGCCTTGAAAAAGCTGCTAAAATCGTCTTAGGGTTTTTACACACAAAGTTCCACAATAAGTTCCACACTAATGACAAACAATTGCAAAACTATATATAGACTTTCAGATCTGACGGCGTCACGTTATGGAGTGTGACGCCGTCACCTCGCCGCTTTTAGGGTTCCCGGATGGCCTTCTTGACGCCGTCCCTCTTTAGCTCTCCAAAATCCGTTCTGGCTTATCAAGGCTTGACGCCGTCAGAATTAGGCGTGACGCCGTCCCTCTTTAAATTAAGTCGTGACGACCTTGATCATATTAAAGGGTGACGCCGTCAGAATTCCCATGCAAATTTCTCTGGCTTATCATGAGTAATTTTCACATCCACCACTTTTGCCAAGCCATGACGCCGTCTGGGGATAATCCTGAAGCCGTCAAAGGTACTTTCCAGCGTAAATTTGAGACTTTGTCGTTTTCTTCACTTTTATGCTCCAAAAACGTCCAAAATGCTTCCTTTTCCAGATTTCTTCTCCAAAGTACCTAAAATGACAAAAGGAACGATTTAGGGCGATATTTGATCAAATAAATACGATTTAGGGCTTAAATGACCCCCTAAAAGCGGTACACTTTTCGCTTCATCAGTAGAAGACCAAAGAAGCAGGATGATAAGGGAAGAGGGTTTGAGAACAAAAAGAAAGGAAGCTTTGAGAGCAAGAGCAAGGCTGTGGAAATCACTGAGCCTAAAGCAATGGTTGCTATTGATGGGATGGGTTTTGATTGGAGTTTTATGGGTGAAGAAGAGTCAACTTCAGATGAATTGGCTTTAATGGCTTTCTCCACTCCTGAGGTACAAATTACTAAATGTTCTAATACTTGTAAAGTTTTTGAAGAATTACAAACTTTTATAAAACTTTATGATGAACTAAAAGTAGAAGAAAGAAAAACTCATCAAGACCTAGTTAACCATAAGTGTGGTATGGCCAAACTTGAGAAGCAGATAATCCATTTTAGGGAAAATGAACTCACTTTTTCTGACACTAAAGCCATTCTTAACAGGGAAATATTTTTGAAAGATGCTGAAATAAGTATGTTAAGAACTGAGTGTGCTAAAATGACATTGGCAAGGGATAATATTCAACTAACTGTTACCACTTTGGAAACTGCTTCTGACTGTACTAGAAGCATAGTTGAAAATCAAATGAACAAGAGAATCAAATCTGGGATAGGATACAAGACATGTCCACCTCCTTATAGAGGAATTCCTTGTCCCCCAGGATTAGATCTTGCAGAATCAGGTTTACATGAATTCATCAACAAACCACTAGCTAAACCTGTAGAGAAAAGTGAACCTGTTGAGAGTGCTAAGGTTGCTTCACTCTCTAAGGTGCTCACTGATAAGAAATCAGATGTTCTAATTATTGAAGATTGGACATCTGATGATGATGAAGAAGAGACTGTTTCAATCATAGGAAACAAAGTAGGACCAATCAGTCCTAAAAGAGTAGAGATTAAGACTAAGGCTAAAGCTGTTCTGAAAACAGTTGAATGTTGTGCTAAGTGTAATAGCAAACCTAGAGGTAGCCAAAGAAATTGGAACAATCTTAAGTCACACCAACTTGGTGATGATTTTGTTATGTACAATAAGGCTTGCTATTACTGTGGTAGTTTTAATCATACTCATGCTTATTGTAACAATTGGGTTTCTGGGAGTAAATCAAGGTCTAAAACAAATGGAACAAACCCCAGAAAAAGTTTTGTTAAGTCTAACACACCAAAAGTTAATCATACTGTTAGACCAAATAAGCCTGTTAATTCAAAACCAACTGATAAGGGTGCAAGAAACACTTTCAAATATGCACCAAAAGTTGTGAAAAGTCCCATTGAAAAGAAATCTGTGGTCAAAACACAAGATTGGAGACCAAAACCAAAAGGTCCTGCTAGACCAAATGGTACTGCCAAAATTGGTACTGATAGACCAATGACCACAAAATGGATCAAAAGGGAAAATGCTGTTAAGTCCTCAGCATGTTGGATATGGAGACCACTCCAATCAAAAGGTGCATCAACAATCCTAAAGAGGTTTGATTTCATTGATGTAAGAGGCAAACCCAAGTCAGTCATGGCTTGGGTACCCCAAGGAAACTAATATGTCTATATATGTGCAGGAACATTCAACTGATATTGGTGATCAAGGATATGTAGATAGTGGATGTTCAAGGCACATGACAGGCAACATGTCTTTCCTCACAGACTTCAAAACAATTGATGGAGGATATGTTACCTTTGGGGGAGGAATCAAAGGAAAGATTACTGGTAAAGGTACTATCAAAACCAGTAAATTAGATTTTGAAAATGTGTACTTTGTGAAAGAGCTTCAGTTTAATCTCCTTAGTGTCTCACAAATGTGTGACAAAAAGAACAATGTTCTATTTACTGACAATGAATGTATGGTTCTTTCTTCTGATTTTAAAATGCCTGATGAAAGTCAGATTCTTCTTAAAATCCCAAAAAGGAACAATATGTACAGTGTTGATTTAAAGAACCTTGATCCTAAGGAGAGTCTAACTTGTCTAGTAGCAAAAGCCTCATTGGATGAATCTATGCTTTGGCATAGAAGGCTTGGTCATGTAAACTTTAAAACAATCAATACAATTGCAAAATATGATTTGGTTAGAGGTTTACCCAAAAAGATTTTTCAAAATGACCAAACCTGTGTTGATTGTCAAAAAGGCAAACAACATAGAGCTTCTTGTAAGCCCAAGACCCATAACTCAATTTCTCAAGCTTTGTATATGCTTCATATGGATCTTTTTGGTCCTACTAATGTGAGTAGCTTGAATGGTAAAAAATATTGTCTTGTAGTTACTGATGATTACAGCAGATTTTCTTGGGTTTTCTTTTTAAGATCTAAGCATGAAACAAGTGAGATTCTTAAGTCTTATATAACTGAGGTAGAAAACCAAGCTGATAAGAAAGTGAAAGTAATTAGATGTGACAATGGGACAGAATTCAAGAATAGGGTTATGGATGAATTTTGCAAAGACAAAGGAATAAAAAGAGAATTTAGTGTAGCTAGAACCCCACAACAAAATGGAGTAGCAGAAAGGAAAAATAGAACACTTATAGAGGCTGCTAGAACAATGTTAGTAGACTCTAAGTTGCCTATTTCATTTTGGGCTGAAGCAGTAGGTACTGCTTGTTATGTGCAAAACAGGGTTCTTGTGATAAAACCACATAAAAAGACACCTTATGAACTTTTCTTTGGTAGAACACCATCTTTAAGTTTTATGAGACCTTTTGGATGTCATGTCACTATTCTCAATACCAAAGATCATTTAGGCAAGTTTGAAGGAAAAGCTGATGAAGGCTATTTGATAGGGTATTCTTTGCAAAGTAAGGCCTATAGAGTGTATAATAGTTGCACTAGGCTAGTGGAAGAAAATCTCCACATAGAGTTTCAAGAGAAACTAACAAATGTGAAAGGCATTGGGCCAGATTGGATGTTTGATATTGATAGGCTTTCAGAATCTATGAATTATGTGCCTGTTGCAGGTACAAATACTAATGATAATGCAGGTTTTGAAGACAATGTTGAAACACCTAAAGATCAAGATTACATCTGGATGCCAATTTGGAAAGGGTTGGATTTATCTTCAAGTCTTGAAGAACCTTCAAATACAACAAATGAAGGTACTGAAGATGATCATGGAACTCAAGGTCAAGAGAATCAAGAAAGTAGTGCAAATGACAATGGTACTGCTAGTTCACAAATTGGTACTGCTGAACCATTAAATGTTCAAACAGATGATTCTTTACCAGAAGAAGTGGGGATTGGCAATCTTCCATTTACCTATGAAGTTCCTACAACACACAACACAAGAATTCTCAAAGATCACTCCACTGATGATGTGATTGGTAGCATTGATTCTGGTGTTAGAACAAGATCTCAAGTCTTGACTTCAGACCAAGAAGGGTTTATCTCATCTATCTATGAAGAAAAGAATCATGAAGTTGCCAACATATGCCTGTTTTCATGTTTTCTCTCACAGGCTGAACCCAAAAACATTAACAAAGCCTTAGATGATGCAAGTTGGGTTGAAGCAATGCAAGAAGAACTTCTTCAATTCAAGCTTCAGAAGGTTTGGAAATTGGTTGATTTGCCCAAAGGTCACTGGGCAATTGGAACCAAATGGGTGTTCAGAAACAAGAAAGATGAAAGGGGGATAGTGATCAGAAACAAAGCAAGATTGGTGGCCCAAGGGTATACTCAAGAAGAAGGGGTAGATTATGAAGAGGTTTTTGCTCCAGTTGCAAGACTTGAAGCAATTAGGCTATTCTTGGCCTATGGATGTCAAGAGTGCCTTCTTATATGGTACTATTGGAGAAGAAGTGTATGTTTCTCAACCTCCAGGCTTCATTGATGCAGAGTATCCAGACAAGGTGTATAGGGTTACCAAGGCTCTTTATGGTCTACACCAAGCTCCTAGGGCATGGTATGAAACATTGGCTTTCTATCTATTAGAAAATGGATTCCAAAGAGGCAAGATTGATCCAACTTTGTTCATCAAAAGAACCAAGAAAGACATCTTGCTGGTGCAAATTTATGTTGATGACATTATCTTTGGATCCACAAACCAAGACTTGTGTGTAGAATTTGAAAAACTTATGCATAGTAAGTTTGAAATGAGTTCCATGGGGGAACTTACTTTCTTTTTGGGTCTCCAAGTGAAACAATCTAAAGAAGGCATATTTATCAGCCAAGATAAGTATGTAGCAGAGATCCTAAGGAAATTTCAGTTTGCTGATTCTAAGGTTGCAAGTACACCAATGGATGCAGAAAAAGGGTTACTCAAGGATGCTGAGGGTGAAGATGTGGATTTGCACAATTATAGATCAATGATTGGGTCTTTGATGTACCTTACATCATCAAGACCAGATATCATGTTCTCAGTATGTGTATGTGCAAGGTTTCAAGTACATCCCAATTTCTTGGTTGCAGACTCATATCTTGGCAATGCAAGAAACAAACAATGGTGGCCAACTCTACAACTGAAGCAGAATATGTTGCTGGTGCAAGTTGTTGTGGGCAAGTTCTTTGGATCCAAAATCAAATGCTTGACTATGGGTACAATTTTCTTAACACCATTATTTACATTGACAATAGCAGTACTATTTGTATCATTAAAAATCCAGTTCAACATTCAAAAACAAAACACATTGAAATCAGACACCATTTCATAAGGGATTGCAATGAGAAAAGGTTAATTCAAGTTGTCAAAATTGATTCTGAAAAGAATTATGCAGACCTTCTCACCAAAGCTTTTGATTTAGGTAGATTCAAATACCTAGTAGGAGGTATTGGAATGATAAATCTTTGAAAAACATGTGTTTTTGTACATAAAAATATCTGGTATTGGCTTTTAAACATGGTACTGCTAGTTAGTCAAAAGGTACTGTCAGTTCATATTTGGTCCTGCTAGTATAAAGTTTGCTATGTTTTGTTCATCTTGATGATTAAATGTTTACAATGCTATAAAACAAGTGCTTTGCACTTTGTTCTTTTTGTCTGCAACTAACAAATTTCAGGTTAATAACAAAACAAGACATCTTCCAAACAAAAAGAGAAATATAGGTTATTTAAATCTCAGGGGAGGTAACAATCTCAGGGGAGGAAATAATAGCCCAGAATGGAAGAAAAACCAATATATGAAATGAAAAGACAAGAGCATACAAGATGATGCAGAGGTTGAAAATGATAAGAATAGATCAAATATTCAGAAGGGATGAAGCATTCCTAAAGGAGAAAGTTCTATCTAGATCAAACTAAGGAAAGTTTCAATTCAAAGGCATGCTAATAGATGATTTCACTTGTTGAACCAAGCATCCAAGATACACAGCATCATTTCCTATTACAATTCCTCCATCCAAGGAAATTGCACCATCTTTCAGGTCAACATGGAATTGGTATTCAGCTCACCAAAGTTTTACAAACTTAAGAGTTGGCTAGTCCATAAGCAAACGGCTTTTGGTAAAGACACATCAAATCCGTTGATGGTTGATAGTTTACCAAAAACTATATGGTATTTAACTAACCATACTTAACAGTAAATAGTTAACTAGTCCATAAGCAAACGGCTTTTGGTAAAGACAAATCAAATTCGTTGATAGCTGATAGTTTGCTAAAAACTATAAGGGATTTTTGCTAAAATTTCAAAGAGACTGCCAAGTAATATTTTCTTACAAAGGTACTGGTAGTTCAAATTTTGGTACTGGTAGAGTAAAATGGTACTGCTAGATAACTGTTGAGCCTGTCAGATAAAAATTATAGCCGTTGGGCCTGGTAGTTAAACATAACCGTTGGGGTATTTCTGTCAATTACTGATGTTACATTATATTATATTTCACATATAAAAGATCTTTTTAACCGCCTTTACATTTACTTATTATAATCTTTCTTATTTTCGGTTAAAAGTAATTCTCTCATAACATCTTTCATCAGTCCTTATCACAATTAACACTCACCTTTCATCTTCTACCAGTACCACCATCAAATCCCACCAACATAATCAAAATTTTCATTAACTTTCACCATGGCTGTTCTAACTTTTGTTAAACGTCACAATCAGTTAGCTTTTTTGGAAAAATCTGAGGATAATGCCTCTTTTCATCAAATAGTGGATTTTTTAAATGATTCTTATATCAGGTTTGCTTTACTTGTTAATCCCACTATTTATGAATCTCAAATTTTACAATTTTGGCAAACAGCTAAAGTTAAAACTTCTGAAAATGGGGACCAAAGGATAAAAGCCAAAGTGGATGGCAAAACATTGACTCTTACTGAGTCATCCATTCAAAGACATCTTCATTTGGATGATTCAGATGGTATTAGTCAATTGCCTGATACTGAAATTTTTGAAAATTTGGAAAGAATGGGGTATAATGCTGATTCTACTAAACTCACCTTTCTTAAAAAGCATTTTACTCCACAATGGAGATTTTTGATCCATACAATCCTTCATTGTTTGAGCCAAAAGAAAACCTCTTGGGAGCAATTTAGTGGAAACATGGCTTCTGCTCTCATTTGCTTGGCAACAAACAGAAAATTCAATTTTTCCAAACATATTTTTGAAGGATTGGTAAAAAATGTGGATAGCATAACAAAGTTTTTGATGTATCCAAGATTTATTCAATGCATCATCTCAAAATCAAAACATTTGTTACTTCCCCCACACTCACTTTATGAAACACCAAAACTTTCTCACAAAGTATTTTCAAACATGAGAATTGGTTTCAATGGGGAAGAAATACCACTTTTTGATGAAATGTTACCACAACATGCTGAAGAACCAACACCATCATCTGAATCACCATCATCAAGTTCTTCACCTGGTTACATCTCACCAACTCATCTTACATCACCAATCCCTACACCAGTACCATCTACAACACCACCAACACCATCACCTCATGTATCACCATCCCAATCACCTCAACAACAAAGTCTGGATTCTCAGACAGTGAAAGAACTAAAGGAAAAGGTGAAGCTCTTGGAAAATGCTCTTAAAAGTCAGAACACAAAATTTTCTGAGATCAACATCAAGTTAGTTAAGAGGGTAAAGAAATTGGAGAATGAAGTGAAGAAGCTAAAGGGTAAAAGATCTTCAAAGGTTGTTTTATCTAGTTCTTCAAGATCAGATACTGAAGGTTTGGGTCACTCTTCCAAAAAGGGGAGGTTGGATAGTTCAGAAGATGAAGAGGAGGCTCAATTTCATTTTCATGAAGGAACTCAGGTTTATGATGAAGAGCCTGCTGGTGCAGAGCAAGAGCCTGCTAGTTCAAAAGAGCCTGCTAGGATTGAGAGGCTTTTGGCTATGGACTACAAAGGTACTGCTGATCATGTGTACAAAAGAAAGAGGGACTTAGAGCCTCAAGGGGATTTGTTTGTTCAAGGGAGGTTATTTATTGCTGATGAGCAATCTACTGCTCCATCTCAAGAACCAACTCCAAAAGATAAGGGCAAGAGCATTATGGTTGAAGATGAACCAAAGCCCAAAAAGTTGAAGAGAACAGAGCAAGTACAGATGGCTATAGATGAAGAAGTCTCCAAAAGGCTTCATGAAGAAGAAGTGCAGAAAGCATTTGAAGCTTCAAGACTGCTTGCAGAAATGCAAGAGCAAAAAGATGCTGCTCAGACTCTTCTTGACACTCAAGTTGCTCAGGAAACATTTGATGCACAGATGCAATGGATTATTGCTAATGATCCAATTGTGAGAGGTCAAGCAGCAATAATTGTAGATGACAAGAATCTCAACTCTGAAGAGAAAACAGCAGAGCTTGAATCTTTTATCAACAAAAAGTATAAAGAAGCAGCACTGGCTGATATTTTTGAAAAGATGCAGCAAAGCCAGAAAAGAGGTTTTAAGGTGGGCACATCTCAGAAAGATCAAGTGACTTTTATGAAGAGATTTCTAAGAGGTCAAGCAAATTGGACTGAATATCAACTGAAAAAGAAATCTGCTGATGAAATCTACTTCCTGTATCTAAATGCCTACAAGAGTCTTTACTACAAGATCCCATCTGATGCAAAGCCTTCAATGAAAAAGAAAGATGCTCAACAGAAGAAAGAAGAAGCAAAATTGGATTCAGAGCAAGTAAGTAAAATGTTGATTACTTTGCCAACAATTATACATGCTGATCCAATTAGGTCTAGACACCCTATTATTGATTGGGAAATTCACCATGATAGATCAGGAAAGTCATGGAAAATAACTAGGGTTGGGGGACAAACTGCTATCTTCAAGAATTTTGAAAATCTGATTAGAGCATGTGATAGAGCTGACTTAGAAGAATTGTGGAATCTAGTTCAAATTAAGCTAGACACAAATTCTAGCACTGATGTTAAGGAACAGGAACTATGGGTAGAGTTTAATAGGATATATGATCCTAATCCAAAAGATGTTCATTGGAAGTTTCCATATCATGATCCTTCAACCACATGGGAATTTCTAAGCCTTAGCAGTATTCATCATCTTTTTACACAAAGTGGGATTGAACTCTTTATGTTGGCTGAGAAAGAGTATCCACTTAGTTATGAAGTTCTTACAACCATGATCTCCAAGAGATTAAGATGTGATAAAGATGAAGAAAAGTCAGAAGTTGTTCAAAGTTTGCTGAGGAGCATATTTGAGCAATGTGAAAGAAAAAGGAAGAACAGAGAGTAAAGGTTTTGGAAGAGTTCCCTCAGATCCTCAAGGTATGTATTTTATTCATAAGAAACTTGTGTATTTTAAAGGAAATAACAAGTTTAGGGGAGGATTGTTGGGAATAAAATGTTCAAGTCAAAGAGCCTGCTGGATGATGTATTGAGCCTGCTAGTTGATTTTGAAGAAGATGAAGATGTACTAACAGTACCTTCTGGGTAAGAAGGCACTGCTAGTTAATGAAGGTCCTGCCAAGTTGATAGATATTTATTTGTAGATATTTGTTGTATTATTAGTCTTTGTACAATGTAATACGTTATGTAGAAGTAGTTCAGTCTTCCATGTTTGTGCAGAAGAATATACAGAGTAGTTTACATTGGTAGTTGTATTTAATTGTAGGCTAGAAAAGTCCAAGTATCTTATTATATTAAAAAACTTGACAACTTGTAATAAGGGGTCCTTATCCTATAAAAGGATCCCTTAGTCACCACCTTTGTAGTAAGCTTTTTCCAACTAATAACCTAAGCATAACCAAAACAGAACATCTCTCTAGTAACTTAGTTACTAAATTCACAAATCCTTAACAAACCAAAGATTCAAGGTTACTTTGTAATCCTGGTGATAGTTAGATCATCCGTATTATTTCATCAATAATATTGAATCGTTTTGTGTTACTAAAGTTGTGTTCATTGTTCATTATAACTCACGTTTACATACTCATCACCTTTGTTTTTCTTTTAAGTGTGTTATAGTAGATTCCGCATACTAAAACACATTCATTCATAAATATCTCAAACACATTATTAAGATTCACATCCCAAGTGTTTGTATAATCCTTCACATCTTTGAAGGAGCTTCCTATGATGAAGGAGGTGTCATATCTGACTTCAACAACTTACCCACAGAAGTGGATGTAAGTCCAACTTCCACTCTCCGGATCCACACCATTCATCCCAAGAGCCAAATAATTGGTGATCCAAAGTCTGCTGTTCAAACCAGAAGTAGAGTGCAACATCAGTTTGACTCACTTGCACTCATCAGCCTGATCAAAGAACAACAAAGGGTCAATCATAAGGACCAGCAACATTGTTTATTTGCTTGCTTCCTTTCTCAAAGTGAACCCACTACTGTTTCTGAAGCTTTGGGGGAGGAAAGTTGGGTAGAAGCTATGCAAGAAGAGTTGTTGCAGTTCAAGCTACAGAAAGTATGGGTTCTTGTAGACCTACCCTATTGAGCTAAAATTATTGGTACAAAGTGGGTCTTCAGGAATAAAAAGGATGAAAGAGGGGTAGTTGTAAGGAACAAAGCAAGACTGGTAGCACAAGGATACAAACAGGAGGAGGGCATAGATTATGATGAGGTTTTTGCTCCTGTAGCCAGAATTGAGGCTATCAGGTTATTTTTGGCCTTTGCATCATACATGGGATTCAAGGTGTATCAGATAGATGTCAAAAGTGCTTTTCTTTATGGCACTATTGAAGAAGAAGTGTATGTACACCAACCTCCTGGTTTTGAGGATCCTGCTAACCCCAATCAAGTGTACAAGGTTATTAAAGCTTTATATGGTCTTCATCAAGCTCCTAGAGCTTGGTATGCAACTCTTTCAAAGTTTCTGGAAGAACATGGGTACATCAGGGGTGTAATTGACAAGACTTTATTCATTAAGAGAGACCAGAAGGATATCATTCTTGTCCAAATTTATGTGGATGATATCATTTTTGGATCAACAAGAAAATCTTGGTGTGATGAATTTGAAGGTTTAATGAAAAGCAGGTTTGAGATAAGCTCAATGGGAGAACTTACATTTTTCTTGGGACTGCAAGTAAAACAAAAGGATGATGGACTTTTTATTTCTCAAGACAAGTATGTTGCAGAAATTTTGAGGAAGTTTGAGTTCACAAATGTGAAGACTGCAGTCACTCCCATGGAAAACAAGGTGCCTTTGACAAAGGATGAGGATGCTGCTGATGTGGATGTGCATCTTTACAGATCCATGATAGGTTCCCTCATGTATCTTACTGCTTCTAGACCTGACATTATGTATGCAGTTTGTGTTTGTTCACGTTTTCAGGTACAACCAAAGACTTCACATTTTCATGCTGTGAAGAGAATCTTTAGGTACTTAAAGGGCAAACCAAATTTGGGCCTTTAGTACCCTAAGGAGTCATCTTTTGACCTGACAGCTTATTCAGACAGTGACTATGCTGGTGCAAGCCTTGATAGGAAATCCACAACAGGAGGTTGTCAATTCCTTGGAAGGAGATTGATATCTTGGCAATGCAAGAAGCAGAAAATTGTGGCCAATTCAACCACTGAAGTTGAGTATGTTGCAGCTGCTAACTGCTATGGACAAGTCTTGTGGATTCAGAATCAGATGCTGGACTATGGTTTGAATTTTATGAATACTGTTATCCACATAGATAAAGAGAGTACTATCTGTATTGTTATGAACCCAGTATATCACTCTAAAACTAAGCATATAGAAATCAGGCATCACTTTATTAGAGATTGCTTTGAAAAGAAGTTGATTAGAGTGGAGAAAATACATACAGATTTTAATGTTGCTGACCTGTTAACTAAAGCATTTGATGGCCCTAGGTTAAATTATTTGGTAGTTAACATTGGTATGATGAACCCCTAGTTTGACTTAAGGGGAGGTTTGGCTTAAGGGGAGGTCAAACTGTAAAGTATGTAAAGTATGAGTACTTACCAGCATTTAGGTTATCTTTAAGTCTTGTAGTTTTATTTTTAGTTCTGTTAGTGTTAAAATAAAAATAATAAAAAAAATGTCTTCTATTTCTTTTATAGACAATGCTGGATTAAGTATGTTTTCATAAGTTGTTAAGTGAGACTATTGGAACTTCTCACTTGGTGGAGGTGCCTTGCACTAACACAACAAAAGGTTATCAGTCCACCTTGTCTCATCAACACAAGGACTGGCTAATCCTGAGCAAACGGCTACAGGTAAAGATTGCTCAAATCCGTTTATGGCTGACAATTTGCCAAAAATTGTATGGTATTCAACTCACCATATCTAAGATAAGTGAAGAGTTGGCTAGCCCACAAGGTTATGGCTTGTGGTAAAGGCTGTGGAAAACCATAAATGGTAATCAATTCACCATGATGAGGTGCTTTTCCATCAAAGAATTGGCTAGTCTAGAAGCAAACGGCTTTTGGTAAAGACTTAACAAATCCGTTGATAAGCTGATGATTTGCTAAAAATCATATGGTTATTAATGTACCATGGTCTTACACACCAAAACATTGGCTACTCCAGTGGTAATGGCTATTGGTAAAGAGACTTCAAATCCATTAAATTTTCAATGATTCACCTCTCACAGATGGTAACACATCTGGAAGTGATGAGAATAGTCTGAAACTTAAATGAATTTGATGTACATATAGTCAATGTTGCTGCAAAGACCATATCAAAAGAGCTTATCAAGATTCAAGCTACTAGAAAGGTTCAAGACCTAAAGATAATTCAAAGTGTTCAAGATTCAATCCTCAGAAAGCTAAATCAGAAGAACTTGAAGTTCATGGAGCATGAAGATCAAGTTAGGGGAGGATTGTTGGGAATTATCACACGGTTCAAGAGAAGACAAACTTAGGTCTGGTAATATGTCAGAGTTAGGTCTGTTTTCGTATTAGGTCTGGTAATACATGTTAAGTCTGGTAGTCTGTATTAAGTCTGGTTGACTTATTATGTTAAGTCTGGTCGTGATATAAGGAAAGTTTGTTAGAGATATGTTAGGAAAAGATACAAACGTGTAAGTATCTTTTTAGAAGATTCGTGAATATCTTCTTAGTCGGTTAGTATTAGGGTTTCCTTGGTGTATAAAAGGATCCCTAAGATTGTTAGTTTAACAAGAGAGTTGTACGAGTTTCACAATTGTGATTAATAGAATTATACGAAGTTAGTGTTAACTTTGTGTTCTTCATTGTTCTTGTTAAGTTTCCGCATTAACATTAACAATCGTTAAGGGTTTCTCACTTAGACTGGTTTGGATTTATCCCAACCATCTACTAAGTATTCAAGGCTACTTAGAGATCCACATACAATTCGTGGACCAACAGTAAGTCTAAAATTGACGCACAGGCGAGCGGAGGGGCAAACGTCCGCTGAAGCTAATTAAAAACGCGCCCCTTTCGGATGACAATTTAATGTCAAGCCTCCTTATACCCACTTTATAGTTTGTCAATTTTAGGTCCGCCTTTCGACCACTTTTGTACAGTCACATCAATTAATTAAACACTTATGATTTTCTTGCTTAAAACAATGTTACACCATTATTAAGTCATGTTTATTTTTCTTTTGAAAATTACCCTTTTGTTATAAACATGTCTACAACATATTAAACAAATGCGCAATTAAAAAATAAACACAAATAACTTAATAATGAACATGCTAATAAATCAATTAATATGTATATATTGGTCTTAAGACTCCCATGGGTTTTCGAGCTCATTGTACCCAATGGACCACAGACGCCAATTTCTTGGCCGCGTAAGTCTTATGATTAATATATACACAACTCCCCAATTTTAGGTCTTCCCTAAAAACCTAATTAATTAACTTTTAGTAATTTTTAATTCGTGTACAACAATTATAATTACTAAACCCTAGTTAATTAATCAATCGCAACAATTAGCACGTAGATCATGTAACACTTAGCATCAAATTTCCATGACAAAACATGCATGTTTTTGTCATGGATTCCCCATATTGCACTTTTAATCATGTAACACATATTAACAAGCCAATATTGTACGCATACTAAATTAATGACATCACTAAGGTACTCATTAATTTACACATAAAATTGCATGCAATCCTAGGGTTTCTACAAGATTTTTACCAAAACCAAAAAATCCTAAATCTAATAAATGGGTGTCGACCCAAAAATTAGGGTTTACAAAAAACCAAAACCCTAGATCACCTATTGCATGTTTCTATTCACATAGGTTCAATTTTATGTTTTTAGTAATTAATTACATGTATAAACGGGCTCTTGATGCCACTGTTGGAATATGTGAATCATAAAAAACTATAAACACATAATCTTAAACAACATAACATCAAAGCAAGCACAGCGGAATACACAAGATTATATACACGTAATTAATTAACTAAATTTAAATAGATGCGTACCTTTTGATTCCTAGCAAGAACATGGAATCGTGCACTCCAAGAACAAGGTATAAACCCTAAGTTGGGTTTAATGAAGATTGACTACAACCTAGTCGAATAGGGGAAAAGTCAACAAGCTAAAGGAAGCTTGTACTCCGTTCTTGTACACACGTATTACTAGCATTTCAATGGGAAAAGCTAGGTTTTAATTCACAAAACAATTCCAACACTTGTGTAATAGCAAAATCGACAAACCCTAGGTGTTAGGGTATAAAAGTCGATCGGCCAAGACTAGAGGAAGAAGAAGAGAAGTTGGAAAGCTAGGGAATTAGGGCTATAGAATTAATGAATACATGATATGTATTTATAGGCTCCTCTTTGCTTGCTCCCTACTCCAAGAAATTGATCCCTAACCCCAAGGGGATGGGTCGGCCGATCTTAGCCCAAGGGAATGGGTTCTAGATCCTTCTCTACCTCTATTTCATGTTTAGTCCTTTTAATGAGCGTTATCTAACCCCGTTAAGTACTAACGACCGTTAAGTATTGTTTGTGAAATGAATAAATAAATCATAAAACTATATTTAATTATTCAAACCATTGAGACTCATACGTAATGTGTGCAATCCCGAAGTCTCGTGTTCGAAACTGGACATACATATATTAATTATTATCCATAAACTCTAACATGTGCCACCTGGAAGACAACCAGCACATCCAGCTCCCCGCAAGAACACTGCTGAGGTAGATGAGCTTGCTGAATTGCAGGCTGAAATGGAATCAAACAGCGATTTATGAATGTTTGCAAAAATTTGAATTGTTACTTATTATCTCATAATTGATGTATTGTTTTATTTTCCATTTCACTAAATGTTTTTATATGTTCTTTGATACATGTTAAGAATCTTTGTTTGAGTTGAATTATCGCATGTTACAACCATTTGCAATTACATTTTGGTATTTTCGCGTTCTATTTTGAATGTTACACGAAACTCTTACTACAATATCGCATATCGTTAATTGTCTGCCGCTAGGAATTTCCGTTGCTATGCACGGGTACTCGCCTAGTATCAATAAACATAGCAAAAGATATGTAAGTGGGCTTTTTTATGTGGGTTAAGTTATATGGTTTAATTTTTGGATGATTGTTAAGATTTGTAATGGGCTTAGTTAATTACATATACAATTTTTACATATATACATTAAAAAAAATTAAAAATCGGGTCCCCCTAAAAAATCGGGCCTCTGCCGGTCGCCCACTTCGTCCCACTGTTTAGGCCGGCCCTGATGAACGGAATTTAAATATATGTTGGAAAACATGAAGCCTAACTTGATTCAACTAAAAAATGTTATATTCGCTATTTTGCCCAAAAATTACGCCTAACTGTGGCTAACACGAAGGTAACACTGCCAAAGTAATATGAAGCAGCTAGTAAAATTTCTAATGAGTTTGAACCTTTAGGTAAATTCTTATACCCTTTTTAACTGCTGTCACATGGAAAAAATAGCAGTGTCATCTTATTTGATTAAAAAATCCCATGTTCCAGTATTTAACTTTCTGTCCCAATTTGAATTTTCCAACATTATTCTATAATGGAACTACTGAACATATAAAACACTACTAGCAACCAATTCAAGTTGGAAAATTTTTACTGATGACTTTACACAGGGTGAGTTCCGTCTATTCACTTACACAAATTAGCATGTAGGTTAAATCGTAAATCACCTTGTGTGCTGAATTTCTGATTGGTGATTGCTTCACGCTCATAAGAACTCCTAATTGCAGGAAATGGATAAATTGTTAGGATTGATTATAAAACACATGTCAAATACAGAAACATCAATCGTTGTAAGATCACTTAAAAAAATACACATTAAAGTAAGACAGGTTAACAAAAAACAGAGAAAGTGCCTGTTAATATACTTGTAGTTATTTATGTGTTCTTTGCGCTTTGTGCCTGTGTTTGGGATTGCTGTTGATATCTGATTATTATGGTTTTAAACAACAAATAACCAAGAATTCTAGTGTTTGGATAATGGAGGCTAACAGATTGTGATTATTTGAGGCAAATTATATCAGAATCACTAAACACTAGCACACATAAGTAGTCCTTTTAAAATTGCTTATAAAAAAATGTTAATTTGCTTACTAAAACTGCTAAATAAACATGTTTGGATAAGCAATCCCAAACACCCTCAAAACTACATCAAATCATCATCATCATCATTAACAACAACCTTCCCATCAGCTACTAGAACCCGATTCGATCCAAGGTTGCATCTAGAGAAATATTCAGATGTGGCCAAAGTGTGAAAAACCTTGTGGCCAAAGTGCAAATAAATAAACCTTTCATTAAAAACCATGTGGCCAAAGTGTGAAAAACCAAAATTTTAAACAAAGTATCCACTTTTTTACTGTTCCGACCCGCTTTCTACCCAAATCAATTCACATTTTGCGGGTTTTCGAAGTTCTTGTGGCAGTAAAGCAATTGAATTGAACAATAAATTGATTAGGATACAGTAACTAAACGAGATTTAAGTACCAATTTTAGCTTATAAAAAATGATTTTATCTTCGGTTTTGCCCAAAAAACTTGTGTATGATAATTAAATCAATAATGAAACCTTAACTGAAATCATTTTTAACATGACAATATCATATCCAAACTCATATATGAAAACCTCAGTGAAAATATGATGAAAGCCAGTAGTTTGACTCAAAAGTCAAATATTTGCATGATTAATGATTTCAACCAAATGTAGAGCTTATTTATGTATATAAAACTAGTTTATGATCTTACATCACTTATAACACTTTCTGAACAAGTCAACTGTGTTTACTGAGCTCCATGAATCAAAATAAAGTTCAAATTCTTTATTGATCTAAAGTAATAAGTACTAGTACAGCATCCAAGTTAGGATTATAGCTTGATCTAACAGTGTATACATTAAAAAAGTACTAATACCGAAAGGTAAAATGACAATCATACTTTGAAACACTTCTTTACAAACAATCATACTTTGGGAGTGTACCAGAGAAAACTATCAATGACCGAAATGGATTGAGCCAAAATCACTTGATTGATTTCAATGCACATGAGACTAGATGCGGAGAGATATGAGCTTTAGATCACCTTCTGAGCTGAGCGGCAATTGCTTCCTGCTCACCGGACCTTGAAAGATCAAGTTGAAACAAAGTATTAAAAAAACATAAAATCTGTATGATAAACCATACCCTACTGAATCCATTCGAGTTGAGAAATTGCTTAATGACTTACCCGATCAGAGTTCACTTGGCTAACTGTTATGTGCTGATTGACGAATGCTTCCTGCTGATCAGACCTCCTAATAGCAGAAAATGGTTAAATTGTTAGAATCATAGTAAAACACATAAATTGCTGAATCAATGAATATTTCCATAATAAAGTACCTGTTAAAATAGCTTTTTATGTATTGGCTCCTTTGGCATGTGTTATTAATGGTTATATGTAGCAATCACATCAATCACAGGTTCTTCGTCTCTTGAGTAATGAACCATGTCTATCAATAAGCCGTATCGACCCAATAATACGTAGACCTCTCAACCTAAAAATGCTCTGTGGAAGATGCGTTACGCCTGTACCTACTATGTCTAACTCTTTCAAACCTTCTAAGCATCCAATTTCCTCGGGCAATTCAACAACTTGGATACAACCGCGGAGATGTAACTTGTTTATAGATTTCATCTTACAAATGCTGTTTGGAATATATTGCAAAAGCTTACAGTCTTTTAAGATTAGCGTCTCAAGATTCGGAGTACTCCCGAGGTGAAGGGTCTTCAACTTTGAATGAATGATGTTGACCTCTTCGAGCTTTGGACTTTCAGCAGGCATTTGAAGTTCTACCAAATCATCACTATCTTCCAGTGTAAGCCTCTTAAGATTCGGAGTACTCCCGAGGTGAAGGGTCTTCAACTTTGAATGACTGATGTAGACCTCTTCAAGCTTTCGACTTTCAGCAGGCATTTGAAGTTCTACCAAATTATCACTCTCTTCCAGTGTAAGCCTCTTAAG